>JAANIA010000453.1:50512-79331 GCA_017607525.1 Pseudoatta argentina
TGATTTTTTAAATAGTAAATTAAACAAATTTAAAAGAAACAAAAGAATTTTATATTTATATTTATTTATATTTATATTTATTTATAATTCAAGAATGATGTTTTTATTTTTTTAAAAAAAAGATCCCAACTTTCTTTACTAAGCATCTCAGAACTACGTTCAGTGTTCCTCTGCACGTGTGTATTTTATTTTATTCGATATGTAACGACAATGCAATGCCTCATTTTACCAGCACATCATCTCTTAATATGCGCGATCGCATTCGACGACTTCGACTCCAAGTATCTTGTCAACACAATTTCAGTGATCTCTTAACTCTTTACATGCAGTACTCTTTACTTTACTACAGATACTTGAAGCACATTCCATTAATATATAACCAAGGATACTTACAAAATGATGTTTAGCGACCAATATTTTCGTGAGAAGACCCCGATATTGACAAAAGCAAACTGTTCACTTCGTCAGACAATACAGTCACTTTATATTGAACAATACAATTTTCAAACTCCCGTTAGCAACGTCGCCTCCCTTTTTCTCTCAAAAACAACTGAGCTTATCTTGAGCTTCAGATAACGGATGAGAAGATGACTGTTTTCCAGAGTTGTTTTGGGTCAATCCTTACTCCTGATCAAAGAGTTTATCATCGTCTTACGATATGGTCATGCATTTATATAGTCCCAAGAAATCAACGGACACATTGTGACGACACAACAAATTGGCAGAAGAAATGTGTATGGTTAGTAGAGAGAGAGATACGATTCGCAGAAGCAACTGCATCAAACGAAGATCCGATCGTTATGAATTATTTATAAACGGACAGTGTCATTGCAAGATGTATTTCGCTAAAAGTGAAAATTTCCATTTAATTAATACAGCTGTTATATATCAGTTAATATATCTAAATAAAATCAGTTAACAACTATTCCGCGAAATTTGTTCTGTCAAAAGAGATATACAAACAAGATATTTTTTTATATTTTTATATTATATTATATTATATTATATCTTCCGTGTACGAATACTTTTTACGTTCTCTATAAATAAACATTGATGTAAGGTATTTTTTATGAACTTGATTTGTATAATAATAAGAAGTGGAGCAATCGGGGAAAAACTGCTACTATGAGTACCGTGCTTTTGCTGGAAGATGAGTAATCGTGAAATCCTACATTTAATTAATACTTACTATATTCTCTGTCATAGCGAAGAAATATGTTATTAAAAAACGAAGACGTCACACGTAATAGGAAAAAGAATATATTTTTTATTTTCCCAATGCGATTTATTATTCCAGAAAATGAAAAAGAGCGATGCTCTTCCCGATCCATTTTACGTGTTCAAGTGCGTAATCAGTAACATATATATCAGCGACGAGGCCAACGATCCTTTAACCTACGATCTTAGAAATTGTTTTCATTCGCGGTACAAAGTCTTCTTACGATTTGTGGAAAAATATGCGCTCTTTCGTAAGTTAGTATATTATACGATGAAGCAAATGATATCTGCAGCGAAAGCTGTTTGTACGTATTGCTGATTTCGGGCAAAAATTAAGCGGGATTTATTATAATTTTTTGTATTTCTCGGAATACGAATTTTTGAAACCGTACTGTATCTCTTTCCGATTAATTATCTTTTGAGACACGTTTATTTTAATCGACTTACCATGATCTGAAACAATTATGAAGAAACTATACTTCTTATTTGTTCTTCTATGCAAAACAGAAGATAATTTTTCTTGCTTATTTAATTTAATTTATATCGCTTATATGTATGAAGGCAAAAGTATTTTTTTCATAAAACTAAATTATTAAGTACATTTTTTAAAATCTGAATTATTGCGTTTTCTATTAGGTAGTGCCACATTATGAACAATTTCATTTAGGAAGAATTAAAATTAAAAAATTTAACGTTTGCAAAAAATGTTTTTGTTAAGATTAATTGTAAAATTTTATGAATAAAAATAAAGAAATTATTGCTTAATATTTTCCTTTCCCACAATCTATCATTATTAATTTTATAAAGAAGATAAATGTAAAATATACGATAAATATAGGTAGTAAATGTAAAATTTCATCTGTAATAATAATCAAAGATGTTTTTTACCTTTTTTAAATAGAAATGTTTAAACATAAGATATTAAAGTATAAAACGTTATTGTTATATCTACTATCCGTCTGGAGAAAAATTACTATACAGAAAATAACTTAAAGATGAGAAATGTTTTTCGTTTCTTGAAAATTTAATTTTTTAGATTTGTTTGATTTTTGTGAAAAATTCTATATATGAAGTCTATATATGTATGTTATTTGAAGAATATTTAACATCTGATAAAAAATATATGATTAGCAGACAAGCTTCTCGTGAATTAAAGTTGCAATATCACATTACGATGCAAGCGAAAAAAATCATAATTCAGAATAAATATTTGTACGATAAACGAGACTCTCTCTCTTATATGCGTAGCAATGTTTTTCATGTGTGACAAATTTAAACGTCGTTTAAAATTAGCATTAAAATTAGCATTAAATATAGAAGTGACAAGATTTTTCCACAGATGTTAACAAAGAAGGTACTGCATGCGTTACCATAAGTTAATCTGCTATAACATATACTTCCGTCTTGTAAATAATTCATGTAGTATGAGCAAATTTGTCTTAATAGTTTCGTCAGAATTGTATGTAATTTTAATTTTGTGTGATTCCGTACATGAAGAAAACACATGATTCTCTTTTTCTAACAATTGCAACACTGGCCGAGATCGTCATTTCATAACATGATCATCGGTTAATCAAAGCTCAAAAGCCAGAAGGTCAAACATAATTAAAGCGATGCGTTTTAAAATCGCCTATTCTGTGCCTCTTTGCAAATCACGATAAAATACACACGTATCATTAAAATTTTTTTAATTATATGACTGAAATTATATGACTTTATTATCTTTTGCTATTATCTTTGACTGATTATTCGACTGATACTTTTAACTGATGTTGTACAGAGAAAACGATCCTTAATCGAATACGAAATCTTATTTCGATACAAAACACCTAATAACTCAATGATATAAATGCCTATATTTATATTTATACGCGCGATCGTGATAAGTAGGCATTCATAATATTTATCTGCAGAATAATTAATATTGTATAATGCAACATTATCTCTCGAAAAGTCTACTCTTAGATGAAATGTAAATTCGTTGACACTTGAATTTTTGCAGTGATTCATTTGATTCATGGTAGTCTTTCAAAAGCCGCGTGTCGTCTCGACGAATTACGCATTCTTGTACGTAAAAATAAGATAGATTGTAATTTGTTACACTATAAGGCAAACAATGAATATTAACGACTTTATGTGAAAAGGAATTTGGAATTTCACGTCACATATCGTATACTGGTATAATTTACATATTAACACTGTTTTGCTCACATTATAAAGTTAACAATATACAATTCGTTCTCTTGTGGAGCTGGCTTATCGATGCAATGATCACTTTATCTCGCTCTCACGACAGTTTGAGTAGAAGCTGCGGTAATTCACTCATTTTTCTTATGCTCGTAAAAGTATATACAGTTGGTTGTCATTGGCTTTGTTTACTGAATTGTGATAGTACAGGACATCAGAGCGATGTACGGAACATATATGCCGCGATCGACGATTCGATGTCAATTTCATTATCATTTTTGACTAGACTGACAGGCCACTTGCAAGCGATTACAAAGAAATGCCGTAAAATTTTCTTAATGAATGCGGGAGAATTATATTCATGTGTTATCGCGCGGATGTGAGAGATGATTTTTCTTATTGATCTGCAAAAAATTGTATAAGTTCTTTCCGGCGGAACCTGTTTCGCCCTACCGAGTATTACGACTGTCACGACGTCGTCACCGTCTTCTTTGCACTTCTTTCATGCCGATTATATTTATGTAGGAAATCAGTTTAATCAATTAAAAGGTTGTCGCGCTCCATTTTGCATGTGCAACTGAAGAAGAATACCTACCTAAAGGACATTCTTCTCAAGGTACATGCGCAACAGCTGAGAGCGAATAATAAGAATTATATATCGGTACGGTGGTAGTTCATTGGAAACTCAATTTACTGCGTTCCAAATCGCTGTATATCTTATCCAAACATTTTACGAGGAAAGAAATCATCCAACGACAATAAATATTTTAACGATCAAAAATATTTTAATGAAACCTAAAGGCAAGTTATCGCCAAATTCTCTATTCGTAATATTTTTGCAAATTTTCAAATTTTCCAAAAATTTGTATCTTGAAAAATTTTAAACGTACCAGATCAAATATATCTATCGACAAATATGAAAAATAAAGAAAAACGTTTCTGCAAACAAAAGTTGCATCGCTTGAAGGGGTG
Organism: Pseudoatta argentina; assembly: GCA_017607525.1. NCBI lineage: Eukaryota > Metazoa > Arthropoda > Insecta > Hymenoptera > Formicidae > Pseudoatta > Pseudoatta argentina. Next base: position 54,890 of record JAANIA010000453.1, read on the forward strand.
CAATAATGGTTTTTAAAAGAAGAATTTTATAAGGTTACATATAGGTTTTCATCATTTTTTATAAAAGATTTATAAGACTTTTTTTTCACATAATATAACTGTAATTATTGTATTTTGGGTATAAGTACCAAAGATATCGAAAAATCAAGAATAGTCGAAGATACAGACTTTAATTATAACTAATAGTTTATAGAATATATTTTATGCCTTATTTTAGAACATTTTAATACGAAATATGTAGAATTTCTCATGAACTATTAAATTTTTATAATCGTACTTGAATTTTTATGCACAGAATAATAGAATAAATCAAATGTATAAAGAAAACATATAGTTGCTTATATAGAAGAAATATGTAATTTCATATTGTAAAACTCAAATCCTTTTAATTATAGCAACGTATACGTAAAAGAATACATAGTTGCTTATTAAAAGAATTATGTATTTTGTATACATAATGTAATTCATCTAATTATTTTGCATATATGTATAAATGTATTAAGATAGAGATATTGAAAACTCAGTAGTTTTCGAGTTGTTTTATACTTTATTCTGCTACATATGGATATAAAATATAAAATTAATATTTTGTAAACTATATTAATTTTTTGATAATCGTATTTTAATACTTTTACGTATTGAATAATGAGATGAATAATTAATTTCTTTACATTGATGATTACCAATTAATATTGATTTCATGTTACTTTTAGTTTGCCGACTGGGCAGAGTTCCATATCGTCCAAATTCTTCACAAATAGTGCACTTGGAAAGAAACTTTTGAAATAAAGATTTTTTTTCTAATTTTATTTCATACCTCCATAAATAGAAATTTTTAAAAATAAAATGAATTAAATGAGCATTATTCGGCTCAGGCATACCTTATCATCGATTAAAACATTACAGTTTATAACTTAATTGCAATTAATTATTAATTATTAAGATAAATCTCTCTAAAAGTTAATAATTTTATTGCATTAAGAAAATTTAAAGAGCATTAGTTTCTCTTATCAACTAATTTCATCAATTAGTTACTAAAAATTTCTCAGAGTTCGATAATGTTTGTAAATATATTTTGGATAATTATTGTGTGGATTCTCGTGTTTTGACTATATTTTGAACAGCATATTAGGACGAATACTATCAATAAATCGTTAGTCAAGCTCGATCCGTCTCACGGTATTCATATGTTGATCGACGTTATACATTCTCGATTGCGCGTAATCTTTAACTTCAAGATAATGTCGTCGTGATTAAGAGTAATACGTATTATCATGCAAATTGGAAGTACACCTAACAAACTGCATTAATATTTTATTCTAAACGCTTCTTAAGAAGCAAACTTTTTTAATAATTAATATAAGTCACGCAAAACGGTCATCATAATTATTTTAACTTCTCCCACATTGCAAATATATTTCCATGTATTAGCGAAGGCAACTTGTGTAACCGTTGGCAACTACATACAACAACTTCACATAGAAATTCAAATATATCAACAAGTTATCTTGTAATAGTTTAGTGTAAAAAATATTGTGGTCTGATGTATATTCTATGAGAGATTTGTTTTGCACAGTTATAATAATACCTTTATAAATTAATTTATTTTCATTAAATGCGACAGTGTATTTGTATTAAATGAAAACAACGGAATTGTACAGTAATGTTATCGTTATGGTATCGAAAACTACATCCACAGAGATAATTCTTGTTTTGAGTATAACATTAACATTTCATTAACGGCAGCATTCATTTGTCGTGGCAATATCGATTGTTGTTCACAATAAACTCGCATGTACAACGAATCAGTCTATCATATGTGCATAACTAGTCGCAAATGTGTCTGAGTTTAACGATCGTTGGCAAGAAAAATGGTTTTTGGACGCTTTGTTAATCTATTTACTATGTATAGATCATATAGATATAGACGTATGCGCCGTATATCAGGTGTCAATTTAGTTTTAATTATATAAATCTGAATCAATCATATCATCGAAGTTTACCATAACTGATTGCTGTTTCTGCTTCTAGGTGAAGAAATAAAGTCTGGGATTTCAGGTCCTGTAGACTTCGAACGAGCAATTATAGCAACAGGTGAGTAAATTATATAATGTTATGGGAGAGTTATCAAATGGATAACAATTAAGTAATTTTTTATTATATTTTTCTTTTGGTACTGATTTTTGTACATAAATAAACTTTGGAAATTGCAGCTTAATGCTTCAGATATCTATTACTATATGTTTAACCTTTCAATAACAAATTAATTTGATTAAGTCTTTAGCTAAATCTTTTTACAATATGTTGCAAAAAATATGATTTAGGCAATCGATCGTTTATCTAAATCATTCCTGGTATAGGTTTCGTAAATTGTACTGCCTTTAAAAATATCTAAATATTTATAAATAAATAAAATTAAAAGTATAAGATTAATAAAGGAGACCATCAACTAATATTTATTTTATTAATAATTTATCGAAGAATGTCAAATGTTTACAACTATAATACATAATAAAGAAACAAGAACATCGAAATAAAACTGACTCGAATTTATATTTTTGCAATTTTTTAACATATTTTTATTTATATTAGTTATCCACTATAATATAGTTTTATTATTATTAATATTTTACATTAGTATCATTCAGTATAATAAATTTGTGGTGCTACGATTTAAGAAACTTGATAGATTTTATAGAAGTATATGTATATATCGATTTAATTTTTACAACAATTGCAAATAGATACACAATAAATGTAAAATATTTTACAATAATTAGAATTTAATAAAAATGTAAAAATTCAGAATAACATTACATGATTACATTATTATCAGCAACATGAAATAACAAAAATTAATATCAATTGTACGTGATATTGATTTTTTAAAGTGCCGTTTCGCACATGTACAGTAAGATGTAATCTGTTGTGTATGTGTGTGTTGTATGTTTATTAAATTTTTGTTTATATTACACTGAGAGAAAAAAAATAGTTGTGACAATCATAAAGTACAACTCTAAAATTCAAATACTTGCAACTAATTTTAAAAAGTAATAAGAACTAAAGCAGTACCAAATATTCTATAAAAATATAGTATAGTAGTATAAAAATAATATTCAGTATTACTGAAAAATAATATTCACTATTACTTTAGTTCTTATTACTTTGTAAAACTAGTTGCAAGTATTTAAATTATTAAAGTTGTTAATTTAGTAGTTGTCAAAACTATATTTTTCTCTGAATGTATACTCTTTCCTCATTTAGTTCATATTTTTGCAGTACCAAATGCTGCTTATTAAGTAAAAATATAAAATGTTGATACATTAGACATAAAATGTTGAACATTTAGATCATTTGACAATTCTACCCTACAATTTATAAGTTTTGCCATTACTTATTTTATAATATATTATATTTACCGCCCTGCAATAACTTTTTTTAATATTCTCATCCTATTTTATCCTTAAAAAAAATAAATTGTCGTCATATACCTATTTAATTTTTTAATAAATATTTGTAATACATACATACATCAAAAAATGTAATTAAATTTATGTTGACATGTGCATGTGATTGAATAAATATTAGATGTATTATTATATTAGAAATATTATTATATATATAGATGTGTGTGTGTGTGTGTGTGTGTGTGTGTGTGTGTATATATTGATATGGAAGACTTAGATTCATTGGCACAATTTTCACAATTTCGATATTCGATCGTTTAAATAACTAATTATTATAATTAAGTTATACTAAAGAGAGACTTTTTCTGTACTTTTAGGCCAGGAATGATCCTGCGTAAGTTTTTTATAGTAAATAAAATACGAGAATACGCTGTACTGTAGCCAAGGTCTGCGAATTATCGCCGTCTCTACTTCATGATCAATCTTGCCGTTCACTTTATTAGGACGAGGAGCACATTGCACTGATATAATATCAGTGCGCTCCTCGCCCTGATGAAATAAACAGTAAGATTTATGAAACATTGGAATTACCAATAGATCACGACACGGCGATAACTCGCAAACCCTTTCACACATTTTTATGTTAATTTGTGTACGACGACTCTAATGTGCACCATTGCGCATAAAGTGCGCAATCCAATCGAATTCATTTGTTTTTTTAAATATAAGTCGTATGTACTCTACATGTCTACATACATTTAATTTTAAATAAAGCATAGTGACAGAAAAACTGTTCTTTTAATTAATTTTTCTAAAATTTAAATTATTCTCTCAAGCAGTGCAAAATTTTAAAACACTTGAAGACTATAATTACTTATTGTATCTTTTGTTCAATCAAAGTTTCTTTTTATTATAATACTTCTTTATTAACCTTAGGGAAAAGTACTTACATTATAAAAGGGGTATTTTATGGTAACTTTATTACCCTTTCTTTCGTCATAAACGGTTAGGTACATAAACTAAATGTAATATCAACTTACCTTTTGTGCCAACAATTTCCTCTATTATATCGATAATTATTGATGATCTTCAAGATGTTAAACGTGTTAATTATGAATATTTGTCATTGAAAACACTGAAAATAAGACTAATTCAATGTGCATACGTTAAAATATTTTTATCTGTATGCTAGGATATGGAAAATTTAATTATTTGCTATTACTGGCGGTGCTACCGGCCAGCTTCTCCAGTATCTTTTCGTCGTCAGCAATGTCCTACGTGCTACCATCAGCCGAATGTGATCTTCAGTTAACGATGTTCGACAAGGGACTGTTGAATTCGATGGCGTTCGCAGGTAGTATCTTGATTTGCTTAACAATTGCATAACAATGCTTTATTACAGATGCCAGAGAGCTCAATGAGAGCCCTGGAACCCTAGAGCTTGGCATATTTAAAGTCTGTACGATTATCGTATACACTGCCGGTTCATTTGTAGGCAATAGTGAGGGCAATACGCGTGAACTCACGGTAAATACCGTACCATTTTATTTCTTGTCGCATGTGAATTCTGATCAATTAATTTTCGGCCGTCTGTTTTCGATGCTTTTGATCCGTGAACAATTAGTGGCCGACTAATGCGTCTCTATATAGGCGTTAAGGTACAGTCATCATGGAGCTTTTCTCGCAATCTGCAACGACTTTTTATTAAAAGAACTTTAAATCAATTATAAACATTTGTAATTTATCATGGTTATTTGTTTTTCCAATTTAAAATTAATATAATAATAAAAGTGTATTAGCACGCGCGCGCGCGCGCACACATACACACACACACACACACACACACACACACACATTTACAAATTGTATTTAAAAAAACTCGGTAAAAAATTTTTCATGCATGAATGTACATAAATAGATATAAATGTTTATAAATACTAGGTGTTGGAATTAATTCCGTAGCGTTTTTTTAATGAAAGAATGTTATTTAATTCACATGAGCATTAAAAAATACACTAATGAAAGTACTTCCCATCACTTTCTACTACTTTTGACCATCTTTCTGGCAGTACATGAATCCCGCGTCGGAAAAACGACATGTCTTTTGAGGCTATCCAAGAATCGATCCATTTTTGAGCTTCTTCGTAAGAATGAAAGCGCCGGTCAGCTAGGCCATGTGCCATCGAACGGAATAGGTGAAAATCGGAAGGAGCTATGTAGGTTTTTACTGGTTTTGCAACATGAGGCCGAGCGTTGTCATGTAACAAAATCACTTTGTCATGTCTTTGCGCGTATAGCGGCCGTTTTTCTTTTAAGGCTCGACTCAAACGCATCAATTGAAGTCGATAGCGATCCCCCGTGATAGTTCATAATAAATTACACCCTGCTGATCCCACCAAATACAGAGAAGAAGCTTCGAGCCATGGATATTTGGTTTTGCGGACGATGTGGATGCATGGCCGGGCTTACCCCACGATTTTCTACGCTTTGGATTATCGTAGTGTATCCACTTTTCATCGCCAGTCACGATACGGTGACTGGCAAAAAACCTTTCCTTTTCTGCCGTTGAAGCAGTAGTTCTCGGCTTCAATTCATACGGCACCCAATGTTCTTGCTTCTGGATCATTCCTAACCCTTTTAAACGTTTTGAAACAGTTGACTCATCAACTTGTAATATTTTTCCAAGTTCTGATAGCGTCTGAGATGGGACTTCATCGAGTAATTGCTCTAATTCTTTGTCTTCAAATTTTTTCGGTACGCCAGAACGTTCTTTATCCTCAAGTTCAAAATCATTATTTTTGAAGCGTCGAAACCAGTCTCTGCATGTCGTATCCGACAGAGCATTGTCACCATAAGTCTGAACAAGAATTCTATGCGCTTCAGCTGCAGATTTCTTTTGAATAAAGTAGTGTAATAAAATTCCCCGCAAATACACTTTATTCGGCACAAAAATAGACATTTCCAGAACTAATAAAAAATTACTTTGTTTACACTAAAGTGAACTATCACACACTGAAGTGTAAAGTTAGATACAGTACTTCCTTGCATGTGCGTTACCATTCGAAATTCCATGCACGGAGTAGTACTACTGCCATCTTTGAAGATACAGCGAGAACTTATTCAAGGTCCTAAGTTTGTAGGGATATCATAAGGACAAAGATGAAAGGTCTGAATGTTAAGATGTCGAACTATTATATATTCATTTTATATATTCATTTTATTATATATTCATCAATGAGTTTTCAATAGAGAGTTTTAATTAGAACAGCACAATACAGGACGAACGATATTGAACGACTGACTCCTCGGACGACTGACATGCTCGAACCCGTCGCGCCAACTGCTGAAAAACAGAAAACAATCGTTTCCCGCGAATCGCGAGCGGCGAATGACAGTACCGTATAATAAGTAATTGTGTAATACTGAAGATGACCTAATTTAAGGTCGAAACATCTATTTATTCGATTGTTATGTGATTAACATCTAAAATATTAGCTGCAAACATCTTGCGTTATGGTATATGCCGTTAAGAAATTTGTTGTTTTAAAATTTGACGTATCGACTTTTATTGTTAATTCATTTAAATGAATATATAATAGTTCGACATCTTAACATTGAGACCTTTCATCTTTGTCCTTATGATATCCCTACAAACTTAGGACCTTGAATAAGTTCTCGCTGTTTCTTCAAAGATGGCAGTAGTAGTACTCCGTGCATGGAATTTCGAATGGTAACGCACATGCAAGGAAGTACTGTATCTAACTTCACATTTCAGTGTGTGATAGTTCACTTTAGTGTAAACAAAGTAATTTTTTATTAGTTCTGAAAATGTCTATTTTTGTGCCGAATAAAGTGTATTTGCGGGGAATTTTATTACACTACTTTATTCAAAAGAAATCTGCAGCTGAAGCGCATAGAATTCTTGTTCAGACTTATGGTGACAATGCTCTGTCGGATACGACATGCAGAGACTGGTTTCGACGCTTCAAAAATAATGATTTTGAACTTGAGGATAAAGAACGTTCTGGCGCACCGAAAAAATTTCAAGACAAAGAATTAGAGCAATTACTCGATGAAGACCCATCTCAGACGCTATCAGAACTTGGAAAAATATTACAAGTTGATGAGTCAACTGTTTCAAAACGTTTAAAAGGGTTAGGAATGATCCAGAAGCAAGGACATTGGGTGCCGTATGAATTGAAGCCGAGAGACGTCGAACGACGTTTTGGCACGTGTGAACTACTGCTTCAACGGCAGAAAAGAAAAGGTTTTTTGCACCGTATCGTGACTGGCGATGAAAAGTGGATACACTACGATAATCCAAAGCGTAGAAAATCGTGGGGTAAGCCCGGCCATGCATCCACATCGTCCGCAAAACCAAATATCCATTGCTCGAAGCTTCTTCTCTGTATTTGGTGGGATCAGCAGGGTGTAATTTATTATGAACTGCTTAAATCGAACGAGATTATCACGGGGGATCGCTATTGACTTCAATTGACGCGTTTGAGTCGAGCCTTAAAAGAAAAACGGCCACTATACTCGCAAAGACATGAAAAAGTGATTTTGTTACATGACAACGCTCGGCCTCATGTTGCAAAACCAGTAAAAACCTATCTGGAAACGCTTAAATGGGAAGTTCTACCCCACTCGCCGTATTCACCTGACATAGCTCCTTCCAATTTTCACCTATTCCGTTCGATGGCACATGGCCTAGCTGACCGGCGCTTTCATTCTCACGAAGAAGCTCAAAAATGGATCGATTCTTGGATAGCCTCAAAAGACATGTCGTTTTTCCGACGCGGGATTCATGTACTGCCAGAAAGATGGGAGAAAGTGGTTTCTAGTGATGGGCAATACTTTAAATAAAATGTTTCTTTTCCTTATATTTTAAATACAAGTTTCTATTTTGTAAAAAAACAGCGAGAACTTATTCAAGGTCCAATAATATATTATCGCACCAATGCAAGAAAAAGTTTGATGTCTCGCGTTATAACTTGTAAAAATAATCCAACAGGACAATGTTAACAACAAGTTATCTTTTCTAAATAGAACCTTAAAAGAGAAGGTAATCGAATATTGTATCGTATTATACTCTTGAGAAATTGTCTATTGTTAAATTCAGTCAATTACTCCTATCGCTCACCCTTTTTAGTTATTCGACATATAATTTCCAGATTCTATGTACAATAACTTTTGTGAGTCTTATCAGAGCGTGGTGAACTTATTATAACGAATCAACTACTAAAGCCTGTATCGCGATGCATCTTAACATTTAGACCATAGTGGCGCTTCGTATTTAAAGTAATGTATCTGACATAAACGGTTTTGTTTTCAATCTTATTAATGTTTATAAACCTATATAATTATACATGAAATTAATGTATATGTGTACAATGAAATATATGTTCATACATATTTATATATATTTTTCTTTCTTTTTTAAAATTATCTTTTAATATAATAAAATATAATCTGTAAATCNCGCGAAGGGGCAATCATATTAATGAAATCAATTAAATATTAATATGGATAATTATCAATAATAATAATAATAATAATAATAATAATAATAATGATGGTGATGATGATAATGATGATGATGATGATGATGATAAATATATAAAAAATAATTTTACAAAAGAAAGAAGAATGTATGGACCTGTACGGACATATTTCGTATATAATTATATACGTTTATAAATATTTATACATGTTTATGTATGTTTATATATATTTACATATATATTTACATATATATTTACATACATTCATGCATGAAAAATTTGTTACCGACAAGTAAACAATTATATATATTTTTACGTCTTCTCAAAAAGTTGTATGTGTTCTTATTTATTAATAATAAAATTTTAATTAACCCGGATATTCTGTCGAAAAAATGCAGACGAAACAGTAAGAACGACAACATATCTAAATATTAAAATTTTAATTTTTGAAGGTACAAAAAATATGTAAAATAATTTAAATATTACTTTAGTATTATGCTTTTAAAAATGATAAAAAGCCTTTTATAGAAAAAAAACATCAGTTATATTTGCATTATATGTATAAATTTCTATCTTGTCTTTCGATTAGAATGGATTTCTTACGAAACGAAAAGTAAGTATATATTTATCTTCTTTAATTTTACCCAAAATCAATTTCTAACTAGAGGACCTCTAGGTACGTACCTATCCAATAATGTAGCATTGTTTTTGTAAATTTATGGCATACCGCAAATGCAGGAACGGTGTTACTTCAAAATATAAACGTTTTATTTTTACTGCGTTTCACTTATTTCTCGTCCTTACTTTTATGTGCAATTCCTAATAGAAAATTATGAAAGCAGAATCGGCTAACTATTGATTTATTTTTAGGAATGATCGTTACGGCATTCTTCTGGGGTTGTGTTACTGACATATTCGGTCGTAAGAAAATAATGTTCTATGGTTACCTACTTACTGGTTTACTAAGTGTGGCGATGTGTTTTTCATACAAATCTTGGCATTTAATAACATTCAAATTTTTTGACGGTATGATGTAAGTTGAAATTGAATAAATCTGTGTGGTGATATTATAATACAATTCACATATTCTAATTAACACTGCGTTAATTAGAAAAATGATGCAAGTAAAAATTAGCGTTTTGGAGATAATGAAAGGCAATTGATCACTTAAAGACTAATATATTTTTGTGAGAAAATGACACATTTATAACTTATTTATAAGGATGTAATAGATAATTTATATAAGATTTATAATCAAATAATCGTATATTCAATAATTCATCATTTATTGCTACCATATAACCAGATTTTTACCGACAATTGCACAAAGAGAAAAATTGAAAATCTAATTGTTTCTTTACTGTAAGAAAGAGGATTTTTTATGTATAAGCCATTATATATAAATATGCTATAAAAATTTAATAATTAATGCTTATTGAACGGTTTTTCAACATTTTATTATTGATTTTTAATAAATTTAATTATTCAAAATAAATTTATTGGAGACCTATTGTAATCTGTAAATTCTATTCTAAGAATAAACAATATCTGTATTAAATTTATCTAAAGTTAAATATCTCACGAGTCAATAGTAAAATTAAATAGTGTTTTGAAAAAACATTGAGCAAAGTATCATTTAAAAGTTAAGGTTAAAATATTTATAAGGCTAAAATATTTTAAATGATAAAGTTAAAACATTAATTATCAACAAATTTCTGTTATTATAACAAAACCAACAATGCATAAGAAACTAAGAATAAAATTATTACATTTTCAACTATATAATGCTAAAGATGCGTTGTCTTCTTTAAAAGTGATCTTTATGATACGACCGTTGAAAATATTTGAAAATGTTTCAATAAAATCGCAAATCAAAGTCAGACGATACAAGCGTAGAAGAAGGAAGAAGTCTTTTGTAAGAAAAATCTTTTACAAGACAACCTAGTGATAGAACAAAGACAAAAGTAATTTTATATTTATTACAGAAATAGATGAATATCTTGCGCTATTTTTAAAAATTTAAGAAATGCTCTACTAAAAAGTGGCTAATTTTGAAATCTCTCATTTGTCTATAAAATGTGTTTAGCAATGTATTTTATATTAATTTTTTAAAAATTGAATTTTTTTTGGACATTTTGTTATTATTACGTAATAGTTGATTAACAAATTATAGTATATCTGGTCCATATGCGGCACTTATGTCGTATTTAGCGGAAATACATAACGAAGCACATCGATCGAGGTCATACATGTGGCTTGGCGTGTTCTTCTCGCTGGGAAACATTTCTTTGCCATGTAAGTACAGCCTTGACACATACTTCATCGACGAGAATTAAATTATGAAACGTCATCAAATTTTAACGCCGGTAATGTGTGCAATGTTGCAATATACGTGATGTTGTAAGAGCTGGAAAGAGAAAGAGTTAAAATCTATTTAGAAATTTGTAATAAAAGTGTTGAGAAAACGCATAATATTTCATTTTTATGTCAAACACTCAATGTACATTTTGTGACAAATTTAAATAAAATTAAATATGATTTTAATTTCTTTATTTGTAGGTATAGCATGGCTTATAATACCTCAAAAGTGGTACATGAAGTTTTTAAGCAATACATTAGAGATAGCTTCCTGGAGAATGTTCTTAGCCATTTGTTCGCTACCTGAATTTTTAGCATGCATAGCCCTTTTCGCTTTCCCAGAGAGTCCGCGTTTCCTTATCTTAAAGGGTCGACATGACGAGGCATTGAATGTTTTCAAAAAAATCTACTCACTCAATACTGGCAAGGATCCCGATACATATCCGGTACGTGCATGTAGGAAAGACGTTTTTTTATTAAAATATCAAAAAAAAAATTTAGACACTGATCTGAAAATAGTTTTATCAAAATATTTCTCTAGGGCAACCTATTCAAATTGGTTACTAAAATATTAAAATTTTTTACATTATCATTATTAAACACCCTGCAAATGCTTATTTTAATGGTCTATCAAAATCATTTTCTAATCTGTATCTAGCTAAATTTTTGTACTTTCCATGTCTAGTACGATGAATACTTTGTATATACATCATATTCGAAAATATATACATATATATATTAATTTATGTATTTATTAGAAATAATATAAAATTTCAATTGTGTAAAGTTAACGAAAATTATGTGTTTAATTGCTTGCTTATGCTACTTATAAATAATTTTACGTTAATTGAGTGGAACACATAAAATTTGATTGTAAAAACATGATGCTTTATCTATTCACATTTTGGCAATATTATAAAATATACACAATATACGAGGCATGTCCAGAAAGTAAGTGTACTGAGGCTCTCACGGCCGGAGGGATTTTTTTTTGGACATGTTGGCTACATTGCCGTGTAGCCTGATTCCTCCCCTCCGCAACGAGACCGGTCCGAGGTCGGTACGTTGAAAACTGTTGACGCGACAAGAGGTTTCGTGAAAAATGTCAATCCAATCTCCCGCCAAGTGCGAAATACGCAGCGTCATCCGTTATTTCGTTTGGAAGGGAAAAACTCCGGTTGAGGTTTATAATGAGGTAAAAACTGCATATGGTGATAAAGGTATGAATCGTACGAGTGTGTTCAAGTGGTGTCGCGAGTTTAAAAACGGTCGTACGTCTGTGCATGATGATCAGAGAAGCGGAAGACCTTCAATTCTGACTGACGACATTGTGGAAAAAATCGAAAATGCGCTCCGTGACGATCGCAGATTGACTGTGGATGAACTTTCTGCGATGTTTCCACAAATCTCCAGATCTCTGCTACATGAAACCATCACAGAAACCCTCGGATATCGGAAACTATCCGCGAAGTGGGTCCCAAAACAGCTGACAGACCAACACAAGTTGAATCAAGTGGAGGCCGGGCAAGAGTTTTTGAGACGCTACAAACTCCATGGAGATGAATTTCTCCGTTCCATCATTACTGGAGATGAAACTTGGGTGGAAAAAAGTTTTCAACTGACGAGGAGGTGAAGGGGGCGGTAGAGAAGTGGACGAAGGGGTTGGCGGGAAACTATTTCGAGGAAGGCATAAAAAAATTAATACCCCGGATCACCACCTGCATTGAGAGAAATGGTGACTATGTCGAAAAATAGCTTACATATGTACTAATGTAACCAGATCAGGTTTTGGTTCAAATAAAAATTTTTGCAACCTACAAAAATTCAGTACACTTACTTTCTGGACATGCCTCGTACATTGCACACAGTGATTACGAGATTGTCGTATTATATTTATTTAAATACGCTATGTAATTTATTGTAATGACTTTAATGATTTTAATAATCTTATTACGTACATGTGTATTTACATATAATTAGTGAAGAGGTGGATAAATATGATAAGTATAAAAAACAAAGATATACGTGCAAAAGATGAGACGATTACTGAAATATTTATTTGTACTAAAAAAAGACATGCTATTCAATATATGAAATGGATAGGAAAGTGAAACATGATAAACAGAAATAGACAAAAAATTAGAATAGGATAATATACACTGAGAAAAAAATTTACTAAATAAATATTTCTTTGAATAATCCTAGCGGCTGGGATATTTACTGAATATAAACACATATTTATTAGATACAGGAACCGTTTGTTTGTGATTTAATTATCATCTTCTTCATTTATCTAAATATTTATTTACTGTAAGCAAACATTCCGTTAGAGAACTATCCAAAGAAATATTTATTAAAATTTAATAAATTTTTTTTCAATGTTGGTATGTCATTAAACGTAAACAAAAGAATATATTGCATCCCCGCAAGAAAAATGACGCAAAGCAAAACTTTTTAAATTTCTTATCATTATGTGAGGATTGTGTCCTAAATACATCGGCCTTCTTTCAAAGTAAAATATAGAATAGCGATATAAGTTGAATTAAAAAATAAAAAACTATTTAAAGAGAGAGGAAAGCAAGTACTCTACTCTTTTAATTTTAAAATACGTAATTTTCTTTCCTCTCTCCTAAACAATTTCACATTTTATACTTGTGTCATTTTTCTTATGAGGATGCGCAAATAAAGAAAACGCGTAATGAAACTGAAAGTGAGAAATGAGGTTCGATAAATCGAGCGACTGTAAAATAAATTAAAGAAAGAATCAGCGTGATAAGAATGATATATACAGCCAGCCTTAATCAAAAATATTAAGCACCTTATTAATTATAATATAACGTTTTAGCTTAAAAATTAATTGATGTCATTTGGTGTGTCATTATCCTTTGTTTTAAGAAATAAAGGATAAATTTTAAACTTGCGTATAATCCTAACCAATAATTGAAAACAATACAGTGAAAGAATTTTAGATAAATGAAAAAAATATAGGTATTTAATATTTTTTGCTAAGGTTGAATACGGTATAATATAGTGTATTATTATCAATTTATATAGATAAAAAGTCTAGAGGATGAATATTCTATTGAATCATGCGGGGAACGTATACAGGACAAGCTGAAGAATTGTTGCAAACTGATAAAGCCACTGTTCTTGCGACCCAATGTCTTCAGATTGATACTCATATCAATGATACAGCTTGGAGCAACAATAGGGTCAGTTTAATCCTTCGTCTATTTTAATTTTAATTAAAAAAAAATGAAATCACTAAAATAAATGGAACTTGAAGAGTTCGTTTGATGCCGATTGTAATTGTGCAGATCGAATTCGCTCCGACTTTGGATGCCCCAGCTGTTCGCAATGATTGAAAATTATAAAAATACTGTGAGGAAGGACGATAACCATATATCGGGATTGCAGCCTTCATTTTGTTACATGTTAGATCAGGAAGAGTCGTATCTTAATTCCACGTATTATGCCAATAATACGATAGGCAATTCTATGGCTGTATGCGTTCCGGTAAATCGCTAATTTATAAATGTTGACGCGAAATAAATCCCATAGAAATAATGTACATAACAATTTTAGGCCGAGTTGAATTCCAGAGTCTTTATCAATTCCATTGTCATCGCCATGACAGGTGTTATCGGTTATACTATAGCTGGTTCTCTAATAACTGTGGTTGGAAAGAGGAAGTTAATGGGTAAGTAATTTGATGTTAAAGAAATAGAAATTTACTTAAAATACAAGGGGAAATCAGAAATGTCGTTGTGTCAAATGCTATATATTTATTCTTTATGTATAATAAATAAAATCATTATTTCTCAATACAATCAGCTTTGCAACACATTTTGTATAACGGTCTGCAAAAAGTCTACAAAAAGAATTTTTAACTGTCTTTTACGCCACACACACACACACACACACACACACACACACACACACACACACACACACACACACACACACATACACCATTTCCTTAATTTTACAATACCTCTAAAATTCAATTTACAATTTACAATTTCTAAAATTTGTACAATAACTGACCGTCGGCTACGAACAGGGGTTCTTTTAATGATCCAAACAAATGGAAATTGAAAGTAGCAAGATCAAAACTACGGATAGAAGTTCAAACAACCCTGTACAAATCTTATGGAAAATAGGTTCCGATCAAATGATTTCAAACTTTAATATTTTATAACTTAATTCAAGCTAATTAAAAATCCTCACGAGTTATGGACAAAAAATGCCTTTGTTTTTGTTCCAGGACCTTCAAAAAATCATCACACCTTATATGGAAAAATAGTCAAAATAAATCTTTTTTATTAACATTAGTTATGAATACTGTATAATACATCATAGATATACTGTATATAGAATATATATTTTTCAATATTTTGAAAAATATTAGTACGATATAAAATATGAAAAGCTTTATTTTATTTTCTAATTCTAAGAAGCATATTAAGATTTCCAAAAAAAACAAGGGAACTCACGAAAGTCAAGCATCTCAAAGAAATGTCACATCCACATCGTTCGTTTCGGGTAATTCTAACAATGAGAACGGGTGCAAAACTAAAATTATAAACATACCATTGATAAATGTACAAATGTATTAAAAAAGATTTATTTCAATTTTCTGTAATTTTTATACAAAATATGAAGACTTTTTGAAGGTCCTGGAGCAAAAATTGAGACATTTGGAGGTTTATGCCCGTAAAGAATTTTAATCAACTTGACATGAGCTACAAAATGTTAAAATTTAAAACAATTTAACCGAAACTCATTTTCTATAAGATTTGTGCAGGGTTCTGTCAGTTGTCTTATGTCCATTTCTACCAATGTATTATAGATTAACTTTAATCTCCATTTAATTTATTCTTTATCCTTTTCTAATTTCTAGAAAAAGGTAAAGGTTAATCTACATTGATAGAAACGATCGCATTATATATATCGTTTCCGCTAATGATAATTAACTTTAATCTCTTTTCAATTTATTCTTCATTCTTTTCTGGTTCTATAATATCTCTAATGTCTGATTGAAAGTTAAATTATTACATTGCTTGTCAATGTAATATCATAAATTTAATTTATGATATTACTACAGTAGTTCAATTATTACGTTTCTAAGTCTGAAAAACCAATTCGGCGCGAAATGCAAATTGACTATTGTACATACATGTATATAATATATGTATATAATATACAATATATATAGGTACAAATTTGTGCGTGCGCGCATATATAAGTATAGATTCACATGGAAATTATTTAAGCATCTAAGATCCAGCTTTGATCATTATAGGCTGCAATTCTTACTTGTTGTATAATATATATGTTTATAAATATTTGTACATATTTATGGATACTTTTATATATGCAATAATATACAACATTAATTGTTATTCTTATAATTATTTAATTCCTATGCAGCAATTTGCTTCATTGTCGCTGCTACTTGTTGTGGTTCATTATATTGGACTGAGGACACTAATGGTATCCTCGGATTATCTTCGGTATTTGTTGCCATGACGAGTATAGGCGGGGCAACCGTTGTTAATATCATTGTCGATAATTTTCCTACATATTTAAGGTATGGCAATTAATTTATCATTAATTATATATTAATAATAATACATTAATTAAAAAAATATTTATATGGCATTATTTTTCATTATCTTTAGTATTATTCATCTATTTAATATATCCATATTTCTTTCTTGTTCTAGAACCATGGCGGTTAGCATAACCATGATGATAGGAAGAATTGGCGCAGTAATCGGTAATCTATTGTTTCCGATTTTATTCAATCAATCATGTTTAGGACCGTTCGTTATGATCGGTTTAGCCTCTTTAGGTAAAAACAATATTTGCATATTGAATAACATCATATTTTAACATTGAATATAATATATATCTTATATATCTCGTGGGGCATTTAAAACGGCTAAAACAAACGACATATGTATATGTCAACAATTCAACAAGTTAGGTAAAAATGGTAACATGTTTTAGACAAAAGTTATATGGTTTGAAAGAGGACAGTAGTGATAAAAATAATTTTCGAAAGAAATCAATTTTTTATGGTTGTATAAGAATCATGGATATTTTGTAAACTAGGATCATAAGTTTTTACGCAATTATATTAGGACCTTGAATAAGTTCTCGCTGTTTCTTCAAAGATGGCAGTAGTAGTACTCCGTGCATGGAATTTCGAATGGTAACGCACATGCAAGGAAGTACTGTATCTAACTTCACATTTCAGTGTGTGATAGTTCACTTTAGTGTAAACAAAGTAATTTTGTATTAGTTCTGAAAATGTCTATTTTTGTGCCGAATAAAGTGTATTTGCGGGGAATTTTATTACACTACTTTATTCAAAAGAAATCTGCAGCTGAAGCGCATAGAATTCTTGTTCAGACTTATGGTGACAATGCTCTGTCGGATACGACACGCAGAGACTGGTTTTGACGCTTCAAAAATAATGATTTTGAACTTGAGGATAAAGAACGTTCTGGCGCACCGAAAAAATTTCAAGACAAAGAATTAGAGCAATTACTCGATGAAGACCCATCTCAGACGCTATCAGAACTTGGAAAAATATTACAAGTTGATGAGTCAACTGTTTCAAAACGTTTAAAAGGGTTAGGAATGATCCAGAAGCAAGGACATTGGGTGCCGTATGAATTGAAGCCGAGAACTACTGCTTCAACGGCAGAAAAGAAAAGGTTTTTTGCCAGTCACCGTATCGTGACTGGCGATGAAAAGTGGATACACTACGATAATCCAAAGCGTAGAAAATCGTGGGGTAAGCCCGGCCATGCATCCACATCGTCCGCAAAACCAAATATCCATGGCTCGAAGCTTCTTCTCTGTATTTGGTGGGATCAGCAGGGTGTAATTTATTATGAACTGCTTAAACCGAACGAGACTATCACGGGGGATCGCTATCGACTTCAATTGATGCGTTTGAGTCGAGCCTTAAAAGAAAAACGGCCGCTATACGCGCAAAGACATGACAAAGTGATTTTGTTACATGACAACGCTCGGCCTCATGTTGCAAAACCAGTAAAAACCTACCTGGAAACGCTTAAATGGGAAGTTCTACCCCACCCGCCGTATTCACCTGACATAGCTCCTTCCGATTTTCACCTATTCCGTTCGATGGCACATGGCCTAGCTGACCGGCGCTTTCATTCTTACGAAGAAGCTCAAAAATGGATCGATTCTTGGATAGCCTCAAAAGACATGTTGTTTTTCCGACGCGGGATTCATGTACTGCCAGAAAGATGGGAGAAAGTGGTCTCTAGTGATGGGCAATACTTTAAATAAAATGTTTGTTTCCCTTATATTTTAAATACAAGTTTCTATTTTGTAAAAAAACAGCGAGAACTTATTCAAGGTCCAATATATATAATAGTTTCTCTAATTATTCTGTATAAAAAATAAGGTAGGGGTCTATATAAAAAAAGTCAATAAATAAATTATTAAATATTTTACATTTTATTCTAATACATTTTGAAATGAAATAAGATATATTTTGTAAACTATTAATTTTTTGATAATCATATCTCAGTACTCTTATGCACAGAATAATAAGATGAAATAATTGTATGTTAAGAAAACACATTTCCCATTCAATTTTCCATCTATTCTGTAGTTTTGTTTAAGGTTCCCCATCCATTATAAAAATGTTTTTTCATCATTTCTAATTCCTTACAGTGTCTGCATTTTTGGTTGCTATTCTACCCCGGAAAACAACGCAAGATGACAAACCAAAAGATATTGTTTGATCTTTTTAGTTACATCCAATCAGTTGATTTTTTTTGTTTGTTTTATTATTTTTCGAAAAGTTAATATGTAAATATCTTTTCGCACCTTGTGCAGTTTAATATAATTGCCGTTTTATAATTGTTGTTTTATCGTCGCATTGTATTTTCCATTATGTAAATATGCACAATCATTTAGTAAATAAGGCCTATATTCTCCCACCTACTGTATTCTATATACGCGTATATAATATAAACGAATAGATCGTCCGATGTATACAATATACATTTTAAGGTCATTCCACGACTGTAATATTTAATATCTCGTTTAATATCTCTGCCTTTGATTATTCTAATCTTATTTATCATAATTTTTTGATATAAGCATAACAGCAACGAAAAATACAATTAATGCAATGTATAAAAAATGTAATAAAATTTTTTTATTACTAATGTCTTCTACATCTTTTCCATATGCAACATCCAATGTCAAGAGTGCAATAACAAATTGCTGCATGATGGCTACTCATCGGTAAAGATTTTTCTATATAGAGAAAAGCGTCAATATTCAGTATCAGTGTAACTAACTTATTATATTTTCTTCATAGAACCTTTTTTACTTCATTTTGCTCTGATATTATACATCTCACGTTATACGCAGAATTGTTGAAGAACATTTCCATATAATTTGAATTAGGGAAAAAGTCCCTTTACACGTTCATAAAAAGATTTTTTCCCATTAATATTTTCGTTAAAAATGATCAAAATTTAAATTTAAGAAAAAGAAAGTTTTAAAGCTTGAAATCTCTTTCGAATAGTCAGTATATTTTTTGAATTTGTGTGAGTTTTATAATATTTATACATAGAAAACTACGAGCTAAAAAAAAATAAAAAATTTTCTTTTCACTTCGTAGATCTGTAGCGTGCCCAAAAAAATTTGAGCAAATTTTTGACTATCTATCGTGAAAGCTTAAAGCTCTCTCTATAAAATTGTTTTTTAAAAATGTTCCTACGATTTTTTATTCTTGAGTTATTCGCGAATTAAGTAAAAAAAAAACATTTTGACTTTATTGCTCGTAACTCCGTTAAAAATCAACACATAGCAATTAAAAATACAGATTCTTGAAAACGTTGCTCTATGAAATAATATAATTGCCCACTTTTTAAAAGTAGAATATATGGGTTGCAAAAAAGTGTTTTTGCCAACTTGTTTAAAAGAACTTTTTTCTTCAAAATCATTAAAGGTTTTAATTTAATATAAATTCTTTTTAAAATTAACATATTTAATTTAATTTAGTTTAATTTTACATTATTTTCAATTTAAAGTTATCTGCTAAACAGGAGTAAAAACTTCGTAAAAGTTCTCGATGTAAAATAACAGACAAGAATATTACGCTACAATTTCTGCGTTTATACCTTTATTTGCCCAAAATTTGTCTGTTATTTTAAAGTTATTTTTTTGTTCATACAGCTCTCATTGTAAAAATTTTGAGCACAAAAATTGTTGTAACACAAAGATTTAAGTTGTAGACATAAGCTATAACACGCAAGCTTTGGCGATGTGTAGATGCAATTTATTGTGTCTCTACAAAGAAACGACAATAAGTTGTGTTAAAACCCTAAGTTAATTTTATATGTCAACTAATTTAACTTAATCTACAAGGAGAAGACACAGTAAACTCTTCATGGATTTCGATCTTCTTTAATATCATTATGAATCTACATCAAAAATAAATTGTACCGTCAAGCGTTAAGCTGCATATAGCTGCATATAACTTTATCTCTTATATTGTATAATCATACGTATATAACAAATTATGTGATGGATACTTTATATGTGATTATATAAATTTATATATAAATTACAATAAATCATATAAATATGTAGAAAAATGTATATAAATCGTTGTGTAGATTCATATATAATACTATAATGAAGATACTATAATATAAATACATATAATGAAGATAAGAATTTATGTATATATAATTATATATGAATTATATAACAGCATTATATATAATTGCATCTCACATAGCAAGTAAAATCGCAGTATTATTGCAATATACCAGAAATATTACATATATTACAGAAATATGTAATATCACAGAAATATTACTGATGTATTACATGTTGATATAAGCAACATTGAAATATCACAATTTTATGACAATATAATGGTTTAAGTAGCAAAATGACATTAATAACTTTTATGATGTTTTATTGACATTAGAAGTATCATTAAGATATTATTATTAAAATATCATAAAATTATATGTACACACACATAATTTTACTGTGAGTGATATTTAGTTTAGTATAACTTTTTTAGTTTATCATAATATTGTATAATAGTTTGTATTTATTGTATTGACAATCAGTATTATACAATTAATTTTCTAATTAATATCATATGGAATAATTTTAAAAATAACATTAAAAATATCAATTTAATAAATTCTTTTAAAAATTCTCTTTAAAACGTTCTAATTTTTCCCAATAAATGTTACATAAATATAAACATTACATAAATTTATCACAGAGATATTACATAATATGATATTTTTATGATATATCTCGGTAATATTCCTGTGATTAATTTTCGCGAACATTGTAATATTGTTGTGATATCTCAGTAATATTTCAATGATATTTCTAGATTTCATTGTAATATTGCAATGGAAAAATAATATTGCTATGATGTTATTATGATGGGTACGTTCCGATATGAACTGCTAGTGCTGAAAATCTATAGCACACATAACGTATACTGTATAGTTTCAGCACTGGCACTGTATATCGGAACACACCCGATATTATGTTATGTGAGATTACATAATGGATCTCTTACATTATATAATATTATATATATTTTAATATAATTTTGTATAGCGATCTATGATTATATATGATTATATTAAAAATTTTTTACCGGGAAGTTACATTATATATAAAAACTAACTTATTTCAAAATATGTGTTCAATTTATAGATTCAATTTATAGATTTCAATTTACAACACAATTAGTTCAATGTTCTTTCATACATTAAAAAAATATTACATACAGGCTCCTTCAACAAAATGCTTAAATATGACACATATATATATATATTTTTTAGGTATATGAATTCATCACACTAAAGAAGATCAAAATCTATAATGAGTTCACCGTGATCCTCTTCTTGTCAATTAGAGAAAATTAATTTGTTAAGTAGAGAAAATTAACATTCAATCCAGGAATCATAAAATCGTATAAAGATAAATGCCTTTTGGTATTATTAATTTTGATGTTTCTTGCAATTCTATGAATTTTAAAGACCGCGCGTATTCTTACGGTACTGAATTTGTATTGTAACATGAGTGAACATGAGTATCTGGAGTGAATGGGAATTGGGGAATGGGGATTCTCGTCACTGAACTATATGTATATATAATTCAGTGGTTCTCGCCTTCTCGGTTCTCGGTCGGGCTGCTACGATTGTGCGCACTCCCTGCGGCGCGACAGTATCGATACAACCAATGGTGACAGTAGGTCGACGTCGGGCGATCTAACGTGATGTGAAAGATTAAACTTGGAGTCCTGCTGGCTGGGCCCGTAGGTAATTACAGGCGACGCAAATCATGGAAGAGGTCTTTCAAAACGGCAATTATCAGAGGGAGGCTAATGCCAATATGAACGCCATGGAGACGCGGAAAGAGGTAAAGAGCTAGCTTGTTTTTCATATGCATTCGTCTGTGACAAATCGATAAGTCGTTCTCTCATCGCGGTACGCCTTTTCGGAGTCCCGATGCTTTGGCTCGTTGCCACCTTAGTTATGTGATTACGAAATTCCGAAAAAAACCTCTCGAACGAGGTCTCGCTGGATTAGACAGATTTAAAGACGCTTAAATTAAACTATTTAATGAAATCGCAAACAGACGAATGCATGTCACGCAGTGATTATTAGGACACTGCGTAGCGTCTCTCGATTGATGTCAGTGACTCGTGTCCAATTCTTCCCTCGATCCTGAATACCTCTGTACATTGGGAATACCTTCATACATTGTATAACTTTGTGAGTATACAGCTGTTGCATATTAATGTTTGTTTCATCAAAACCGTGACAGTCTTGCATGGCTGATAAGGAAACAGATGGATGATGGAAACAGTTGTATTTCTCTCAAAACTTGCACGAATGTTAAAAGAAGACTATTGAATGCCTGCGAATATATTTCAGGACTGTCTGCTCGACCACATGGAGATCTCAATAGTGGAAGCTGAGAAGAGAGCAAATAGAGCACTTAATTTAAGAGAATTCTACACAGTATACCTCATTGAAACTAAGTGAGTAAGGAAGTAAAAATACGAATTGTGTAACATAATGTAACAAAGTTAATTTATTTATTTTAAAGTAATACAAGTTTTTGTTTCCAAAGTATACAAGTATTTATTTCAAAATATACGGTCTTATTTAGGAAATACTGTTACCTAAAAAAACTTTCGTCATCCATATAATTCCATTCTTTTTTTTTTTTACAGAGTCACTGATCCCGATTTCAAAAACGCGCTGACTAGGATAAGCTCGTTATGGCGGCGATACACCGAGTTTGAATTGCTCCGTGCTTATCTGGAGATTTCTTATCCATACATTGTTTTACCACCGTTACCGGAAAAGAAAGTTCTCTACGCTTGGCAAAAAGTAACGACTGATACATTCGACCCCGACTTTGTTGATCGCAGAAGAGCTGGACTCGAGGTACGTTTTTAATTTGTAATTATAACATACAAAAATGTACTGGAAAAATAAAAAAATGTTTTTGTATACAGAATTTTCTTATAAGAGTTGCTTCACATCCTATACTTTCGCGGGACGAACATTTCATGGGATTTCTTCAACAGACAGACGGTTGGAGAGAAAGTGTTAAAGAAACAGGTAATTCTTATTTCTGTGTATAATAGAAAAGATCATTACAAAATTAAATTAAAAAATTGTAGTTAAAAAGAAACTAAGTAAAGTTTGTCTATAAAAGTTAATAACTTGAAGAATATCTCTGATAGCTTTTTGTTGTAATAATTATTTGTTGTTTGTTTGCAAAGGGTATTTGCAGATCGCAGAATCAAAACTGAAAGCGCTTAGCGTAGCGGTGCGACTGAGAAAGCCAGACAAAAGGTTCGAAACTATAAAAAATTATGGAATTGAACTGCAGGTAAAAGCTGTGAATCAAAATATTATTTTTGAAATATTATGTATTTTGTTTTAACAAAACGGATCTACGACTTTTTAACAAATATCAATCTTTGATAATTTCTTTCTTTGCTTATATTATTAATATCTTAATTGTACAGCTTATATGCAAAAACAGTTATATCTAAAAATATAAAAATATTAGATATTGTTACTTCTTCATTCATTAACTTTTTGG
>JAANIA010000453.1:97207-111887 GCA_017607525.1 Pseudoatta argentina
ATATAATCGCAATATTTTTAACATGTTTATTCCTTCGAGGTTTCAGAGTAATTTATTAGATTTTATGTAACTTTGGATGCTAGCATCCACCAATTGTACAAAATTCACTTGGCAAATATGAATAAATGTAAATCGCATACGTTAATTTCACACACACACACGCGCGCGCGCGCGCGCGCACACACACAAACACACTAACACACACATATATAATGTGTCTTCTTCAATCCTCATTTCCATAAAGAAAATTTTAAATCTCGCTTTCATAATGATGCCTTGAGAACTTCATACAACGTCATCATTGACATTATCAAGTCATTAAGCAACGATGACGCATCGTCGATGCAAATAACACACAGAAATCGATACAGAAAAGAATCAGTCTTCTCAAAAATATTAAATTGGATATCTAGTGTTCTACATAGGTCGCTGTTGGTTGTTATCGCGGACATTCCACATTGTCATCGACAGCTCTTCGTGGGGATTCTCGTCAAACACACGATCCTTAGGCACGGTCGAGCCCCTGGGAAACCTGAGGACTTTCAAATCGGGGAACCACTTAAAAAATCTCCACCATTTTTTATCAGAACTATCTATATTGGACATTTTTATGTGCACGTTTTTATACTTTGTTTTCTTTATCCACAAAGCTTGATTCCTACGAATTGACCGATTTTTGTGATGCCCGCTGGTTAGTAACCGCGGATTATTCTTCTTCGGCAGAATATCGTTGTTGTTCTTCGTCTCTTTAGCGTGTTCGCTCCGTACTGAGTTCGTCCGAGTTGCATCCAGAACTCTGGTAGATATCGGTAAATTTTCTGGATTATTTATAGACTGTTGTTGACCCTCTTCCAATGAATTCCTCGAACCTTCCATGCTGTCCGCAATTATATCGGATTCTCCATTGGCTTCCGCTATCCTTGAGCCGTAAGCACCGATGGTCCTTTGTTGGGATCGCGACAAGCTAGAATAGGATCGTTGCTCGTTACGTGCTGGCAATCCAGCGAGTCTGAAGCTCTTCGATAATGTCTCCTGCAATGAACCAGACTGAATTCATTTAAAATGGATAAAATAAATCTCATTCGTTAAAAACAAAATGCGCCAATATATAGCGATAAATAGCGATAATTAAAAAGAAAAAAAGTTATTAAAAAATTATGGATTTAACCCTTCGGTCATGTATGCAATACCTAAATTTTCTTTTACTTTATACAATATATGTTATAACTTTTTCATACATAAACGTATATTTGCTTGTTATCGTTAAATTTTTCTTACTTTCTAAAATTTTTAGAGTGAATCATTCCGAAAAGTAAAATCTCATTTTTAGAGATTGAAAATTTAGCAATTGTTTTTTAAAAATTGGCTATTTTAAACTAAATTCATAAATACGTTTATATTCATTATATTCCGATTTGTTTATTTATTACAATTAGATATTCTGTACTCGTTATCGATTTTTGTTAAATGATTTAAATGCATTACATTCTATTTTTGCTTATTACCGTCGCGATATCGTAACTTTCGGAATTTGCGAATTTTTTTAGCTGATCTGTTGATTTCGAAACTCGCTATATAACACATTCGCGACTTGGAGTGCCTTCCTTTTAATTACACAAATCAACATAAATGTTATTCTATCTTTTTTTGCATTCCATAAGTAATAAAGATAGAACGATACTTGTATCAACTTGTGTCACTAAATGGACCTAATGGAAGGCACTCTTCGTCTATTGTTCTTAACGACGCAACACAAAGTTACTTCTCGGTATTGCTATATTTTCGTGTAACGACTTTGATATTCTCTGAATAGATGTATAGCAATTGCACACGAGTCAGTTGCGCACAAACCAATCTCAGCGCTAGAAGAAAAATGAAAAATCTACGCAGAATGACCCAACGCAGAAGTCGCTGTGATTGGACAATTGCAACAGTGTGCAAGTGAACCACTCCTCTCTAAATAAAGCTTAGGAGCATATCTCTATACATCTCTATTCTCTACATTTTAAACTTCGATTGCGTTTTCAAATAATTTTGACGTTATTAATGAATCCATGGATTCCGTACAATCTTCTTGCAATTAATACAACACTGGCTCAATTTTTATTCTTTAGAATGAGATTTTATTCCAAAGAATTTAAAGTGTAATGTATTGAAAAAAATTTGTTATACAATAATATATTCATGATATTTTTACATAATAATATGTCGCATACGTGATAAAACATATAATATGATATAACCGAAGAGTTAAGATTTTTCGAAATTATTTATGCTACAATATATTTCAATTTCTCCTTCAATATATCAGTAATTTCCTTCCATGGAAAATGATGGTATATAGTGAAGGAGAATGTATTCTCTCTAATGGAAAAATTTCGCTGAAATATTATTTCACGTTTTGGAGCACTTTGCAGCGAAGTTTCAGCATTTCGGAAAAATTTCAGTTTAATTTCAGCAATTTTTAGCTAAAATATTCATTTTCAGCAAAATTTCATAGAAATTTCAGCAAAAATTTCAGAGAAATTTTTTAAAATTTAATTTTAGCGATTTTTCAATATGTTAGCTGACAAATTCACTTCCTGTGAAATTTCTGTAAATTTTCAGCAATTTCATTGAAATACTATAATCGCCGAAAACGTAGAATAATTTCATCCTAGGGAAATTTTTTTCCTAGGGTTTGAAAATATTGTAGACATGATACACGTTTTATACAAAAAACTTTATTTGTATTTAAATTTAAAGGAGTTATTACGTAATTTTTAACTTTATCTGAAAGACTAGAAAAGGGATTTTTGTTTTGCTTACCATAAACGCTATGCGAAATTTGTTCGACATAATATTGTAAAGGATTGGATTAATCGTTGTGGACACGTAATAGAATACGCCTGACACGTAAGTCATTAGAAGATAAAGAAACTCCATCCATGGACCATTCGATGTAATGTGGTCTTCTTTATTAGTGCCATATATAGCGATTAATCGTTGCACGTGAAATGGGGCCCAACAAATGAAGAACGCTATCACAACAGCAACTGCAACAAATATTCGAATGTAATATTTGGACGGAAATGCTTAATTATACTAGTCTGTAAATTGAAATTTTGGAATCATTGACTGCATGTGAAGTTTAGCATAAAATGCTGAAAATCCAGACAGGATCCTGATAATGAGGTCTTTATAATATTTTAATGATTCTATTATTAGTATATTCAAATTGACGATTAATTTAATTTATAATATTACTAGGTTTGCTTTTTTACTTTTGCATTACATAACTTTTTTTCTTGTTTTCGCTAAATATCAAACATGTTTCCACAAACATAAACTACATAACAATAACATTATCAATAACAATTGTAACTTCCTATTCAATAATGTAACAATGTTATGTACAACATGTGTTCATCTTTACATTTATATGAGTGGAAAATTATAATATTATTGTTAATTTGTGTTCTGCAGGCACCTTGTAGTTATTGCAATTTTGTTAAAATTTCTTATATGACAGTAATAAATGCATCTAATTTTGGGATTCAAACTGACATTTAAATGACGTCAAGCAACTAGGATTAATGACACATTGAATGAAGTGTCGGAAGTGTGCAAAGGCGTTCAGTAGAGAAGTGTTTAAAAGATTCACTGCTTTCATACGTACTATAAGTATGCACTAAATACAATCAACAAATACCATATTAATATTTTTACTGTTAATGACGGAGAGATAAAAGTAGATGGCATTGGATTTAATTTTATTATGTTTTTAAGAGATTTTAAAAACCTTTTACATAGACCAGTGATAAACAAACGTAGAATAATACGTTCCAAACATCATAACAAGATTAATTATAACTTCTATTAGAAATTGCATCTGTTAAATTATAATTGCAAATGAAATTTGTATTAATAAAATTCAAATCAGTCAATCATTGCTGTATTTCGCAATACAGTTTTTCCAACGAAAATCACTAACGTAGGCTATGCTGTAACACTTTGAACTTCTATTTAAGTATAATACATTGTTATTAAAGCGCGTCGCAGAATGATCGATGTGTTTTTCATCAATTAATGGATTATGCAGTTTTATAAACCGAAATGCGGTTTTTTCTTACGCAAATGAGATTATACTGATATTTTATAATTCAATTTTCCGAGCAAAAATTCATGTGCTAAATAATTAAAATCCTTTTTGACATTATAATATTTTATAATATCCTTAACGTTATTTATTTATGCCTCGGCACTTGTTTTGTGCCACATTAAATCGTTCAGTGTATCGCCATTGCGTACGTGTAAATCGATTTAAAAACAAAACAATATCCACAACAATGAAAATATTAGATTCTAGAATAGATTTAGAATTTATAATTTAGAATTATTATGTTGTCGCTTTCCGACATCGGTTTTTTTAAGCGTTTTTAGAAAGTACTTTGTTGAAAGCGTATTTTGTTCTCTTGTATAAGTTTATAAATATATATAGATCCAACACATTTTTTTGGTATCCCCAAAATCAATTTGCAGTTGTGTCAGAAGATATTTTTTTTTTAATGTTGCACTACAGTATTAATTATACTGTAGTATATATTTATAAGTGTCAAAAGTTACGTAATACGTTTGCTTGGTCAAGTCAATACAATTTAGTACTAATTAAAATTATTTTTTATTTAAACAAATAATTTTGCAAATTGATTTCTTGTAATTAACTATCCAAAAACTCATATCTTGTATTCAATTGTTTATTAGATATTATAATATTATTTTGTTTTTAATTAATAAGAGAATGGAAATTGAAAGAGTAATAATTGCTTTTAAAACCGCCTATAGATAAAAATGGAAAGACACGAGTAAAATATTTTTCATAATTCTATGAAAAATGTGTACTGAAATTAAAAGAAATCGGAGAATTACACTTAGGTTATACGTTTACTTATTATAGGTTTACTAATGCCTGATAATTTCTACATGCAGATTAAATACATCTTTTCAGTTCTCGAAATTCCGATTATTATCGGAATCTAACACAATTATAGACTGAAATAATAATCTCCCAATTTTTAAATTGACTTTCGTCAGTTTCGATGATAATGTTAATAACACAAAAATTCAAGAAATGTGATATTATTAATTTTTTAACATTGATAATTATTTCCAAAATATTTAAAATAATTTGAGGTGAATAACGTTGGAAAAATTTCATGCTAAAAATAATATGAAATTAGTTATGCGATAATTTTATTTAATAATTGATAATTTTAAACTTCCTGAATTTTTGAAAATTCCGCGCATGAGCGCAAATTTACATTTTAAGAATTCTTAAAAATTTCTAGACATATTTCTTAATGATTAAAATATCATTGATTTTTTCATAATTTTTTGTAGATTAGAAAAAATTATAACAGGAAAATATATTTTTGATCGCAATAGTAAGGATAGAAGGTCAACAAGATGGAACGCGTACAGTTAAAATTAAAATTAATAGTTAAAGTAAAAGTAAAATTAATAGTAGTAATTTGATGAAATTTTGTTTTCATAAAAACCTAATCGATATATAGCAGTCTAATTTGATATGGAGGCATTTGTTATATATATATTCTGCTACATTCTTTATAATATCTATACTCTAAGAATAAGGAAATAGGATGATTGTCAAGAGAAGTTATAAATCTCAGACCGTCATGTAGGCATCACAGCCCGAAAAAAAATGTTTCGTGCACGAATATATGTATATTGAGAAAAAAAAGTTGTTAACTTAACTAAATGCGTTTATTTATGATTATTTAATTCAAATATTTATGTACTTAGATTAACAAAATCTTGTAATTTAAAACATGTTATTTGTTTGAATTAACAAATATTTACTTGATTATGATTGCTTGACATTTAGTTGAATCAACTAATATTTTTTAGAAACAGCAACTTTTTTCTTAATGTATATAATTATATTTAGACATACATTATACATAAATATGTATAAAAATTCATAAATATACATAAGTATACATATTTGTGCATAAAAAATTATTTACTAGATGGTTTTATATTTGTACTTAATTCTTGTTTGTAAATACATGGATTAATTTTTAAAAACAAATAACAAAAGTATTAACACAATGTCATGGCTTATTTCGAGCTATAATTAAATAATTTTGTTTAATATAATTAATATAAGCTATGACATTGTGTTAATTTTTAAGAAAATATACGAGGATTTTTTATTTCATTAAAAAAAAAATATTCATATCTCTTCAAGAAAGGAAACATCTCTTACAGTTTCTGGATTTTCCCGAGCTATATATTTTGCTTTGCAAATAATGTTTAGGACTTTGAACTATTTGATTACCACACAAAAAAAAATCTTTATGCAATAAAGCACTTATACGTAATTAATCTTATCAGATGTTATTATAACATATTTTTCTACTGTTTATTATTTCAGGTATTATTATAACCGATCGTTTAATTATAGCATTATGCAACTTTGCAATAGGTTTTCCTCTTCTTGTTTTATTTGTAGTTCTTACAATTGACAAAGTACACAAAATGAGAGAGCAAATATAAACGTTGTATACCACATTAAATGTATAAAAAAGATTAAAAATTAAAATAAAATATTTCTTCTACACACACACACGCACACGCGCGCGCGCGCATACATAATATAGTAAGTGATACGTTTTACGAAAGAAATTGTAAATATAATAATAGATTTTGTAACAGTAAAATAACAAATTTTGTAAAAATATAATAATAAATTTCATAAAAATAAAATAATAATTTTACAAAAATATTTTAAATTATATTTTTAGATAAAGAAGGAACAAAATATATCTACACTCTAATTAATAATTATAATGAGAGTAATCTTTTTAGACAACGCCATCTTATCTTTTTACATAAATTTGATTATGTAATTTCAAATATTTCAATTTTTCCCATTCTCTCTTATATCAAGTCACAAACTTGCTCGATTTTTGCTAAAGTTATTGAAACATTATTAATTGTTAATATCTCATATCTAACAATATATATTAATTTTCATTCACATTTGTTTATTTTCAGATTATTACTACTTTCCTCTATTTTATATTTTTAATCCTAATTTAACAACAAAATATTTCGTATTTTAATAATAAAAGTGTAGTGTATATACATATATAGACGATAGATTTTAAATATTTTAGCGTTGTCCGATATATTAGGAAACAAGAAAAATTTGATGTGTTATATACAGAAAGCAGGAAGATATCTTTCAATACGAATTTTCGATTTGTTCCATTTGCTCTCACGCTTATTTATTAGAGAAAAAGATCATGGATGTGTAGTAAATGTTCGAAATCAATGCACTTATATAATTTATAAGTAACTTATATCATTTATAATACGTACGCTCTTATTTTTGGTTAAATCCGTTATTGCTTAATGTAGAATTTAATGTAAAATCTTAACGGAAATAACTAAAATTCACAGAAAGAGAAAGTTTAGCAATTATTACTATTAATGCTACAAGGACGTTAAGCACATCATAATGAAACATGTGCATAATGAAACATGTGTTGAAGAGCTGACCTTATAAAATTTTTATGAATAAAATTTACATTATCAACACAAATGCGTTCAAGTTATACTAAAGGTGATGGCTGCACAGTAATATTCGTCAAACTAACTTTGAACATAACTTTTATTATGAAAAATTTTTTAATTAAATTATTCTGTTAAATAATATTTCACAAAACAGTGAAAATAAAACATATAAATTCTTTTCAAACATTGATTCGAGAAAAATAGTACAGATTGCTATGTGTGTATAATTATTTAACTTTACACATATATACTGTACTTTATTTATACTGTATAATTATATAACTTTATATATAAGTTTGATCTTCTTGTGTAAAATGAAATAAATAATAACCGAAATACGTATAGACGATAAAAATGTATAGACGATAAACTCATTTGCATAATATTGAAATTAATGAGCAAAATCTCGGTGAAGAAAACAGGTTTGATTTGCTGCGTCATGCGTAATATTTCTGCTTATAACGTACAACATGAAATAAAAAACAAAATAAATATATTAATTCATATGCTCAGGTTTAGTTTGATTAAAAATTTTATAGAAATCTTATTAACTATTACTTTTATTACTTATCACGATGTATTTAATGCACGATAATTTAAATTCGGCGTGATTTGCAGAATTTTGTTCAAGCATTGTCAGCTACATTAAATGTAATAAACTGCTATTAATCAAACCACAAAATGCATTACAATTATTCGCAGAATAGAACTCGTATAAATATATTTATGTTGTCATAGATTATATCATGTTACTTATATTGTAATTTTATGCGAGTTTTATTAAAACGTTATTTAATGGCTAATGATGATAAAGTGATTCATAATATTGTGAAATAATCGAAGGCATTGTAATTATATCTGTTATCTTTTCTATTTTTATCGATATGCGTGATTAAATCCTCAAGACTGACCTTATTACATGAAATTTCAATAATTACTGAAATCTTATTTTTATTGTATTCATTTCTGTTGAACAACATTCTCATAATATCTCATATTTTTAAAAATTTATTATACACACATTTAAATTTGTAAAACTTTACGAAAAATATTTCCAATTCTTTTAGCTTTCATGTTTTCTTTGAAATGAAATGGAATGAAGAATCTTATTTATTTTAGATATTTCAGAATTCATAATATAAAAAATTTTATACTAGAGAATTAAAATTCTATATTCGCAATATAAGGAATTTTATATCTTAAATTCATAATAAAGAATTCTAGAAAAGATGTAGTCTTTCTCAGCATTTCTGAAAAGTGTTTCAATCTATAAAAAAATCTGACAAATTTTTCAAAGTTATAAAATTATGTAGAAATTTTGAAAAATTCAAAAATTTATACAGAAATTCTGAAAAATTACGTGAAGAATTGCATGCCTAAAAATCCAGATTTACAATATTTACATTGAATCGCAATTGAGTTATTTAATTTAGACTCGCGGTTCTATTGTGTCAATCGTATAATTATGAATTGTAAAAATTAACAAAAAAATATCGTAATTCTACGATTAGTTCTTTTTTTTTCCTTTCACTTACGCTAAATTATTATACAATAAATTCTTAATCATAATAATATAATAGAAAACTATTCACCCTGCAGAAATTTAATGTAGCATTATTGATTAATGAACAATTACATTGCTAACTATGTGAATAAGTTGAGGTTTTATAGAGGTATTTCTTTTCTTTGGCGCCAACTTTTGCGGGAAGTGGTACTCCACACGTCAGAATTTTCATGTGTAGAATTTCACATACGAACAATTTTTTTAAATAATAGTGTTGAGCAAAAATGGTTAAATTTTTTTGTAACTTTTATTTCAAATTTCAAACTGAGCGAACCGAGCGCGACCGATAAAATATTCATAATTCTTTTTTTCTTTGTAACGTAGTTCGTATTTTCTCTGCGAATATAGAAGATTGAGAGTAGTCTATGGTTTTTCGTAAAGTCGATTGAGGCGTTTGGGGAAGTCAGCGCTATCGCATCATTATATTCTTATTTTTCATTAGACATTGAAACAAGGACAGCACTAGAAGCCTTCTAATCAGAGCCAACGCGTAAGCCTTGTCCGTAATTGGTCCGACATTTTTTTCATGTATTTCATGATCTAACCTTTTGACGATGAACTGTTGTAGAAAAGTGCTGCGCATCCAATAATTTATTATCCGTACATTCGGGAATTTCGAAGATTGTCTGTGAGAGAGAGAGGGGGGGGGGGGGGGGGGGGGGGGGGGGGGGGGGGGGGGGGGGGGGGGGGGGGGGGGGGGGGGGGGGGGGGGGGGGGGGGGGGGGGGGGGGGGGGGGGGGGGGGGGGGGGGGGGGGGGGGGGGGGGGGGGGGGGGGGGGGGGGGGGGGGGGGGGGGGGGGGGGGGGGGGGGGGGGGGGGGGGGGGGGGGGGGGGGGGGGGGGGGGGGGGGGGGGGGGGGGGGGGGGGGGGGGGGGGGGGGGGGGGGGGGGGGGGGGGGGGGGGGGGGGGGGGGGGGGGGGGGGGGGGGGGGGGGGGGGGGGGGGGGGGGGGGGGGGGGGGGGGGGGGGGGGGGGGGGGGGGGGGGGGGGGGGGGGGGGGGGGGGGGGGGGGGGGGGGGGGGGGGGGGGGGGGGGGGGGGGGGGGGGGGGGGGGGGGGGGGGGGGGGGGGGGGGGGGGGGGGGGGGGGGGGGGGGGGGGGGGGGGGGGGGGGGGGGGGGGGGGGGGGGGGGGGGGAGAGAGGGAAGGGGAGAGAGAGAGAGAGAGAGAGAGAGAGATGTAATAAAATAGGGATTTCGTAGTGCCTAGTGGGCATGATTTTTCTTGATAGAAAATTTGCAATGGAGAAACTAATTTATTATTAAAAAGACATCAGCTAGTTGTGTTCAGTTGTGTTCAGCTGATGCTAGCCGGATTGTCAGAGGAGAGTTAAGAATTTACTTTCGCTTTGGACGCAAAGAAAAGGTCATGCTGGAGAGAAAATATTAAGATATATTAATTTTTCATATGGCAACGCTGGTACAACTCCACACACGGCTAATCGGCAAGTTAACGCGCCTGCTTCTTTTTTATATGTGTAGTAGCTGAAAGCGTTATCCCTTGATTAGCATCTTAAACAGTTTTCTGTTTAATTACTCATATTTCATAAAGATATTTCATAAAGAACTTTGAAAGATATCTTAATGTTGCCTCATATAATGATTTTACCTGCTTATTTGGTAATTTTTAGAAATTAATATCTCGTTAACTGTTGCGATCATTATAAAATATGGTAGTAGAGGACTTTTGAATTTTTCATAAACGGTATATACGTGCCGGCTCTTGCAGCTGATCTAGATTACCCTATATAATATACTAAATGATAATAATATAACTCTTTCCATTGTAAACTGTGTACTAATCCTGCTTCAGTCGAACAGTTTAATCAAAAGTTTAATTAAAAGTCAGCAGTGTGATACGAAGGTATAACTGCTTTTCCTAATTGTTAAGATTATAAAATGTTATTGAATAAATGTCGATCGAACAAACTGTAACTTGCAGAGATTTTTCGGAACAATGTTTGTCTCTGTAAATTGATATTTCACCATCCATTTTATTGCGTGTTACTACTCATTGAGTGTTTATTGCTATTTATACAGTACAAACTTATTTTTAAAAAAGAAAAAATAAAAAAGAAACTAATAATCGCATTTCTCGAAAAAAATTATATATATGTTAAATTAAAAAATATAACGTACCCAAGTAATACTGTCTTTTCACTGAAGGTGAAAAGATTTTTATTTCACTCCAAATAGTAGTGGTTTAATTCTCCTTCGAAAATTATTATATTGTAGAATTTATTTTACTCAAGTCAAGTGACATGTATCATTTATGTAAAAGATCTGATCCAACGACTGGCGTTAAATTCCATACTGAATTCAATATAAAGAATATGATCCAATTGACTACTGTTATTAATTTTTATATGATGAAACATATATACGTTTTCACAAAAAAAATTGTTCTATTTGTTTAAAAATAGCACGATTCTTTAATAAGAATACAAAGTTAAATACTTAGACTTCATCGTATGAAAATTAATAATAGTACCAATTGGACCATATTCTTTATTTAATTCGACATGAAATAATAAGGACCTTGAATAAGTTCTCGCTGTTTCTTCAAAGATGGCAGTAGTAGTACTCCGTGCATGGAATTTCGAATGGTAACGTACATGCAAGGGAGTACTGTATCTAACTTCACATTTCAGTGTGTGATAGTTCACTTTAGTGTAAACAAAGTAATTTTTTATTAGTTCTGAAAATGTCTATTTTTGTGCCGAATAAAGTGTATTTGCGGGGAATTTTATTTCACTACTTTATTCAAAAGAAATCTGCAGCTGAAGCGCATAGAATTCTTGGATACGACATGCAGAGACTGGTTTCGCCGCTTCAAAAATAATGATTTTGAACTTGAGGGTAAAGAACGTTCTGGCGCACCGAAAAAATTTCAAGACAAAGAATTAGAGCAATTACTCGATGAAGACCCATCTCAGACGCTATCAGAACTTGGAAAAATATTACAAGTTGATGAGTCAACTGTTTCAAAAGGGTTAGGAATGATCCAGAAGCAAGAACATTGGGTGCCGTATGAATTGAAGCCGAGAACTACTGCTTCAACGGCAGAAAAGAAAAGGTTTTTTGCCAGTCACCGTATCGTGACTGGCGATGAAAAGTGGATACACTACGATAATCCAAAGCGTAGAAAATCGTGGGCTAAGCCCGGCCATGCATCCACATCGTCCGCAAAATCAAATATCCATGGCTCCAAGCTTCTTCTCTGTATTTGGTGGGATCAGCAGGGTGTAATTTATTATGAACTGCTTAAACCGAACGAGACTATCACGGGGGATCGCTATCGACTTCAATTGATGAGTTTGAGTCGAGCCTTAAAAGAAAAACGGCCGCTATACATGACAAAGTGATTTTGTTACATGACAACGCTCGGCCTCATGTTGCAAAAGCAGTAAAAACCTACCTGGAAACGCTTAAATGGGAAGTTCTACCCCACTTCGCCGTATTCACCTGACATAGCTCCTTCCGATTTTCACCTATTCCGTTCGATGGCACATGGCCTAGCTCACCGGCGCTTTCATTCTTACGAAGAAGCTCAAAAATGGATCGATTCTTGGATAGCCTCAAAAGACATGTCGTTTTTCCGACGCGGGATTCATGTACTGCCAGAAAGATGGGAGAAAGTGGTCTCTAGTGATGGGCAATACTTTAAATAAAATGTTTGTTTTCCTTATATTTTAAATACAAGTTTCTATTTTGTAAAAAACAGCGAGAACTTATTCAAGGTCCTATTATAAATAAATCACAGAAGAAATATGTATTTAAGCACTAAAGATCCGCTTCAAATGTAGTGTTCTTATTTAAAAGTTAAAATATTTGTTTGAATTCTAAATTTATATTTAAATAATTAGCAATTGAACGGTAAGGACGCTCGCACGGAATACGAAAAAATCGGGTTCAGATCCCGAGCAAGGTAATATTTTTTGCAATAAGTTCTTTACAGATTTTAAAATACTATAGTAATATCTAATTAACAATTTAATTTTTGGGATAGGATTATTAATATTTCAGACTGATTGTCCAAAAATAATTAGTGCGCAGTCTTATTTCTAACATAAGTTAAATTTATTTTAAAAAGACATACATATGTATTAGTTTAACATCTAATTTTGAATGTTTCTCATATTTAGTTGATGTATGCACATAAACTATATTCTGTTTTTAATCTTATTATTATCTAAAGAATTAAATTCTTAGTTTTAATTCAAACCAATATCTTTCAATTAAAATGCATCTTACTGTCATCGACGCCAGTGGAGCATGTCTGAACAACAGAGGTAGGTATGTATGTGTACATGTAAGGGTGACGGAGCACACTAAGCGAGTTAAGCATGGCATAGGGGTGCCATATTTTTTAAGATCGCCAGTGAAAGCATTTTGTCGTTCCTAGGCGCCCCTAGGTGGCTTTATTAATTTATAAATTTTATAAAATGAATTAAAAAAATGATTTATACCCCCGCATTGCTAATAAAAACATTCAATAATCCTTAATGAGTAATATAAATATAATACATTTTTAACAATATATTTAAAATATTGTTTCTGTTAAAATATGCTCGGTGTAATTCGTCCAAAAACGTTAGATTGACAAATTAAAAATTTATCTCAAGTATGTGAAAATTTTCCTTTAAAAATTTGCCAAGCAAGTGCCTTGTTTGCATTTATCTATTACTAAGTATCCCTAGAATGCAGAATCCGGCGAACTCATAAACTTTTCTATTTATTGGGTCAGCATCAAACTCCTAAAAATGCTGAAACCAATCACTATTCTTTCTTTTTATTATTTACTCTTTCTCTCTCTCTCTCTCTCTCTCTCTCTCTCTCTTTCTCTCTTTCTTTCGATCTATTCGTTTTTATTACATTAGTGTAGATGCGTTTGCAATTTTTAAATCCTCTAGACCATGTTCGTTGAATTCTGTATTCTATAGATGAGACGCTGCGTATAGAATATTGTACACAATAAAATAAATGTTTTTTAAATACATTTTTTTAATTAATTGCGAAATATATACAAAAATTGTGAATTGGACTATATATGCAACACTAATAACTAATAACTAATAAAAAACTGATATACTAGTGAACACTAGTTGTGATGATTTATAATCAGAGAAAAGTTTCTTTGATTAAAAGGAATTTGTTTGAAGCATTGCTATGCACGGTTAAAGAAACCTTTCCTTAATTTAAACGTCATTTCTTGAAATAAAAATTTTTATTTTTCTGAAAGGTATTTTCATTTTGATTAAAAAAAATCGAAAGAAACGATTTCTTCAATTTAAACATAATTTTTCTCCGAATGTATTTTATTATAATATAATCGTTTAGTTTTATAGCCTTTCTTACTTTCAAAAGGTATTTTCTAAATTAATATATGCAAGTATGTAGTTTTCGTAATTAATATTAAGTTACGACAGTTTCGGGAAATTTCAAAGTGACTAAAGAATTCTGCCAATTCTCTTTTATAACTGACTTGAATTAGTATCTTTTGTATAATAAAAATTAAAATAATTTTATTAATAAATTT
>JAANIA010000453.1:159346-175643 GCA_017607525.1 Pseudoatta argentina
AAACAGTAATTTTAGTAAAATTTTAATAATTGTAAATTTTAATTACAATTAAATAAATGAGTCTTAATTAAAATAAAATTAATGATGTAATTAATTATAAAAACTATTATAACATAATTAATTAAAACTTGCTATACAAAGTATTATTGAAAGATTGGTTCACAAATTACCGTGCCGATTTCCTTATTTTACTTTTTCTTACAATTCTTACATAAAAATTTTACGAATTTTTATTAAATTTTTCTTTACACAAATGAATGCATTAATCCGAATTTTCTAAAAGATGCTCTATATGATTTATAATTGAGCAACTGAGAAATATTCTGTATGTAAACAAGTATAGAGTTTTATAAATGGGATATACGGGAAAACTATATAGGTTTATTACGATCTAAATATTCAAGCAAGGAGTAATTTAGTAAGAGTTATGTATACTTAATGGGATTGAGAGGAAATTATTACGTGGAAACTTATTTAACTACAAGGGTATTAATAAAATCACAGCGTTAACGAGTAAAAAATGAAGAGTCACGTACGGCGAGCAGAGGAAACTGCAGCTTATTCTTGGACATCGAAACAAAAATTCCGAATTAAGGTTGAGCGGCGGCTGAAAGAGCCTCAAGAAAGTAGTAACGAACATAGTTCGGGGTGTGCCAAGGATACGTCGAGACATTTCGTGCGCAGGTTTCGTGCGCGCTTACGTTTCCCACACAATTGTATTGAAATCCGACTCGTATAAACAATACGTTGCGTCACGTCGCGGGGCCACACCGCATGTAACGTCGCGGATTGATACAGGCGTGACAGAAGGAAAGCAAGAGAAAAGGACGGAAGGCAGGAACTGTGTGTGGCCGAAGTTCTCTATACAAAGTCACGAGAAGTCAAACGAGTTGACTCCCCGCGCGCAAATTATCTCCGTAAAAAGAGAGATTAAAATATTGCTGTTTGAATAAGATAGGGACGTGATCCATTACTCATTAGTTTAACCGTTAATGAATAAGGGCATATTGACCTCTCAGGAGTTTGAGGACTAATAAGACTCAACTAATTAAACAACTAATTCAAAAGTGGTTACGCGTGATTTAATTTTAGTTCCATTTCTTCTCGATGTTCTCTCTTTTTCTCGCTTCGCTTCATAGCATTTGTTAATGTACAAATTCGATGTCTAACAGATTAAAACCAGTTCAACGGTTTGTGAGGTTTGATTTAGTAAAAAGTAGTTCAGAGAGAGAGAGAGAGAGAGAGAGAGAGAGAGAGAGAGGCAGTTTAAATTTTATATATTCAAGATATGCACCTTAAAATTTTTACAAATAAGCTTTTGTAAATGATTTTATATTTTCAATTTAGTTTTTCAAAGTTTACTACAAGACTGAATTTTGTTAAGTATATATTGTATATTATGTCATAGTTAAGTATATATTGTATGTTATGTCACAGTTAAAATGTTATATTAAATTTAATAAATGTATACATTGACTATAGCAGACCACAGTTAATGTACAGGAAATGTATATACATTTCCTGAGTCAACATTATGACTGTGACATATAAAAGATTTATTTTTTTCCCTCTTTCCATTAGAGTTTATAACGTGTAGTTTATTTGTTTAAGGCGTACCGTCGAACGCATTTGCCGATGCTCTTTGGCATAACAGTCACGAATGACCCTCTCACGACTTCACGGTTATTAGAATCGTAACGGGGACAGGTCGTCGCGGGTCTCTTCCAGGTTGCGAAGTAAAGCATTAGATACAGACTTCTTCGATGACAAAATAAGAGAGAGATTTACCCAATAGAAAAAAACTTCATCTTCAAAAAAGAAAAGATGAAAAGTACAGTTTATTACACAGGGCGTCGCGTGATGAAAGTAAATTCGAACAAACAAGTAAACTTTTAAAATGAAATAATGAAATTAGAACAGGCCTAATAGGAGTTTAGCGCAGATAATAATGCAGTTATATTTCTTCTATCGATTAAATAATTATTAGAGAATTAAAGAGTGATATTTATTAAAAAGTTCTTTTTCCATAATTTAAAAGATAAATATTTTAATATTCTACATACTTAAATAATAGAGAAATACTTTTACCTTTGTTTATCAGAATAAAGCAAAAAGATTTAAAGCAGACAATATATGATTAAAAAACGTTTAGTTGAAACATTTTTTCATATGTATAAAAACGTTAAATAGATATTATTAACGTTAAATTAAAAAAGTATATATATTAAAACATCAAAGTGTCTAATATAAGAACGATATTTTAAATTAGTAAAAAAAAAAAACGCTTAATAAACATTACAAACGTCTTACAAATATTTTTATTTTTATAACGTTAATTAAATAGTTTTAAAAAATGTATCAAAACTGCAAACGTTTATTTTTCAGTTTATACATTTATTACACGATTTCTAACATTTATTAAACATATTTTTAACGCAACTGTGTTGTTTGGAGAT
Organism: Pseudoatta argentina; assembly: GCA_017607525.1. Taxonomy (NCBI): domain Eukaryota; kingdom Metazoa; phylum Arthropoda; class Insecta; order Hymenoptera; family Formicidae; genus Pseudoatta; species Pseudoatta argentina. Next base: position 161,803 of record JAANIA010000453.1, read on the forward strand.
TTAATATTGACACAAGTAGCGCTTGACTTATTAATTAAATCATTTATTAAATATTATTAATTAAATATGAAAATGCGACGTATTTCTTTAATAAAAAATAGCAAGATTAAAAATGCTAAAAATATATAATTATTTCATAATTCCACTCGTGGAAGATATAGGTTATATTTTCCGCTCTAAAAAATTCCTACGCGTGTACATAGTTCATCGTTTTTTTTACAATCGAATATTTTACAATCCAATATTTTATCATCGTCACAAAAACAAGGATGGAGTTATGTATTGTAGATAAAAAAAGGTTGATGGATTTTGCCAATTCAAATGTGTGATTGACATTGAGTTAAACTCACATGACCAGAAAGCGTATACATTTCAAACAATAACAGTATTTGTTTACTACGATAAAATTTTTGATATACGAGTGTTTATACTCTGAAAATTTGTGGACATGATTTACTGATATTGATACTGATTCTCAAACGTCACGAATTTTTTTTATGTACAATAAAAGCTAACATAAAAGAAATTACATCGTTTCACTACTAAACTAAACACTTTAAATTTAACATTTAGTTTAACGCTACACATCAACTTTGCTTAACACAAATATATTTTTATATTTATAAGTAAAAAATAATTAGTTCTTTTTGCAAACAAGTCTCAATGTAAATGATCGGTTTTATGAACAAGTAATATCTTTAATTATGCAGACTATCGAGAGATATTATTGCAGTATATAAATATACCTATTATATTTTTGTCTTATCGTTTTAATCTTTAACGAATGCATTGTCACGGTTACATCATATTCAGTCATCTGAATTGGTACCTACGAAAAACACATAATTACATCATTCTTCACCTTCAACGAGCTGACACATATTATACAACCGCAGATAAATAGATTGATCTCACCGACACCTTCATCGTTTCTATTTTTTTTGTTCTTTCAAAGTGAATAGGAGTAATGCTAATGTAGATTGTAAAATTAAAATAGTTACAACGCATTTCCTGGAAAGAAACTATATGTATTGGCTATGTCAAAAGATATAATACTTTTACTGTATGTGCACAAATTACAAATTTATATACTGTATATACATATGTACATTCAAATAATACATGTATATATATATATATACACATATATACAGGGTGTCCCGAATTTAAAGGGCCATTACGGAAGAGTGTAAGAAATCGATAAATTAAAAATAAAAGTCCTTTAGAGATATTCCAGTTTTGCTTCGTTTTGAAAAAAAAAGACATAATTTTCATTTTTGTATTTATTTATTACTTACTCATTTACACTTATTGTGTGTAACTTACTACATATAACTTACTGCAAATAATAAATATTTTGTTCAATAATTGATATCCGTATTGGCTTTTATCAACGTTTGTTTTTTTATATTTAGATTTGATTTATGTTAAAGCCTATGTATGAGTCTTTATTTCTTTAATGACTTGGCAGAATTTTTATCAGCTAAGATACTTAATATAAATTTTTCTCTACAAATCACTATACAATCATGATTTCACTCATCACAAATAAGTTTGAAAACTATTAAAATGTTCGAAATAAATTATATGTATATAAAAAAACTCTTTCGCAACGCGTTTTTTTCTCTTTGTTATTGTTGTACTGTTATTGTCGTTATTATCATTGTCATGTCTTTGAAAGACGTTCAAGCAGAGAAGAGACGACCGAACTTAATTCAGTCAGAATCCTTTATGAAATCTTATTGCCACAGCCTAGCCGTTGTCGAGTAATAAGCGACCGCGTAAGAAACGGGTTGGCTCGAAGTCGAAAGAAAGTGATAATAACTTGACGGTTAACAAAATTGTCTGCGGAAATGGACAACCTTTAATTACGCATTCAGCAATGTCATTGGTAGAAAACGACGGTAAATAATAACGGAGAAATGGGCCGCGGCTTATTGGTGCATACGAAAATTTCAAATTAGAGCGCGACTCCGCGCTTCGCGAATTGTAAAACATCAACGCGAGCGTGACGACGATACTTAGGGCGACTCAGTTAATCTGGATCGTACATTATATAGATTTAGGGATAGCATCCGTTCGAATTTCTCCGGATTTGTCCTAGTTTTGATTTGTGCAGATTTGTCCAGGAGCATCCGGGAGGATTTTTCGAAATGGTTCGTGATTTTTATGATTTTTTATTGTACTCGTATCATTTACTAACAGCTGCGCAAGCATTGTCGTAAGTGAACTTTTACTTTCCGGCGTCCACCTATGAGATGCCTACTCACAGATAATTCGAGCTTTTGTATATTCATCACTGTGAGCTGTGATGTAATAATTTACTAGTTATTTGACACCGAACATGTTTCATTATATATTATATATTAATATTATTATGTATTATACCGATTATATTATGTTTCACTTCAATATTGTGATGTAATAAACATACAAATTAATATTAAGTATACTTTGTAACTATTTGAATCTTTATTTTATTTGTGGAAGCAACTTTTGGGTATATAAAAGCGTTAGATGTTATAATAAATAATTGAAATTTACAGAGAAATTATAATATTGACATTGAAAAAAAGTCCGAATTTAAAAATACAAAATTCGAGGTTTTAGAGCTCATTGCTCTAAATTAATGATTTTAAAGCCCTACGGATTCAACTTATGCTGGACTTATGATGAATGGAAAGCAGAGATTAAATAACAAGAACCTATCTGAGTTTTGCATATTTCTGTTACTGTATTTATCAAAGCAAAATATTGCAAATATCATTTTTTTAATTTTTCAGTATAAAGAAAGAAATTATTTTCTTGAAATTATTTCTGCACAAACTCTATAAATAAGTTATCATAAAGGTACCAGCAATTCGACTTTGTCGAAGAAAATTTTAATTATAATTATAAGCTTTAATTTAAATATAAATCTAATGATATCATAGTAGAATTGTCAATTGCACGATGAATTTATGACATTTTGAGTTATATCGTTCATTCTTTTTTGCTTATTGCACTTTTCACAGTTACTAAGTAATTACTAAGAAAACAGTGTTGATATTCGAAACGAAATTGGCATGGTAAAATAATTATAGTTAGATGTTTCATTTTTATAAATATTACTGCTATAATATTAGTAATAATAATTATATTTGATCATAAATTAAAGAAAATGTTTTACTGTAAATTATATAGTAATTATAATCATTTATTCACAAGCATATGTTACATGTGACATTTTCTTCGATCTTTATTGATTATAAAAAAATTTGAATGTGACGAAATATATATATCTATGTAAAATATCTTATTAACCATAAAAGAAATAAAATAGATAATTTATTTGCTAGAAATAAAATTTTTCATTTCGTCGTATTTAAATAAGGATTTATTTCAGTGAATATTATATCTCACGCACACAACATACAAAAATAAATTTTTAATACGTTTTCTTTAGTGTACAACCGATTTATGCATCAAGATACATTTGTACATTTGGTACGAATACATTTTGCTGTGGTACGTCTTAATTGCGAATGAAATATGTGCTGGCAAAATTGCATTTTGATCGTACGCGATTACATCAAATCGTACTCGAGTCGATCGATCGTTTATAGCTTTATACAAGCATAAATAAAGCAAACCAAATTTATTTTTATATATCCTTGAAAAAAAATTCTACATAAAAATACCATTAAAATAAAATACGAAATATATACTTTAAATAATGATTGCCACAATCAACATATCACGCATTTCATATAAGTAATTACTAAAACAATAAATTTCAACTCTCTCTCAGAGAAACATTGAACAATAAGTCCGACACAATATTACATAAATGCGCAACAAAAGAATTTGGACTGAGATTGAAAGATTTTGTCATTTATGATCTTGATCCAAATAGATCGTGCCAGTAATCATTCGGGCGGGACCAACTGTTTTTTCTTTTTTTTTTTTAAGACAGTTGCAGATCGTGTAATGGAACGTCAATGATGTGTACGTTACGTGCGCAAAGAAGAACTATTGCTCATTGCGAAAACAAACGGGCTTTGTCAAGAATTGCATCAGAATAGAACTGAAGCTACCACGCCTTTATCAGCTAAAACTGGAAATATTTCAAATTTAAGTTTCTTATATAAGGATACAGTTTATACAATAATGTAAAGTAACAATAATGTAATGAATGTGAAAAGTATTTTAAGCAAGAAAAATATATCCTTTAAAAAATCTTATTTTTAGAAGATAAACATTAATTTATTAATAAAGAATAAAATGGATTATATATGTCTCAAATTATTGTACTTAAAAAAATACATAATAATTAAAATAATAAATATATTATATAGGACCTTGAATAAGTTCTCGCTGTTTCTTCAAAGATGGCAGTAGTAGTACTCCGTGCATGGAATTTCGAATGGTAACGCACATGCAAGGAAATACTGTATCTAACTTCACATTTCAGTGTGTGATAGTTCACTTTAGTGTAAACGAAGTAATTTTTTATTAGTTCTGAAAATGTCTATTTTTGTGCCGAATAAAGTGTATTTGCGGGGAATTTTATTACACTACTTTATTCAAAAGAAATCTGCAGCTGAAGCGCATAGAATTCTTGGATACGACATGCAGAGACTGGTTTCGACGCTTCAAAAATAATGATTTTCAACTTGAGGATAAAGAACGTTCTCAGACGCTATCAGAACTTGGAAAAATATTACAAGTTGATGAGTCAACTGTTTGAAAACGTTTAAAAGGGTTAGGAATGATCCAGAAGCAAGGACATTGGGTGCCGTATGAATTGAAGCCGAGAACTACTGCTTCAACGGCAGAAAAGAAAAGGTTTTTTGCCAGTCACCGTATCGTGACTGGCGATGAAAAGTGGATACACTACGATAATCCAAAGCGTAGAAAATCGTGGGGTAAGCCCGGCCATGCATCCACATCGTCCGCAAAACCAAACAACGCTCAGGCCTCATGTTGCAAAACCAGTAAAAACCTACCTGGAAACGCTTAAATGGGAAGTTCTACCCCACCCGCCGTATTCACCTGACATAGCTCCTTCCGATTTTCACCTATTCTAGCTGACCGGCGCTTTCATTCTTACGAAGAAGCTCAAAAATGGATCGATTCTTGGATAGCCTCAAAAGACATGTCGTTTTTCCGACGCGGGATTCATGTACTGCCAGAAAGATGGGAGAAAGTGGTCTCTAGTGATGGGCAATACTTTAAATAAAATGTTTGTTTTCCTTATATTTTAAATACAAGTTTCTATTTTGTTAAAAAAACAGATAAAACTTATTCAAGGTCCAATATAATAATTATATTTCATTTTAATAAGCAAACATAACAAATTTAACACACAAAAAGTATTTGTACAGTCGAGAAATTTAGTTTCTAAGATCATGAACACAGTTATTTTCCTTAAGCTATTTTTTATTTATATTAGGATAGAATGTACTTATTGTTAATAAATTGCTAATTAATGTTTATTTTTTACATCAGATAAGATTTTTTCTCACAAAAATCATTCTTGCAAGAATACTTTTTCATTCATTATATATGTTTATTTGGATTATTCGATCATACGTTAAACACTAATTTATCTCGTACCAAAAAAACATACATATATGAAATCAGAAACGTAACAACATAAGGTGCAAAACTTTCTGCTTATCAATTTTTTTTCAAACTCTAGAAGACTTAATTTATAAAATTTTATGACGGTTAATTTAGTAAAAGTTCATTTACGTGTAAAAATTTTGTTAAAACAAAGTAAGATGCGGCAACAAGTTTTTCGTAATGAATATATCCTTTCTCTTCAAGATGTTTGTAACGTGCAGTCCGGTTTTATTTCGCGGCCAAAGGAATTTGGCATAAATTTCCCACATTAGTTATGCGTTCTCTCTCTACGTTATGTGTTCTCTCTACGGAGAAACATGCGTGAACGATTTCATAAAAAGGATAATATTAATTCGGCTACGAATATGTGAAGAGGAAGAAAGAAAGAGAGAGAGAGAGAGTGAGAATGAAAGAGTGAGAGCATCTGCTTTTGTTACGCTAAGACATGACGTAACGTTTATGCCCGCAGTAACAATGATGCATAAGCAATCGACTGTTTTTCCATGTAGCCTCTATGCTGTAATTTATAATTAAACCGAATAATAAGAGATAATAAATCTACGTTGTTAATCTCGGATGGATTTAAATTGTATCCAACACTGAATTTTTCGTATTTGAATTCTTTTTCATTTAAATTTGTCTTATGCAAATAAATTGAATTTTAATACATCAGATTTACTTTATTTAATATTTCACATTCATTAGTACAAGCAACTCATATTCATGCATTATATTAATAGTAAAATATTATGTATTATATATACATATATTTGTAGTATAATATTATTATTATTATTTATACTTATATTTTTTTTCAGTATAGAAAAAAATATTCAATACGAATTCCATTTTTAGTTTCAAACAGAAAGAATTTTAAATATAAATATAAAACAAATCTTTACTTAATTAATAATTTTCTACTTAACATAAATAATTTTTCCTTTTGAAAAAGGGATTAATGGAGATAACGTTATTGCAACTATAATAAAAAACTTTTTTTTTTCCAAATTGATTATCAAATCTATTATGACATTTCCAGTCAATTTCACGTCCACTTGGCTATCTTCCGCTGTTTGAGAATAAATGTCTAAATTTCACGAACGTAGTTGCGAAGCAAATAATTCGAGAAATAATGTTTATTCGCCAACAGTTCCTCCTTTCAACATCGACTCTGTTAGCTGAATCAATCCACTGCATCTTTAATGAATAACTGAACAAGATTCGTAAGAGTGATTTCTGTGAGCAGCACAGGCAATGTGTATATCACTCTCTAATATAAATTAGTAATTTTGTAACAAATATCAACCTTTTGATCATCTCCTTCGATTAAATCGAAAGCATGACGGCCGATTCTCTTTGAGAATTTTCGTACAAGTTTAATAATTATCGTAATTCATATAATAACTTATGCCGACGTGTGCCACCGTGGTCGAGAGCACGTGGATCGTACCATGTATTTTCTCATATCATACATAAAAAGATTCGCAGGGGTAGGGTACAGCCTGGTCTGAAAGAGCGAGTGGTGGCACCCGAGGCCGAGAGCTTTTGCCCGGAACGGAGCCATCCCGAGGTGGGAGATGAATATAAGCCCATCGTCCGGGAATAATGCTATCAGTGACTTCGCGCTCGACGGTCTCGCATACGGTAAACGTGGTGTGAGCGGAAACATTGTGGAAGCATCATGCTCAAGGTACGGAGAGAGAAGGCCTGCCGTAATACGAGTGTGGTATGACGAGAGTGAGTGTGAGGAGATCGTGTGAGAGTGTGCGTCGCCTTTTCCTGTCGGCAATGTTCAAGAGAACTTCCGTTGCCCCATTTATCATCCGAGTGAATCTCCCTTATTTGTCTTTCTCTCGCTTGCTATAGGGCGCCTAATATAATAATACCGTCGAACATTACACGAAACTGGCGAAGTCTTATCTATATAGACCTTTCCGTTAAGAGAGATAATTCCAAAATCGCTTTTTAAACTGTTCTGAACTAGTGAATAGTTGATTTAGAGGTTCACCTCTTTCAAGTTTTACTTAAAGAAATAATCTTTTTTCAATTTTATTTTTCATGTCTTCTTCTCTTTTGCTTTGGTTCTCATACGTTACAAAATTACTTATTAGCATTTAGTAATGAGGTCTACGTAATTTCTAATTTGTTAATTAGAAATAAATACACTTTATTAAATATCTTTAGATTATTAGATCGTTTATTTAGCATTATATTTGTAAAGCTATGTACAATTTATATTTTACTCTCTTACTTCAAAAGTGACACAATTTAAAACCTTAAGTTTTCCAAAAGGAAAACAAATATTTTGACAACTTGACAAGAAGAATGTATTTAGAAGAATGCGATTAAATATCATTTTTTGTTTTTCATTCCTAAAAAAACCACTTTTTTTTAAAGATGTTTCACAAAATTCTTAAGACATTATATAATATTCTCTCATAAAGAATGATTTTTTTTAAATCGTTCTTTTTGAGCTATAACTTTTAAGGATTTTTGTAAAGTTAAGTTAGTTCACTTTTGATAATTGATAAAATAATATTTATATAACGCGTTCATGGTAAATCATGTTTTTTTTTCTTTTTAGTCATTTATTTCATTTTTGAAGTAAAGGAACGATATACATATACGTATATATATATTTTCTTTAAATAACTATTTAAAAACGATCTGATTTTGGAAAACCTTTTAGATGCACTGCATTCACCCAATATTACTATATGTATTAATAGTATATACATTCCCAATTGTGACTTTTTCAGCTTCCGATCAAATGCGATTTCTCTTCTTCCCGATCCTCCGGTTTACGGTTCAAAATACCATAATCTACAGCGTCAACTTTCTTAGGCATGAACATTCGTGCCGAGGGGAGGGTGTAATAAACCTTTTATTCGCGATGTATCATTTTTATCGCAACGGATAAGGAAGCGAAATTCTTAACCACACTTCCGCGGCGCGGCGTTTCGTTGACTTACGATCTATTGGTCTGCGCGCGAATAACAAGGTCGGCGTGAAAGTGAAAAGGGGACGATGTTCGCATCGACAGGATTTCCAATCCGAGATTTTAACGAAACATCGAAATTCGAGAAGCGCGTCTTACTTGGGAGAAGGACTTTTCCAATAAATCAGCCCCAATGATTTTCCATATACATAAGTACCCAGCGAGCGTCGCGTCATCTAAGAATCCCATATTGACAAGTGACTAATGAAAATCGCTTGCGTTGCATGGGGATTATCGATTATCCGCTGTTATACTTGGGATGCTTTTAAATAAAAAAAAAAAAATTGCACGAGCGCGGCGCTCTAGATGAGAGAAAACTTTTAGATGTCGAAAAAAAACAAAAAAAAAGGAAAAAGAATAAAACACCTCTCAACGCCGTAGAGGAATTTAAAAGAAACTATCAAATCCTTGACACGACTTCGCATATTAACAATCTTGTTTTCCCACAGAAGAGATTTACGATCGCGAATTGTGGTTTTCAGACGGTCGCTTTCCTCTGTGCCGCGCTGGCGTGTAGCCACGCGGTGGTTCTCAGCGGTTACAACGGCGGCCATGGCCTGTCCTACGGTGATTACAGCGATCTCGATGCATACATTGGATCCGCTGGATACAAAGTTCTGCCGACGGTCACGGTTCCGATACACGCGGTATCCGCTGCGCCGTTGCACGTGGACGCATCTCTGGATGCATCTCTGAACGCTCATGAACTACACGGCTACAAACATCACACCGATCAAGATCACGATTATTACGTAAATATCTTTTTACTAATTGTTGCTAACGAAGATTGGCAAAAACAGAGGAAATATACGTTTCACCCAAGTCGAATTGTTATCGAAGATCTTCAATACTTATACATATATCTTCTTATCAATTTTTTATCACAAACTTTCTATTAAACAATTAGCTTAGTTTTGAAACTTATAATTACTATTAATTTTTTATATTCTTTTTAGAAATTCCATAATTTTTGCAGCTGATATACCTATTCTTTCGTTAGCCGATATTCTTTAGCCTTTTCTTGCTGAGAGCATATATCGATATATCTCGTGTAAAATTATTCAACGATTTTTTTTAATTTCTACAAAATTTCTAAAAATTTCACTTTCATAACAGCGACGGGACTTAATAATATTTGCAACAAATATTGTAAGCGGCATATTTAATTTCAAGAAGAAAACCACCTATTTCTCTCATAGCTTCAACAGTTTCAATTTAAATAACATTAATACAAATAATACAAATTCCCGCACGTTTCCTTCAGAAGTGTCAAGATTCGTCAAGTCTTGCGTTTCCAGACGCCTGAGGCGTATATGTTAATTTAAATTCCTGTCTCTTTGAAAAGTAACGTCTGTGTGTAGACAATGGTGTATTCCTCTGTCCTCGCTGTATCTTATTGTCAAATCTCTTTCCGCAATCCTCATTGTCGTCGCTTTCTCGCGATGTTAATTGTCACTAAAAGCGGCGCTCCGCAAGTAATATCATAAAATGAAAGAACGTCGCACATTATGTGTGCGAATAATTGTAGTATCCGTAGTCGGGACTCGAAAGCGCTCGAAATTGTGCTCCACAAGCTTCATTACATAGTTGCGAACCAGATTTATTGAATAATTTAATATAAAATTGAAATCGCAACATTTTTTAACAAAAAGTTTGTGATAAAAAATACTACCTTGTATATTCGTTATATTAAATTACATCGGCAAGATAAATTAATTTACCTTTCAAGTTATTTTATAAGGATTTCTTTTCTTAATTTTTAATTTACTTTTTATTCCTTTGAAAATTAATTCTGTTTTACGTACGCTTAATACAGGAAAGAACAATTTTTGCAGAGATATTTAAAATTGACTAAATAAAGACCCGCACCAAATTTTATTGGAATATTAAAATAATTACACAAGACGCTCAAGAATAATGAACAACGCTGCAAAAAAATTTTGAAATTTATACTGATTATCCAATAACTCAAGCGTTCTACGTAATTATTTTGATGGTCTAACAAATTATTTTCAGATCTGTATCAAATTAAATTTTTAAATACTTTAACAAAACATTTTCCGTATATATGCCTACGACTTCAAAAGTCAATATCGTTATGCATCTGCCAGCAATTTTTAAGTTGTACGGAAATATCGGAAAAGATTTATAAAACAAACAACGCCCGTTGCGTGTATGTTAAACAGCTAAGGCACTATTCGATGCTACAATAACAACGTTTTAAAGCATTCCTTGTCTTAATTGATCAATTAAATTCTTTTTTCTGACTGATCAATCAAGTACTTGGAAACATTTGCAGCTAATCCACTAAGCGGGCCGCACCTTAAAACTCTATGCACCCACTTCGACATTAGTGGATGTTCACGGTTAATTTGTGGTGAACTCGCACATAACAACACTTGGGTGTACTTGTTACAGTCACATCCGAAGTACACCTTCAATTACGGCGTTCATGATCCTCATACCGGTGACGTGAAGACCCAGCATGAGGTGCGGGACGGCGACGTTGTTCACGGCTCGTACAGCGTGAACGAACCCGATGGAAGTGTACGCATCGTCGAATATACAGCGGACGATCACAACGGATTCAATGCCGTCGTTAAGAAAGTCGGACCGGCGATACATCCAAAACCGGTGCCGATTGTCAAGTACGTCTCACCGGCGCACTTTAACAGCTATGACTACGAGAAGCATTATTAGCTCAGCCATCGCATCGTGTAAATAGCAACGAATCGGGCGTTTCGCTAAGAAGCATTAGTCGCGCGGCAATCAGTCTGCTAGTCAATGTGACAGCGAAATATGTTTACAAATTCGTTTACAAGTTCAAACCTCCAGGTGGATTCAATTGATCATCAGCAATAAACAGAAAAACTGAGGTCACTTTTACGTACAAAGAGTTTTCATGTAAAACTCTAAAATTAGATTACAGGAGGGTTTAGGATTATACATGTTTAATATACTGCGATAAATATATAAGTTTATTGAAATTACCGAGGAATATTGATTCATTTCCTGACACAAAAAATGTCTGATATTATTTTTATTACATATACTCCAGACCAAAAGTTTGAGTACTTTTTAAAAATTTATATTTTTTAATTACTTATTCTTATTTCAATATCTATAATAATGTGCTTTTTATAATATATAAAAATCCAATAACTGTTATTGGATCCAAAATAAAAAACTATTTTTATATAAAAAGCACATTATTATAGATATTTAAATAAGAATAAGTTTTGTAACTTTATTTTAAAACATGTAATTGCACTTGAAAACAGCAGCGTAAAAAAATCACTTGCTTTTAAAAACACAAAAGCAGTTCTCTCTATTTATTTCATTTTTCGTTTGACGATTTGCGAAACCGCACAAAGGCATCTTGCGCATCTCTTTAAAAAAGAGTGATGGCATTGAAATTGCGATGTAACCGCGCATGTCTGAAGTATTGATTTATACATATTTGCCACTACGTTGTAATATAAATTTCATTCAATTTTAACCTCGAGAAATGTTTCACAACCACGTAGAGAATGTTACACTCATTTAAATCCGTCCGAGAATTTTTATAATTTATGTACATGATATATATGACTTACGTACATTGCAGGGTTAGATTTAAACCCATTATGGGAATGAAAAGCTCAAGATCAAATTCACATGAAACGAATAGGAAGAAAGAATGTGTATTTGGGAATGATATCAAAATCAGTGACTAACAAAACAGATTTTGTTAAAAGTAAGGAAAATAGCAGTTAAGTCTTTTGTACTCACATTATAAAATACGTTAAAAAAGTAAAAATCGTAAAAAATTGATATTTACAGTAATATAATTCTGTAAAAATGCGGTTTATATCAAAATAAAAGTATAGACAATCGATAATAAGAAACCGATTTTGTTAAAAGTAAGAAAAGTAGAAACTAAGTACCTTTATTGTATAATTAAATACATTAAAACAGTCGTAAAGAATTGATATTTATGATAACGTATTTCCATAAAACTGGTTCATTTCAAAATAAAAGTATTCGTCTAATATTTTTCTATCTTATTTCCACCTGACAAAATGTGACGGGTTGTCACGTATTGAGATAATTCTTCATCAGAACATTGATTTTCTGTTTGACAGCTTGCTGTCATTCAATTTTATTCAATGAAGAGGAACTTGACGATAACAAAGTATAACCTAAAGAAATTATAATAAAATCTTGTGAAATTTTTTCTCAGAATTTTCCATAAAATTTTACTGAAAGTTTATATAAATTTCAGAATTTTCGGAATTTCTGAATCATTGCTGAATAATTTAACTTTTTAGAAAATTGCTCAGATTTTTTTATACGCACTTTTCAAAAATAATGAGAAAATTTATATCGTGTCTAGAATTCTTGATATACATATATCAATTTTATAATGTTCTAAGATTTTTTTAATTTACAAGATTTTTTATTCTACATAATTGCTGACAAAATCTTATAAGAGGAAGATTCTCCTATTATTACAAAATTATATAGGATAAGTAGGGCAACATACTTTGATGGCTTTAAGTAATCTTAAATGTTTTTTACTACCAATTAGAAAAAGATTTTTTTTTTCATAGAAAGAAGTATTTTTTTAAACCTTCTATCGATAGTACTCAATCAGCGAATATCTTTGTAAAGTATTTCTTCGAAAATTCAACTATTTTCGAGATATAAACTAAAAGAAGTCAGATTATAAATTTGAAACACATTTTTTATTATTGCAATAAGTGCTCAAAATTCATGTTGATGTCCTAAACGTGTCCGTAGTTTTCGTGGAAAGCTTGACCTTTTTTAACTCTTGAATCGTTATTTCATGCAAAATATTTTTCATTCTTTCTATCTGTTTTCCGGAGCGATAGGATATTAATTGAAAGTAAGCCAGCTCTTTTATTCTTCACTTTCAACGTCTTACCACTCAAAAAAACATGATAATAAGAAGAATAAAAAATATTTTTCGCAAAATAACTATTCTAGAATTGAACTGAGAGAAATAATCCCTAAAAATATCCCTTCTCATAAAAAAATCTTATTTGATTGGTAGTAAAAAACCAAGGACATTTACTCGAAGTCATTAAAATATGTCCCGCTACTTATCCTACAATTTTGATAATAGGTGTTTTCCTCTTATCTCTAATTGTTTTCGAAAAAAATGTGGTAAACTTTATCAGACTCACCCAGTATATATAATATAAATATATATTCATATATATAAATAAGAATT
>JAANIA010000453.1:175667-188933 GCA_017607525.1 Pseudoatta argentina
AAAATTAATAATTAATTAATAATTATTAAGTAATTATTAACTTGACATATACATATCGCTCATTTTTGCTTTTTGCATAGAAATATTAATAAAATACAATATTTAATCCAAGAAATTTCCAAGAAATGAGGAGGAGTCCCTTTTTTTAGAAGATCTCAGTCAGTAATCGACGATTTATTTTTCAAGAATATGATTTAAAAAAAAATTCCATTACTATAATACAAAAAACACGTACAATATATTATTGAGAAACAATATATTGATCCAAATTGAATGTTTAACGTTATTAAAAATTATTCAAAGGGCGAAAATGAGTGATAAGTAGATCGAATTAATAATTACTTAATAATCCTTAATTAATCTTATTGAATAATTTTAATTAAAACTTTAGAAGTCAGAATAATAGTTTTAGAAAAAAAATTCTGTAAATTTTAAATTGCAATTGTGTATATTATATATAATCTTTAATAAGTTGTTAGATTTTCAATACGGCAATGTTTCGCATTGTATATCCTTAATTAGCGTATCGCTCTTAATGAATCGCATTGCGCGTGAAATCACTTAATTTGTCTGATAATGATCTCGACGCGTCGGTCGGTGGGCTTTCTTCGCACAATTAATAAGTTTCACATATACTGTTGTATAATTAATAGTACACGAGGAAACGGACGGAATAGTAATAGACAACCCTGATTCGAGCAATAACAAGTTCAGTTTTTTACGGCAATGCCGGTTTGCCCGAGCACTTGAACTTACTTACCAAGACCGTGAAATTCACGTGCACGCTTTCCAATTTTACTTTAGTTTTGCGCTATAGAGGCGTAATCTGATTTTTACATTCAATTAAAACATCCATTTTTGGCATTTATACACCGGAGAAATCATTATTAGTTTTTTCTTTTATCTTTTTAAAGCGGATATAACAAACTATTTTTAACGTGGAAAAAGTATCGCTATTATTTTAACTTATAAATGATATCTTATAGTTGCACACAATAAATGAAAGAAGAGACATCACAGAATACAAGGATCATAAATATGATAAGAAAAGCCACACTCACCATGGATTCCTCGTAAATTCTATGAGCAATAATACTCGTACTATCGAACATATCTTTTCCAGGACCGGAGGCGAAGCACATTTCTTTCTTTCCGGGACACGTATACTGATCGGAGCAGTTTTGTCCAGAGAACTCGCACTTTGGTCCACGTATATTTGGCGAAACGTCGCCAAGATTAGTCGAGGCGAAGGCTGCTACGAATCGACCCTAAATGCCAAGAAAAATATTATGATGTTTGTATCACAGACATATTTGACATATTACAGACATATGTACATGCATATGTGAACGTGTATGTACATTGAAAAAAAAGTATTTGATATTAACTGTGCTATTGCATGATAAAATAGTTACGATTAGAAGTTTCATTTTTATATTACTGCTATAATGTGTATAGAAATAATACAATAGTTATATTTATAATTGTACATAAAATGTATATATAATTGGCATTGAAAATGATTATAAATTATACGAGTAATTAAATTATGGCAATTGCAATCTTTTTTCTCTCATTATATGGAAAAAAATCACTCTTCGTTTAATTAATCTCGTCGTTTAATAAACATTGTTATTAAACTAATTCCTGTGGTTTACTAAAAAAACATTTACGTTTAAAAGTTTAAAATTATTTTCAGGCACATGTACGATAAATGTGAGATGGCATATAATCGTCTACTGTTATAACGGTAAATAAATAAATAAATAAATATACATGGGGCTAAAACATCGTGCTATGATGATATACAATTTATTTTAAATAAATATAAAGTACACAACTGAATGTCGAAAACCTACAGTCTATGCTAAGAATACAGTAGTTTAAAAATCTTGTAAAAAAAATGTTGTACATCTCTTCTAAAAAAATGTTATACACCTCTATGTGCGAAGTAATGTGCTTATGAACTGAACTGCACTAATTCGTACATACATTTTCTTGATAATTCTTGTACGCTTACATTAGTCTTATTAAATTGCTTGTCAGCTTAATTTCTCAGTTTAATATTACGTATTTAGTTTAATTGGAATTGTGTTTCAAAACAAATATTCAGTGTGTAATTTGCACGAACTGGAAATTGTAAAATTCATTTGCGAAAAATATTAGCTTTGACCAAGTAATATTTTCTTCGCCTATTTGTGTTGTATATATTTTGTCAAACGCCATCCGAAACTTTTTAGTCAACATTGTTTGATATATCTATGTATGTACATACATGTATCATGTATGTGCTTAAAGATAATCGAATAAAAAAGGAAAAGAAGAGAAAAAAGCAAAAAGTGCAAACACAGTATTAAATAATAAGAATATATAAATAGATTATAAATAGATTCGAATATATAAATAGATTCGCCCTAAAAAGGAAGAAAGATAATAATAATGGACACACGCAATCTCTTCTGTAGCTTACGACAATACTGTCTGCACGCGATGAATATTTTTACAAGTGCGAGCATTGAAATAATTTATTTAAATTTGGGACGTGTGCATTCAAATGATTTTACAGTTGAGACTTTAACGCGGCAGATTCGCTTATCGAAATTATTCATGTTTCAGATTTATTCACGATTTTGCCCTTTATAATTTAAACAACAAAACATAGAGCAGTCATTGTAAATAGAAAACTACAAATCTCACGTTGTATACATAATATAATAAATGTATATTTGTTAAGGGACTTACTTTACCGACCATGGCGTTACTATTCATCATTTTTTCAAAGAGTATCGAAGCATAACCCACATTATCGCTAGAAACCAAACGGTTCGTATTGTTCATGCTAGTTGGATGCACGGCGAACCAATTTATAACGCCTAAAGGCTTATCATCGGCACCGATAAATTGCATTTGTGTTAGTGTCTTGTCTACGTCGTACTTGTATCTAGAAATAAAGAAAAAAAAATATTAATTTTGTGCAAAAACATGTTACTTCCTTCCACGAAAGGCTGTAGTTGACGACAAATATACTGTCGTCATCAATTTTAAATTTCAATGTACTGTAAAATCGATTTAAGTTACAAGTAGATGCATTTCATGAATTTCCGAGAATGAACACGCTTATTTAGGCTTACAAACACATGACATGTGTCGTACATCATGTTATATGCAATATATAATACATATAACACGATCAATATACAGTCGCTGTACGTATTCCGGGAATTAATAAACCTCGGCACCAAATATTCAGTGCCCAGTGCATTCTATAGCATTACCCCTTACGTTTAAGCAATTGCAAGATGAATTAATCAACCGCGTTATTTGAGAGAACATTGAGAGAGCATAGTATAAGGCTGCACTGTATAAAGTTTCATTTTATGCCTCAAGCAAATATCTTGAAAAATACATAAGATACGAAAAAATTGTTTCAAATAAAAGTGGAATAATTTCGAGAGGGACATAATTAAAGGACGCCTCCATCTAGAAAAAAAAGCAATGCTACTACGACTAAACTACGTTCTCCCTCAAAACTGTTTCATCTGAAAAATTTTTTCATATCTTTCATATTTTCCAAGATATTTGTCTAAGGCAATTAAAATAGGACACTATATATAGTGTTGAAAAATACTATGTCAAGCATGAGTTTTATAAATAATAGATAATGTATTCAAAATAATCTTTCTCGTATGTATTAAAAATAATCACCTCTCGCGCACAATCACGCGCACAGAGAATAAAATAATTATGGTGCTCAAATCATTATATTAGTTTGTTAATTGACATCTTGACATCATTTCCTGAATAAGAAACTATTGTTTTTCGTAATTTTTAAGGAGATCTTAAAGTGAAGCCCGAACTTGGACGAAGTCACCAGAGGTCGCTGTTTTAACACGACACATTGACATATCTTTATATATTACCACACCAATATGTCACGCAAATTATGCATGTCATACACGCAGTCGCACGTTCGTGTCAATTTTCGTATAATAAATTCGTCGCGATAAAGTGTCTAAATCTAATTTCAAGAACTCTACGCTGTATGTTCATGCGAACTACGTGTCTGTGGACCACCATTTCGTAAATAGACTGCAAAGCTTTTATATCAAGCAAATGTTGTTACGATATTGACAGTTTTAAAGCCGTATTCGATTGAGAAATGGTAAAGATCTCAATTTAAACTTTTTTTTCGTTCTCGACATAAACTCCATCTCAAAGACACGTATTAATGCATATGCTTCAATTCTGGAAAATGATTTTCAAATTTATAAACGAGGAAAAAAGTAATTGTTATACAAAAATTATTGCATTTAGTCGGTAATGCACTTTAGGATCCACTTAAGTGCTAAATACAATTTCGTTCATCAAATTCCATCACATTACAATTAATAACAGAAATGGAATCAAAGAAGTAGAAGAGTCAGGAAATAAAAAATTACAATTTTGAAAATCTTTATGACATATTAATACGGCAAATTTTGTTCTAAAATTCTTAATGCCACACGAAAGTATTAACTTTTAACTTGAAAATGTATTTTGTTTCGGCATTCATTTTCGAGACACAGCAATTTAAAAATAGCCATATTGTACCGTGTCAATTTCATAATTTTTTTATTTCGTATGAGTATATTATATGTAGAAGAGCGCTTACTTTTCATATAATTAATTAATTTAGTAATATTAAAATAAAATAAAATGCCTTTTCCCACTACCGATACTATCAGTGTACTCCTTGCCCTGATGAAGTAAATGGCAAGATTCACAAAATAGTTCATGTTGGCATTAGCAATGGATCATGACATAGCGATAATAACCCTTTAGCCTTTCTGAAGAAAACATCCGTGAAAGCCTCAAAAGTATTTATATCTTCATATATTTCTATTAAAGCACAAATTAAAAAAATATTACTTTTTATTGAAATAACTTTTGATCCAGGTGATAAAATGTCTCTCATTTTTTTGTATTACTTTTAAATACAATTTAAAACAATCTGTAATTTTTTCAAGTATTTCTCAACATATTGCATTTGCTTTATAATCTCCTTAAGGCTCGTAAAAGATACGTAGTAGCGTCTCTTTCATGATGAATATAAAAAAAGTGTTAATGTATTAAACTTCAAAAAGTATACTTGACGGAGGACACTGCCGCATCTCCTGTGACTCCCAAAAAAATTCCTATCTATTTATATATTCCCACTCATAATACCGTTTCCTATCTTACCTCTATATCAAAAACAAAAAAAAATTAAAATAAAAACAAAATGTATTTTAAAGATAAAAGTTGATATTTTTGCATTAACAAAATTGAAAAGAAAATTGGCTGTCGGCTATTACGTCATGGAAGTCTTTGTTATCTTCAATGCCATTTTTTTCAAAACTATGATATCCAAATGTAGACAACGAATTCGTGTTTAGCATTCGAAAATACATTAAAACAGTTAGAAGTGTTAAAAAATTTTTTTATCACACAATTAGTGTTATCACCGCCTCCGACTAATACTAATGCCCGAATTATTAATGCTCTATTGAAATTTGAAACGCAAAAAATTTTGATCAATTTTCTTTATTCTTCTCTTAAACAAAGAGCAATTTGATTTTTTTATAAAATTCTTCGATGATATTCTTAAAAAAATATTGAGAAAGAATTAATATTCTACTACTAGAATTAATATTATTTACTACTTTCATTACTTATTATAGATACTTACTTTTCTCTTTCCGATTTCGGATTATTAAGATACGCCTGTGGACTTCTATTAATGTTAGCGTCCAAAACTTTTCCGTGAATAATGAAAATTCTTCCGGGCACTACAGCATTATGGGCACGCTGGATGCTCTGTAATGTCAAAATATCCATCGTTATATCGGTTATTATCTTTGAATATCAAGAGAATCATTTACAGTAGTGCAATGCCGTGTAACTGTATTTACGCGTCTACTCACATTCGTTATGCCATTGACGACAGCGTCAAATGATTCCCTGATGAAGCCAAATGTGGTCAAATCGAAAAGCATGTCTAGCATGAAACCACCAGGAGCTGAGTGTGTATGCGTGCCACTAATCATCACGTTGTTCTCCGTGTACATGTCGCCAAATTGAATCTTCAATTTTCGCAATACCTGTGGGAAGAACTGCAATGAATCTCACGTGATAATAATCGTATTTTGCGACAAATTTCACGATTTCAAAAACGAATCGAGTTCAATGAATTTATCATTATATGATTGAAGATACGGCAGAGAATTTCAAATACAAATAAATAAATATCTATGTTTTTTTAGCTAATTTTGAAATTCGACAGTAAATAGATGAATGTTTTTTTATACTTTCAGAATTTTATTATACTCGAACAAAATATAACAAAATATACAGAACGTCTCGAAATTCGCGAAATACTGTGAAAAAAAATTAGATTTGAAAAAGTTGTAAAAAAATTAGTTATGAAAATATTAACCATTTTACGTTCCGAGCAGCAATTTATGAGATAAAAAGTTTAAAGCTAGCCAATTGCGGTTTACAGTTAAATAGCGATTCTTACATCTTATTATTGTAATCTTATTTATAGTAGGAAAGAGTTTAAATCAATAAAGTAGATTATTAGATTAGCTTCAAGAATAAAAAGAATTTTTTTTTTTAAGAAATCACTATATTATATAATCACTATACTATCGAGAGGCATTGAAGAACTAAGAATGAATGTATGTTACCTCTTGTCGAATGTCGTTGCCTATCATCGCATTATCTACGCTGACGAACACGAACCTTTCCGTGCCATCGTCAATTATGAATGCTCTGGCAAACGTTCTAAGATGGAGACCATTACCTTTCTGCTCCATTTTTGCGTATCCCATCTAAAATTGCACATAATGTCTATTTAAATCTATTTATTCAAAGCCTTTATTCATTCTTATTATTTCATCAGTTTGGCTTTAATTATCGTGAATAATGAATTCGTAATCTCTTTAATAATTTTTTAAATAAAAAACTTGAAGAGCTCTTCGTGATTTTCTCTCTTTAGTGTATAACAAATTTTTCATCAAAATAAATTTTTCTCGCATCATTACTAAAAATAATGATTTAGTGTACATTTTCTTAGGATTTTCTATCTTGAAGCATACAATGTAGCATACTAACGAAGACAATGTCCGCGGTCGGTCCTGTGCTGTCAGCTCTTCCAACGCCAATGCTGTATGAAGCAAGAATGGCAGGTGATAGTAACAGTAGAAGCCATAACGCAGATAAACCACGAGTTCCTAGTAGCGACTGTGCCAAAGTATCCATTCAGTTTTGTAAATCCCTTATCCGTTTGGACTGAAAGCAAAGAACAAAATGACAGATATGCTCGTAATTCGATATCTTTCGGACAGATGACTCGTCGCGCCGTTACGCCGTTCTACGAAAGTTTACAGCTTTTGTCATTGAACAGAACAAACAATTAGTGACTTTTCTAACTACGTTTTTTTATTTGTTAGAAAATATTCTGTTTTTAAGTGTAATAACATGATATACGTCGCATCGTCACGTGTAATTATCTCTATTAGAGATAAGAATCTTTAAGTGTAAATTTTATCAAATACAATATACAACTCGAGATGACGCAGGGAAGATAGCAAGGAAGGCTGTGTTGCATTTTGTATTTATGTAAACCATGTATAAAATTCTTGTTAAAATTTTTCCGTTGAATTTTCAATATATCTGTAAACGTTAATTTAATATAATATGATTATAACTATTTTGAGTTACCTAAATTAATAGTTTTTATATATAAGTTTTAAGATAAATGAATAAGAAACAAATGTATGTGTTTATAAACGTTAATTTGATTTTTAATATAGAATATGCTTCTACAATTTGTTTTCAAATCGTGTAAAAGTTTTACTTTTTAAATAATTATAGTTAATTTTTAAATAATTTTTGTGTTACTTTCTAACATATTTACCTTATGTTAAACAAAAATTTAGATGTATAGTTTGGGACTTTCTCTAGGTAGAACACAGAATCATAATAAGATTACTTACTCTCTAAATTTCTTGAAGTAAAATCTCACTAAAAAAAAGTGGAAATAATATTGCCACTATTGAAAAAGAGTAAAAATATTTGCACTCTTGAATAAGAGTAGCAGAATTTCAATCTTTTTCTTTAGTGTGATTTTACACATTTGGAATGAGATTCACTCGCCCAAAGAAGTGAGATTTTTTTTCCTGTAAAATGAATCTCACTCCAAAGAGTGAAAATCTGCCACTCTTATTTAAGAATGTAAATATTGGGCTGGGGAAAAAGTTTCTTCATATTTTTTTAATTCAAAATTGTATATACAATATCTTCGTCAAAAATAGACGAAATTCAAATTAAAAAAAAAGGTTTTAAAGCTTGAAATCCCTATTTTCGAAAGGTTACTATATTTCTTCGGTTTCTGTGAGTTTGGTAATTTTTACATTTAAAAAATTACGAGCTGAAAAAGATGAAAAATTTTCTTTTCATTTTGGGGGTCTTTCACGTGCCCAAAAAAAATTTAGAAAAATTTTCGACTATCTCTCGTGAAAGCTTGAAGCTTTCCCTACAAAATTATTATTTAAAAATGTTCCTATGATTTTTTGTTTCCGAGTTATTCGCGAGTTAAGCAAAAGAGCATTCTTTGATTTGCTCTGATTTTGATTGCTCATATAAAATGCTCCGATGATAAAAATTATCATACCGCAATTTAAAAAACAGATTCTTAAAGCTAAAACTTTACTTTAACAAATGATATAATTGTAACGAAAATTTTTCAACAAATGAAAAACTTTTGCAAAAAAATTGTTTTAAATACAAAGAAACTTTCCCTCACCTAATATTTTCAATCTTTTTCAAAGTGACAGTATTTTTACTCTTTTGATGTGAGATTTCACTCCAAGAAATTTAAAGAATAAAATGACATCAAGTTGAAATCATTTTAAAAATCATGATGTTATTCGATACATTTTTGACAATGATTCGTGATAAATTTGTGACACACACAAACACACGCACACACACACACACACACACGCGCGCGCGCGCGCGCGCGCGCGCGATAAAATTTTTTAATTAAAATTCATTTAAAAATAATTATCAAAAATTGGTTACAAAATCATCACCAAAAGTGTATGGAACGACATGATAATTACTATACTCGATGAATACAAAAATTTGTAATTGTACTTATTCAAAATTTTCACTTTAAAATAATATGTATTTATATTTTCATTTTTTCAAAATTGTGGATAGTATTAAAATTTATTCAATGTATTCAAGTAAAACGTAACTTTAAAAAAGGAAGCTCCAAAAACAATTCCTTTTTATAATCAACACTTTATTGATTCTAGCAATTAGATAACATATTGTTGAATTAATCCTGTCTTTATAAAATCTGTAATCTTTAGTTGGATG
Organism: Pseudoatta argentina; assembly: GCA_017607525.1. NCBI lineage: Eukaryota > Metazoa > Arthropoda > Insecta > Hymenoptera > Formicidae > Pseudoatta > Pseudoatta argentina. The sequence goes on from JAANIA010000453.1 coordinate 185,076, forward strand.
TGGAAAAAGAAACATAATTATAATTCTGTTACGCGTATATATATATTCTTTTCATTTACATTTCTTTATAAATGTGGTTTTCTCGGACATATGGTATGATTAATTGAGAAATTGGATGCAACAGAAATATAAAATAACTTTATACAATTTTTAAAAAGACTTAGAAAGTTTAAAGTTTGAATATTATTCCTTTTGTGAATTTCATTGTTTTTATAAGTTTCTCTGTTTTATTTTATTACTCTTGCAGGGTATGTTCTTATGCAGACAATATGTTCTACCTAGGATGGGATGTATTAAGTTTAACACAAATTATTCAACAACAGTGTAATTTCGTATGTTGATCACGTAATTAGCAGCGATTGTTTTGAGTTTAAAACATTTTCCCAATATCCTCCTTGACCACGCAAAAATAAATCAATATTGAACTATAAAGGAGAATTACCTGAAGAACGGTCCAAGGACAACAGACGACGGCATGAAACTACTTTCACTGATCTGTGGTTACGAGAGTTTACAAAAAAAAGAATGCATAAATAAAACTTTCACAAGTTACTCCTCGAGTTACGCGATTTCACCTTTCAAAGGTTACTGTTGGAGTTACGGCCAGGAATGTCGTTTACAGGGAGATAAAAAATCTGCAAAGAATGCGAAGGTCGCAACGGTCTATTCCTCTATGTCGAATATACAACGCTGTTTTTCATTTGTCATTTGAATGAAAACTCGTCAACAACCTTTCCGATCGCTCGAATTTCAGAACTGAGAGAATTTTAAAAAGGTATTTTCCGAAGAAGCATTATACATATATTATTGTACAATGTTAGTCAAAAATGATAAGATATCTTCGTACTGCGACAGTTTAAATGTCGAAAACTATTTTACTCGAAATATTACAAGGATTTAAATATAATGTCAGCATAAATATAATAAATAATTGCACAGTAAATGTAAAAAGGTGTCGTGAACATAAAACTTCGAGAAAATTTAATCTTTGATAGAGGAAAATGAAAAGCATGTGTCTGGTTTTTGCATTAATTCCGCTGTCTTGCAGAAAGAACAACAGTTTGTCACGTCTATATCGCGTTGTAAAATTGTCTGATACGAGCGGAACGTGCAACATGTCGATGTATATGTACGGGCGAATTGCTGATGAAAAGACAAGTGAGTATGCAACGCGTTTCCTGGATGACACATGCAAGTATTCGTGTATGTATAAAATGCTCAATATTTCAAGCGTTCTAATCACTCTGCATTAGTAAATGTGTCAAACAATACATAGGTACCTAACAAAGGTACGTAACTGTTCGACTATGTTAGGTGCGGACTAATAAGAGGTTTACTTAAACACGTCATCAATTGTATGATACGCAATTGCACGCGAAAACACGGCACGTTTGAAAGATTTGTCATCTCTGCTGGAATTTTCATTATTCTTTCAATTAAACGATAAATATTGTCTTTCGGAAGTCCCAATCGTAAATTTAAATAATTTCAATATCGAGACTGATGCAAGATATATAAATTCTACATTTTGCAATTATAAATCATCTGTTCGCGCGCGCGCAAAATATTCTCTTACTCTCGTACATTTTCTTGAATTTCGAGAGTTTTGCGAAGAGAAAATTGAGAGACTAAACCACTTGTAATATTTCATTTACATCTTGCGTTTGCTCTCTGTTTTGTGGTTGGTTGAAATCGTACTGAATCATCATATTTCTCCTTTTATAAAAGTATAAAATGACGCCATAAAACTGTGAAACGAGTGTAATTTATTTAAGTCTTACAGAGGCAGTGACGTATACATTCTACTTTTTCCTCCACAATTTATTTAATGTTTTCTCGATATTGAACTATTATAATATACATATATAATAACCCCAAACATTCCAGCCAAACTTTCAAATTTTGTAGAAAATTTAATTTTAAAGAAAAAATTCCCAATCAATATGGATTAAAAAATTCTTCTTTAAAAAGTTAGTTCCTAAAAATCTCTGAAATTAGAATTATTTTATATATTTTTACAAATCAGAATGCGTTTTCTAACAAAGTACTCGAACAAAAAATTTTTTGTAGAGAATAAAATTATATCTTACTAAAAAAAACAAACTGTGTAAACGAATTTTATTTTACATTAGCTTTTACGTACTTGCTTATTCTCATTTAAACGCATACTATTATATGTTTAAACAAAAATACATTTATACGTATAATTAACATATTCGTTTATTAGAAACGTTTTTCCGAATATATACGTGTTTTTAGTATAGCTCGCTATTATACGTTTAAATGAGAATACGTATATTTAGCACATCTATCTATAAAAAATATCTCGAATATTTTCACGTTTTTTTTTATAAACGTTTATCCTTTTATTAAGGAGTATTCCTAGTGTAACGGATTGAAAAAATTAAAAATTCTGTTTGATAAGAATGACATTTGAATGTAATAAAAAATATGTATTATATATAAAATAACATTAAAACAGCGTATTCAGACAAGGGTTGAAAAAAAACAAAAGAAAAGAGTATGATTAAAACTGATTTATGAAACATATAAACATATAAAATGATGTAATATTATTAATAATACAGCCATTACACTATTATTATACTATTACAATTACGTAATTTGTAAAAGAAAATCGTAAAAATTTTATTTTCATATTTGTATAATTTGTTTTTAGCTGATTTTGTATAAAAATACCACAAATATAATATAATATATTAGATAAAAAAATTGGTCACTTATGAATATGTATAAACATACATAAATATTTATAAACATGTATAAACCTGTATGAAATATGTCCATATATTCATACATCCTTCTTTCTTTTGTAAAATTACTTTTTAGTGTAATAGAAATAATAATAGTAATGTGAAAACAAAAAATAATTGAAAGTGTAATTTTCGCACTATTTATTTTAGAAAACATTAACTTTGAAGAAATATAAAAAAATTACTTACGAATAATTATATATCAAATTATGCATAATTGTGCATGAGTCATTTTTTTCATTTTTCCAAACTTGTTTTTTTCTAAAACGAACAATGCGAAAATTATTTTTTTAATCATTCTTTATGTTTTTACAAACTATTACTATTTCTATTACACTAAAAAAAGTAATTTTACAAAAGAAAGAGAGAGGGATGTATGAACATGTATGGATATATTTCACATATAATTATACACATTTTATGTATGTTTATACATATTTATATATATTCATGTATGAAAAATTTTTTACGGGGATAAATTATGTGAGTTTTTACTTGTTTAATTTTATTACAAGATAATGTAAATAGTCTACATTTGCAATACTCTTTCGCAATTTTATGTATTTATATTTTTGAATATAATTAAAAAAATAAATATACATATAATAGAATTTTTGTATATTTAACGAATCACATCATGTTTATGATAAGATTATGATATGAAAATGTCAAGTATTATTATCTAGAAGAAAATATTTTTCTTGTATATCTCATTTAAAATATCAAATAAATATAAAAGGAATCGGTATATAAAAATAATATAACTTTTTCGAAAAATCATAGTTTCAGTATCGTCTGTTAGTAATGACGCGCGAATAAATTTAAAGTCACACACCTGTAAGTCACGTTCACTGCAATTTTAACCGTACGTAATTGTTCCAACAATGCTGTCTTTGTAATAAATAAATACATCGGTAAACTGATTGTTACAAAATTTGTACACTCTCAATTTCCCATAAACGAAATGTCACCACTTCCGGTCATACGGTCCAGGGAACAAAGAGGAATAGTCATAGCTGCAGTGCATGACGAATTTAAGTGGAACTTGCATAACACTTGCAGTGACTAACTAACGTTATAATTC
>JAANIA010000453.1:243435-253732 GCA_017607525.1 Pseudoatta argentina
ATGTGTTAAAAATCTTTTAATATATAGAGTAAAATCATTCATTATTTATATCAAACATCAAAATAATTTATTTCAGGTGAGAAAAGTAATGAAATATCTTCTACAATATACAGAAACAAAATTTATTAATGATATTCCCCATATATTCCTTGATCACACGGTGTATTCTAAAAAGGTAACATTATTGATTTCTTATAGAGCTGTATATTCAATTTTTTATTGTTAAAGATATATTTTTCTTTATATATTCTATCTATTTGAATAATATTTTGTATTACTTTATAATTATACACAGAAATCTTTTTATCCAAAGATAATGTACATAAAATTGTTATCGTGCAAGAATAAATTATTATTCAACATATGTGTGTGTGTGTGTGTGTGTGTGTGTACATAATTTATTATTATTATTATTAATGGATTGCTGATAAAAATTAAGATAATCTGTTTTAGATAAACAATTACGTGAGAAACAAATTAAAATTGGTATCTGATCAGATTTCAGATAAGATAGCAAAACGTAGACTTGGAATTTCAAAACAAAAAATTATGTTTGATAATTTGAAAAGAAATAAGTAGAATAATCAATTTATTTGATCAGAAGAACATGATACATATACTGCGAATAACTCATTATTTGTTAAAAAAAATATTCAGTCATATTTATGTGATTATTTGTTAATATCTTAATAAAAATTACTTTACAATTGGATGTACAGAATGCTTATTTAATTATGCAGTGACTTGTATAAATTGTGCAAGTAATAAGATACAATTATTGATAGTCTTACCTCGCATTACCTTATTATATCTTTATTATGATTAAAAATCGAATGATAAATAATATCATTGTAAATAATCTTGATTACGGATATTATAAATAATTTTGAAATAATAAGACATCCTAAAACTAATTTCTTTTAAGAAAAATAGAAAAAGGACCCAAATACACACGCCTCTTAAAAAATAATTGTTAATCAATTACATTTAAGGGGATACTGAAATAACATTACAGTCGTATAAACATGTTCGAATAGACGAAACAGAAGTTAGCAGCAATTTAATTTTTTGAGATAGAAAGAAGTCTGAGATTTATTTCAAGATAAAAAAATGTAATATAATCAAGAAAAAAAATTTTTTAGTTGTAATTATTAATAAATTAATTATTAATTAATTAGTTGTAATTATTGTTAAAATAATTAAATAATACCTCCCTAGGTAACTCTGTTTAACGTAGGTAAGAAAGCAAAACGTGGTTCGATATCTTTTTTTAAACCGTACTTCTATTTTCAGAATGACAATGTATATTTTCCTCTTCGTAAATTTTACTATTCAGTTAAATTTATCCTCGTTCGCATATTAACCTAAATATATCATTTCCTTTATTCTATTTCTATAAGCAGTTACAAGCTGACAATAAACGATCGGAGTTTTTCCTCAGCAATCCGTTGCCGACGAGACATTGATTATGTGATCAACATGGGGGTACACCACGTATAATTTCATTCTACAGAGTACCGTTGCTTCCACCGTCTAAGGTTCGTCATTCCTCGGCACTACTGTGTGCGTCTTTGCATGTCCACGCGAAATACTACGTGCAATATCATAAGCGTTATAATGAAATGTAAAAGGTAAAGCTGGATTCAAGCTAGATTGCGACCTTTAAAACGCATGGCGAATTCTTTGCACAGCGAATTCTTCCCTACGTGTCAGAATCGTCTTTTCACTTCTAATAAATAAGTAAATGAGATATTGATGATAAGGGGAATTCAAGAAGGGAAGAAGCGAAGAAACATTCCTTATGAAAATATTTCAGTCATTCAAAATATCAGCAATTTATATTTATTCGATATTTTGCATAATTTCACTTTAATAGCAAAGTTCGTGCAATAAAGATACATTACGTCTTGCCGATACAACTTTTACGTAATATTGTTAACATATTTAATTTGCAACGAGGATACAGGCAAAGTAGCACAATGTGCAGGTTGCGCGTGCCTGAACTAATGATCATTTCGGTGTGAATTACTGGCGGTCCGTGAATTCACGTGTGCCGGTGAACTGGACTCAACGCAGGCAAGACGAGGCAGTGGAGAAAGGATTGAAGCGAGACGCGAGCATAGAGAAATCTTTCCCGAAGCAAGCGTAAAAGAGACGAGCAGAGAAACCGGTCAACGTTCAAGAATGTGTAAAGTCCTCATTATGTATTACCCACATTATGGCGTGCGGTGTGGCTCGCTCGTATCCTTGATGAGCTCACTCCATCCCGTTTGCATTCCGAACCATATGAATCATCCCAGGATCGAGGAAGTTTTTGTCCTATCGAGAAGAATTGATCCTCAAGAAATTTATAAAGCGATGACGATTTTACGCGTGTGATGCAAGTCGAAAAATATTTCTTCTATTATGCGCTGTTGAAGCACCATCTTCAGTTGATTAATCGCATGGAATCGCATCATATGACAGAACTTAAAAATAAATTGTGCAAAGTTATATTAAGCAATTACAGACAATGATAGAATAGTGTTCAATATATTTGTAACTACATAATAAAATAATTAATAAAGTTAAAAGCTCCATTTTTATAGTTGTTGCTATAATGTTGCAATAAAATTTTAGAGGAAAATTGTTTGTTGTTTTGAGATTCTAAATTCATATTTTAAGTTTGGCCCGGGAACACTCTGTACATCAAAAAATATATAGCTGGTATAAAAAATTACTGTAAATATTATATTCAAGTTATGATAATTTCAACCATTTTTTTATCTGTCAGTGTATACGGAATATCTTAGATAAAAAAGAATGATTATATGGCTACCAATTACTATTCTCTTCTACTAATTGTCACTTTGATGGCATTAATGAGGTTTAAACACTAGCAAACGATTGAAACATGCAAATTCAAACGTGTGAAATAAAAACCTTCAACCGCGTTATTATCTTAAACGCTTATAACTGTTATTTCCATAGAAGTCGATGAAGTAATTGTTACTGGTGAGATACCGGAAAATAGCATACAAGTCTTATTGCTGGATTACTAATCGTGCGATTGTGAATGTCAACAATGGTTAACGGAACACTAGATTATTTCGATAGGATAACCTACGAAATAGTCGATATTTTTTTTAATCGTGGACGACTTTTGACGGATACCAAAGTATGAAATAATTCAAAGGTGAATTAAATATTAGCAACCAATAAGAAATTAACTAAATCAAAATATTGAAGACACAAAAGATATAGAAGATAAAAAAGGATACTACTGAAGGATAATACTGATTTTTAATAGAATAATCATTTTATTTCTTTCGTAATCAAACTGAATATTATATTATTTCAAGGCTTCATGGAAAAAAACGTTTTTAATTAAGATATCTGAAAATTTACAGCTATATATAAATCTATAAATAATTTTGTTTGACCCATCAAAATTATGTAAAACGCTCGAACTAATTACTAAAATGCTAACTTTTTGCAACATTATCATCAACACGCTTAGAGTTCTATATAATTAAATTTTGATAATCCAACAAAGTTATTTTCAGATACTAGCTATTTATTTCAATAATTAGCTATTTTTTTGTATCTATAATTATTTTCTGTATCTAGCTAAATTTTTTAATACTTTGGCGAAATCGTTTTTTCCGTGTCTTATAATTTCAATTTTCGACCTCAAATCTTCCGGCAATTGTACAGTTCATACCGATGCGCGTCTATGAATTTCGACGAGTAAATAATAAATAATACCCTCGGTAATAATTAACCGAGAGTACAAACTCAAAAATGCGTGTGTAACGAGATCATCATAAATTCAATTCCATGATACTTAACACATCCTTAAACATTCAGTGCTGGAAATTAATTCTGATATTTTCGTTTTGGAAGATCCTCTGTGGCCATGGAGCTCGATTTCGGCTCGGTTTACCGTAAATCGAAACAGCACGTGATCTATCCTGCTCTCGTCCTGTTTGCAATCGTGCTTGCCATCATCTAGATGGTTGACACGCCACTCGGAGAACATCGCGACAAAGTCTGAACTCGTCTCTATATTTATCGACGTATGACGACACAACGATATCGGCTGCGCGAAGCGTCCGCAAGCGGAATAGCCGCCGCGCTCCGGTACCGTTACACCAGACAGCTTCCTGCTGATCGCGAACTACGGCTTCCATTGGCCCTGCTCCGTCGGCTCTCCTTTGCATACTTATAGCATCGTCTTTTTGGCATCGTCATTGTCACCTACTCCCATGGACGTGTGTGCCTCGCTACTGTACCGTAAACTCCGTTGATGATCGAAAATTCAGAATGCGTCTGCTGCGAGGAATTCGCAGCGTGCCTTTGAGCTATGCTACAGTTACAGTAAACATAAAAATTCACTCTGAAATACCTGAAATGAAATGCAATTTTGTTTCCGTTCGGCTCCATTGGCACAATCGGCTGCATTGTTCAAAATTTCTGACGAAGTATTTTATTTTATTTCATTTGCTCTTGTGAATGAAAAATTTAATTTCAATTTTTTCCAAACATTTTTAATTTTTTCATTTATTTATTTTTTTTCTTTAAAAATTATATGAAAATTATTTATAATGCAATCATAATAGCTTATATTCATGCTATGTTTTTATATGTACATTTATGTAATATTACAATTTATATTTACATATGTACAATCGAAATTAAAAAATATAAATTAATTTATATAAACTAACAGTAAGTTATAAGACTAATTGTAAGTTATACTATATTTTCCTTGTATTATTTCCATATCAAAAAATTTGAATTAACTATTAAGTTAATTATAATGATATAAATAATATAATTTTGAGGAGAGAGAGAGAGAGAGAGAGAGAGAGAGAGAGAAAGAGAAAATGATATTCCTGTAAGTGCTAAAATAAACATTATAAATTATAATTTTAACAAGCTGATGAGTATCGGTAGAAAACTCAAAGTATAGATATAAATATGATAGAATATAAAGTATGATTAATTTATTATCATGATATCCTTGATATTCTTATGTTGATAGCCTCGTTCTAATTATTGTTTTCATTATGTTTAAATTTCTTATAAATTATTTTGATAGTGTTTAACAAAAATATTATTTCCAAATGTGTATTTAAATTTATAGATATTTCAGTAAAATCATTCTTTTCAGAGAAAAATTGTTTGCGATTCGGGTACGAGAAGGGATTTAACTGGAAAGAATGAACAATTCTGTAAAATATAAAAAAAAATATAAATGCGCTGAATCAATGATTACGTTACAATAAACGGTTGTGCTCGTAACTCATATATATTCTCTCCGTCTTGAACTTGAATGTTTTGAGCAATTGCTGAATAGCAATATTTGTGCGCTTTTTCGTTAGATTCAAGTATTTTTATAAAACTGCGTTTTGTGTTTATTTAAGATACTGGCTGACACAGTTTTACAATCGCAACTGTATACCGTATCATATATCACCCGGAGCGTAGTTAGTACAAAAAAATAAAAAGAAAATTAAATGAAAATAATACCATATATATAGGAATAATAATAAACATAAATAATAAAGATTGATTAAATAAAAAGATAATATTAAAAGATAGTAAATTGAACAAAAATAATAAAATCAAATAAAAATAAAAATACGAAGATAGTAAAAATACAAGGGAGGACATAACCAGTTGCAGTAATGACTAAAAATTCAATCCGGCTAAGTAGCTGAATATAATTTATTTGTTTGAGAGAGAGAGAGAGAGAGAGAGAGAGAGAGAGAAGTAATATTAATTAATTGGACAAAATCGCAAATTGCGTCTGCCAAATGAGTATTCACCGAATATGATATTAAAGCACTAATGAACGCGGGTGCAAATACACCGGGATATTGACGATTTTCTTGACAGCTGCAAGACCGTTTGTGCGATAAAAGTAATTGTAGGATAATAAAATGGCAGTTATCAGCGGCACAGTTTTAATTAGCTAGGCTCTGTGCTCCGGGTGATATGTGATATGGTATACAGTTGCGATTGTAAAATCGTGTCAGCCAATATCTCAGATAAACACAAAACGCAGTTTTATAAAAATACTTGAATCAAACGAAAAAGCGCATAAATATTGCTATTAATCCGCCATTGCTCAAAACGTTCAAGTTCAAGACGGAGGGAATGTATATGATTCATGAGTTACGAGCACAACCATTTATTGCAATGTAATCATTGATTCAGCCCATTTCCATTTTTTTTTATATTTCACAGAATTGTTCATTCTTTCCAGTTAAATCCCTTCTCGTATTGAATCGCAAACAATTTTTCTTTGAAGAGAATGATTTTACTGAAATATCTATATATTTTATTACAGATTTGGAAATAATATTTTTGTTAAACACACTATCAAATAATTTATAAGAAACTCAAACTTAATAAAAACAATAATTAGAACTTTGGAACAAGGCTATCAACATAAGGATATCAAGGATATCAAACATAATAAATTAATCATGCTGCAATTAGCTTGAGTATCCGACATAATTATTTTAATAGACCAATAAAATTATTTTTAATGTATTATTTTCTGAATTCAACTAAATTTTTAGAACTTTAAAGCTTTAACAAAACCTTTCTGTGCATATTCATTAAAAGGTGAGAAAATACTCTTGAAATTCTTTTCATTTTCTATTGTACAAATGTATTTACTTTATAAAAAGAATTTTGTTCGATTCCCAGAAAAAAGTAAAATTAGATTTTTTTAAGTATGGAGACAGAAACAATAATTTTAATATTTGCCTGATGAGCGACTCGCGGTTTCAGGAATATCATTCCGGACTTTACTATGTAACTGAACTCTCGAAGAAAGAGAGTGATACACTTCTTACGATATCCGTAATGGTCAATCGACGATAGGATCGACCGCAACCGCGCGTGGAATGCATCTCATTCTTCGTTCGACGTCCCTCGGTGAAACCAGCATACGCACACGCGGCATACGCGCGAGTACGTGTACTAGTGGATAAAGAGGTCGTCGTAAATGCTTCGATGTTAATTTGCCACGAGTTTTGTAGGACACGCCGTGCGAGGCAAAGCGAGGCGTGGCGAACCCCAAGTAGAATCCCTCACTCATACACGGCCAAAGAAGCGATACGATGAGTGTTAACGACTACACCTGAGCCTGGACATAGAACGGTTGGACGTTGAACGGTTTCTTGTGCCAAGATCGATGCCCTGCCCGATAGCTTCCTAGGCATTTTGCCTTATCGTATCACATCCTGAACTGTCTGTGAGGATTGTTTTTCCGATATATTTTCAAATAATACCAAATAATACTGATTTACAAGGTTTCTATTTCTCAACAGATGAATAATAACTTTTATGTATTTTTAGCTACTGAAAAAGAGATAAGATTTAAAAAGTTCAATCACCTACAAATTTTAAATCAAGGATTGCTTTAAAAATTTGTAATAATGAATCTCAAAATTACCCACTATAATTGATGGAGGTTTATATGTAAATTTTTTTACAGTGTACAAAGTGTAAATTAAACAAACATCTTCGACTAATTGATTTAACTTTATTTATAGTTGCCGGCATTAAAATCGTTTTTGAAGTTACGTGAACTCGAGACTAACTTACAATCTGAGCTGAGTTAGTAACACATTTGGTCAAATTAATGAAGTTTACTTTGTACAAAGCTAGATATATTGTTAGAAGATTATTATATTGTTAGAAGATTATTAGATTTCAAATTTAAAACGGATTAGGATTTTAGTCTATTTCATACACTTAGACTTTCGTATTCTTTGCTATTTTGAAGAGAAACGTAATCTTCCGGAAGTACTAACTCTAAAATTAATTTTATCTATATCTATAGTCGAATGTATTCGAACGGTATTCTTTGCCTCGGTCAATGTCTTGTCATGAGCGCTTGACAGTGCTTTGCTTGGTATATCGATACGGCTAATGCTTCATACCTAACGATACACTCCGTAAGTGATTTAAATGCACATCGCGTTGTAAGCTTCCGCTGATGCAACGTTATGAAACGAATGATCGGAATTATTACTCACTGACACGGAATCTTAATGGTGAATCTTGCTGCGTTTGCAGAGAGAAGTTTATTCCTTCTTATGCTCCCACAATTAACGGATATCACTCAATTGGAAGAAAGTCGGGAAAGTCATATATGTAATTGAATCGTAGCGTGTATCGAAAGTCACTGATAACCGAATGAAAGCGGTGACACAGATCGGGCGACGATCAGTAGATAACTATATTAGTTGTTCAGAAAGCGCAATTAAGGATGTCTAGATCATATCTCAAAACATTACCAAAAATAAAAAAATTTTATAGATTGTTCTATTATTACGTCTAAATTTCTGTGTAAAATTTGAGCACAATTCTCTTATTAGTTTAAAAGCTATTTAATTTTTTTTATTAGTCTTGATGGAAAAATTTTATTAGTCTTAGTGAAAAAAACTGAAATTCGTGCATTTCTATTTGAAAGACTTGCAACCGCAAGAAATGATTGAAGACCAAAAGTTTTTTTGGAAAGTCTTTCAGATAGAAATACGAATTTCAGTTTTTTCCATTTTTACAAAATATCAGAGGTTATGTGTTTTCGGTGGCTGTCACGAATATACCGATTGTTAACTTATCTTCTGATTGTTATCTTAACTTCTTTTACACTATTACTCTCTGTTAACTTCATTTCAATTACTTTTGAATTACTCTTTTAAATTTTTCTTTAAAATACTCTTTTTAAATGCTCTTAAAAATTTTTTTCCTTTGCTTTTATAGAATTTAATTGTTTCAACATATTCTTAAAACATTTTCGAACATTTTATTACTAAGAAACTATTAAAAAATTAAAAGATTTCAATGTCTTTTTTTTACATTTTTGAATATATGTAGCTGCTTTTACATGTAAACTATTTAAATAATTTTAATATAAAAATTTCTCGTGTTTCGTAATATTATATAACTTATGTTACAAGTAATGGTTTATTGCAGTTTATTAAAGATCCTCTGTATCATTGTGAGCCAATAGAATAGATAAACAGAATCAGAATGTTTGAACAAATAATGATTGAGCATGTTATTGAAACCAAACCTGCACAGCCTGTGCAGGTCGCTGCCAGCGCCCTTTGATTGCATTTTCTGGCTTGGTAAGCAACTTAAGAATGATGGTTCCGTTTTATTTATAAACAGCCACGCGGTGCGCAAAGGCTCGCTCGCGTGCGCTCACAGCAAGTTGCCGGGTTGAACGCCTCCAAGTGCAGCAGACCCGATAAAACGCTAACGGAGTGCGCTTTATGGGCCTTTTTTTCTCTGTCGCAACATTGTTCGCCCAACTTTTCGTCCGATCGTCGCCACGGTTGTCTTTAATGCGCTGTTTACGTTAGGCAGAGTGTTAATTAAGAATTGAAAAATAATTGCGACAGATCGAGTTGGTAGCGGCGATGCCATCGTTCCTCTTGCGTAACTCTGGCGCCGTAGTCACGCTTGGTAAAAAGTGTTACGTCCGTTGCAATTAGAACGAGTGGAAGAAAAAGGCGACACCTGAACCTCGACGAAGGCAATTAAGCGGTCGTACCTTGAAGAAAATATAAACTTTATATTAACTTTTATTATCATACAATTTTCTTTTTGTAAATAAAGCAAGAGAATATCTACACTTGAAGGATTTCACTTTTGCCTAGATTAATTTTTATTTCTATTTCTTTCCAAGTTTAAAAATTACTAAAAAACAAACAATAGGTTTTTTATTATAAAATCCAGTCTTTGAGCAAAAGTTAAACGTAAATTCCCTTGATCGCCTTAATTTCTACATCTCAATATTTATTCTTATCAGCCTTTCTTAACTACATATTATATAGAAGTTTGTCGAATTTCTACTTACGAAATTTTTTATTATTATATGTTTTCTATTTGTTATTAATTTGTACGCAAATTACTACATTGGAAATTGTAGCTTGATGTTTCAGAACCTACTATTACAACCATGTTTAACTTTTTATTAATAAGACAAATTGATAATAGATAATTTTTTAATTATAAGTCTTTTCATAACATATTAAGAAAGATATGTTTCAACCCAATTGCTTAAATTATAGGTCTTCTAAATCATATCTCTTTTGAAAGTAATGTGTTTATGAATAAAAATAATTAAAAATATAAGATTAATAAAAGGAATCATCAACTAACATCAAATTACAATAATTTATTGAAAACAAAATCAAAATTTAAAAAATGTAATAGTTGAGAAATAACAATAATAGAAAGACATTATATAATTTACTTGAACTTATTTTTCACAATTGACATC
>JAANIA010000453.1:262961-313004 GCA_017607525.1 Pseudoatta argentina
ATACATCTACACACACGCACAAGCGCGCGCGCGTATTTTCCAAATTTTTTCCATTGTGTACTTTTTAATATGTATAATAGAACTTTCTATAAATTAATAGAAAATTTAAGATTAGAATAAAAGTAATGCTAATTGATATAATACATTTCGCGTACTTAATTGTGGTATTTCTTTACTGATATGTCGATTACAGTTCCAACTGATTGTAAGTCCAAGCTGGCAGGTCTAGGATATATTTGAATAATTTAACCGTAGCTCTCACTAATTAGTCCTAGTGTACAAAGCGAAAAGCTAAATGAAATAGTCCGTGAGACTAGATAGTATGTAAGACAAAATTAAATAAAATTGGAAATTAAAATTCGTTAAATATCGTTAATTATATCAAACCGTCTTCAATGTGTTTCTTCTGCTAAATGTGGCAAACATAAAGTCGTACTCACGTTGAAGCATCGATTCAATAGCTAGTGCCTCTAAATGCAGAATTTCCTGCAGTTGTTGCAATAGAAGGTACGTCGCATGCTGCATCATTGGATGACAGACTTCTAACCGCAAGTGGCTCGAAGGGGGAGAGAAAGACGCGGAATGTACTTACACAATTGCCAATCGAATCGCACGAAAGAAACGTTGGATTGACTAGACGGTTTATGATCTGGTGTTAGATACTACTTTCAACTATTGTACTGATCAAGTAGATCGCTACAAAAAACAGTTTTCATCGATATCGTAGGATGCTTAGAATCATCTCAGGTTACACGGGAAAATCGATTTTGTCGAAGGATCTAAAAAAATAACTAGATACAGATCTAAAAATAAAGTTGAAAATAAGATCTAAAAATAACTATAGAGGTACAGATCTAATAATAAACTTTCTCTTGAATCATTAAAATAATTACGTAGGAAATTCAAATATGATAAGGAATAAACAATTAAAATTTGGATAATCCAGCAATCAGTTTAAACGTCTTATATAATTATTTTGATGATCCAAAAAAATTATTTTTAGATTTGTGTCTGTCTAAATTTTTTAATATTTTAGTTAAACCGTCCTTTCCATCTGTAGCGTGCAGGAATAAATAGCGTATAGTTTTTAGAGAACAAATTCAACATGTTAAAGAAAAAAAATTAAGAATTCCTTGGCCTGATTCCTCGGCAAGACAAAGCGCTGTGATCACAATGGCAGTACAAAAGAGGAAAAGGTCCGTACATGAGACCCTTCGTACAAAAGCGAACCTGCTAAACTTCCTTCACGCACACAGTTTTCACAAAGCCACCTGAAAACCTATACAAAAAGTATATCCACGCTCAAAAATACATAGCTTGGATCCTTACAAATTGTCCCTTTGGAAAAATTTACTTTAAATGAAGTAAAGGTTTTTAAAATTAGTTAAGAGTTTACTTAAAAATATTTGGGGTAATTTAAAGTGTACAAAAGATTAATCCAAAATAATCTAAGAACTTTAAAGTATTTCAAGGCTGATTTTAAAATAATCCTAGAAAGATCAACAGTTTTATTATTTCCATTGCATCTGGAATTTTTAAAATAACTTTTAAATTTTTAAGTAAGTAAGGCTAAGTTGACATAAAATTCACCCGCAAACAGTACATGACCAGATGAACGAGGCAATGTTGCATTTTCTCGTAAGATACAGGATAGAATAAAAAGTAATAGCATTATAAGATTGCTCATTCATGTTCTAATGAAATAATTTTTTATATGAGCTCCCTTATAGATAAAGAGAGTTTGAAAAATTTGAACTTCACGATTTTATAATTATTTAAAAAAAAAGCTTCAAAATTATTGATATTTGTTTTCCACAATTTTTTAATTTCCTTAGTTTTTTAGTTCTTTTTAATAAATTAAAAATTTAATTATTTAAAGTTTCCTGTTAAATTGAATATGGATAAAAGAAATTATAACGGTATTTTTACATTTAACGCGTCGTCGAGTAAAAGATACCGTTACCGTAAAAAAAAGAAAAAAATCTGAAGAAACAGAGAAATGCTTATTATTTTCGAAGCTCTGTCGATGTCAACCGGAAATTATATCACGCCTTGTTACATCGAGGACTGAATCCGCGCTTGCCAATTCATCCAAGACGTAGACGCGATTACGGTAATACTAAAGTAATCAGGCCATGTAGTTCCATTCACTAAGAAACACAACGGCGTGTAAAATTCTCACGGAGCTATAGCCGGGTGCGTTATTAGGCTTTACGTAAAGGGTAACGACAGAGATGTCTTTCCGCGATACTTTAATTCAATTCTTTCTCTATCTCGTCTAACAATCAATTTCGAAACTGCGTCAAACTGCGCAGTTTCCAACCTCTTCATGACACATACTTACTCTGCTAAAAATTATTAGGAACGCAAAAAATATTTGTACAAATGAGATTTTTATATAAAGTCTTAGTTGTAAAAAATAAATATTAATTAGCAATTTATTAATTGATGAGTTCGTTCTGTCCTAAATATAGACAAAAGAGCTTCACGAAAATAAATGTTTATGATCTTAGAAAATAAATTTCTCGATTATGTACGAATACTTTTTGCACATTTAAGTAATACAAAATTTCATTTTTGCTCATTATTAAGATAACATATTTTAATTATTACTTATCATATCTTTTTAAAATAATTTTAAGAAATATACAACCTATTTTATTAAATTGATAATGTTCATTTTTTTAAATAATTGATTTTTTTTTTTTTTTAAGAAATCTCTTGTGTACACGCGAATACTTTTCGCACTCACAATATATAGAATTGTATGTTAGATAATATATTATCGAGTACACGTAATATATTTTATATTGTATAAAAGAAATAGTAGTGCGAATTGCAAAAGAAGTGACAACAATGCCGTTCCGTCATGCTGTGTGCTTCATTACGTATAATATGCTACGTGATAATTATTACGTGAAGCATCTTTCGAGGATATACGTGGGTTGAATTCAGGTGGTATCATGATGTGTCGTTTACCAATTTTGTCATCGAACGGATATATCCCTGATGGAATTTATGGAGGAAGCCGGAAGTGGTTGGCGGACAATGAGCAGCGGTACTTCACTCGTGATATCTGCGTTTGAATAATATTTCTAGTTAGCCTCTCCTTTCCCTTCTCGAGTCGATGAACTCGACCGAAGAAAACGACCTTCGTTCATCGTAAAATAAGTCTGTAAATCTCAATTGTCGTTCAAGTTCCACTATATAAGTGGTCTCAGGTTGTCTCAAGAAACGGAGCAGGAAGTATATTCTCCTGCAAAATTGTTCTCAAAATTGGATTGGGTAGCCATCGTGGACACAATATTCGAATATACTTCAAGAAGTTGTTCATCTTTTATCTTAGAATTTTATGTATAATAATTTGATAAGTAAAGAAAGGCTAAGTATAATCAAAATTAGATTTTTGTGCTTAATAATATTTACACACATATGTAAATTTTAAATATAATCTTCCAAGCATATAAACTGTCTATTGATTACTAGATTTTAAATGTAATCATAAACTAAAGCTAAAATAGTCACAAATAAAATGTCACAAATTAAATTGATTATCAATTTAATAATAATGTACTCAGAGAAAAAAATCATATCAGTAATTATAAATTTGTAGTTAATTAACGCTTCAATTATATATTATAAAGTTCTACTAAGAGCACTAAATAAATTATATGAACTAAGAATAGTAACATTGACCATATGGTAATATTGACAAATAATAAATGATGAATATCATAATATTCTTTTAGTTTACTTACTTTATCTATTGTTCTTTTTAAAATACATAGTTACAAATTTTTATATGTACAGATAACTTCAAAGTTACTAGAAATTTCAAAGTTACTAAATTTTGGTACATAACTAAAAACTGTGTTGTCGAGATGTATCTCTCATTTACTTTGGTCTTCGAAGTTCGAACTCAATGTTACGCCTTTTATTGTATGCTGAGCACGCCGCTTTTTTTTAAGGAGAAATTGAACTCCACTCTCTGGTGACAACGCGTATACTGCTCGTGGCTGAGCGACTTCAGTGAAAAGATTTTAAATGTATTTTTTAAAGTTACCTCGACAATGGTTATATATTATGATATATGTGCTCTTAAAAAGAGTGTATGTCTAAACTAGAAAAATGTTGTAATTTTTATGTCTTATTTTTATGAAGTGTAAGTAACTTTTTAATATAGTTAAGATGCTATTTCACTATCAATTAATAGTATATATACAAATATTATTGCCGTAACTATATATTTGCAGTATTGAGTACACTAGATTAGTAGCTATTACTTAATAAAAATAATTAACAGACACTGTAATTGCCATAGTTGCCACAATTATTTGTTTTCTCAGTGTGCAAATAAATATCTTAAAAGTATTTAATCTGATTTCATTAATCTCATCACTTTTTGAATCTATCTCACTAATAATAAATTATTAAAATAGCTTATTCACGTTCCACTTCTTCTTCTTCGAACATTGTAAGTCTTAAATGAGAATTCTAATTCAATACCAAGAAATTACGCGTGAGAATAAGTACAACAAACAGGAAAGAAATATGCATTGCAGAATTTACTATTGGTAATAGAAAATAATGGTGATTTAGCATAAATCGACGTATTAATGATACCATAACGTGTTATTAGATATCGACAGAGAAATTATAATACACGTTTTCCTTGGAAATTCGTCATAATCTCGTACTTTCAGATAGTTACAAAAAGTAAGCACGCTGGGAAACGAGTCTCATTGCGAAATCCAACGGAAGTGATCATGAGAATGGAAAAAAAAGCGCAATTAAACGGTAACGTTGATTGTTAAATATATACGTATATACATATAAATTATGTTTCAATTACACGAATCAACGCGTGAATCGGAAAATATGGCAGTCATTACGATAATTAAAGATGCGCTTCATAATCCAATGCAGAAATTTCCTTTATTATAGAAAAAAATTATTCCGACGTAAGGATCAAGATAACCTGGCCCAGGATCCAGTTAGAAAGTATGTTTGCAGTGCTATCGCAATTATGACGATGCGAGCGTTTCCTGGTAACGCAGGACGACCGTTATCCGGCATACTGCGCGGGAAAATAAATAAATTTGTTTATAACTGATACTTCATTACCTAACCGCGTAGAAAATCACGGCCTAGCGCTTAGAGATACAGTTCTTGCCCTTAGAGATTCTTTTACGCATTTATCAGAATTTATTATATGCTGCAGAATATTATGACTACAAAATAATCTATTATTCAGGGATCTTTCTGTTTCTTAAACGAATAATTAAGTATATCACGAGCACGAATTTTTCAGAAGTTACGTAAATCCTTGACCCTTCGGAGCTCATGATGGGTCTATTAGAGATTATTCACTCAATTGTAAGCTCTTTAAAAAATGTTTGTTCAATTTTGAATTGGATTCCAAAGTCAGTAGCTATGTTACAAATTTTAATATCCGAAGAATTGATCAAGGCTTATTCGATAAAATGTGTCCGATCGAATGTCGTAATTGGCGCAATCCGCGAGCCATTCCCCAACGCCGAATTATTCGCGTTCCTTCACGCTCGGCTTCATCTTGAAAAGCCGCGTTCAAACGAGTCTCGGAGTCATTGCTCGCTTTTTACACGCACCGTTTCGTGCCGCTTAACAGGAAGCCCGAATACTTTCTAGCGCTGACCTAGGATCCAGTCCAGTTCTAGCTATAGCTCTCATGGGATTCAGGTTACACCAAGATCCCAGCCTTTTTCTCAATCTTCGATTTACGCGCAATTATCTCTTTTATTTTGACTGTGCAAACTACGAGTTCAACAACGATGAGAAATCGAGCGGATGTTTGCATTTATTGATTTAATGACAGTTAACATTATAAATACAGTTAATCCGTATCTTTGTTTTTCATAAACTGTTACTTATCACGTGTACGTACTTGTACGTTTCTCATTCAACAATGTAGTTTCATATAAATATATTCATAAATATAGTTTCTATATAAATATATAGCGTTTTCCTTTTTTTCTGCTAAATTATTCATTTAAATCTGAATGAACGTAAGGGACAATTCGATTTCAATATCCTACAAATTGCCAATTTAACCTTGTGCTGAAATACATTTTATACATTTTAACATAGTGTAACGTTTTATGAAAAATATCTCATATATTAATTACGTCCCTCCGGAGCTAACGTCAAACAGACTTATACTTATTACTGACATTGGAACTAAAACCCATTTTATTTATGTTAATTATCCTTAAAAGCTATCGCTATTGAGTGATACAGTGCATATATCGATAAGTACATTCTACGTATAACAAAATAGACCACTTTTAATTAATGTAACATAAGTTTTTCACACATTGCTTCCAGTGATTATAAATATTATTTAAATATATTTAGCATTCATTCTTATTAAAATACATTTATCATTCATTACTTTTTTGTACGAGTTATATCATTTGGATTTTTTAAAATGAATCCTTGTAATTAAGTCTTAACGGCCTTTTCAGCATACCTGGCTTTCTTTTGCTCTAATGCTTTCCCAGTTCTTTCTCCATTGCTTACACAACTTATGTTTTTATTAATAAAAAGTATTTATAAGAAATATTTATAGTCTAGACTTTTATAAATACAAATAATCTAATTATTTTTTTTTAAGTTAAAAGAAAAGAAAGATGAAGCACACGTTATTAAATGCATTCTTGAAATGATGTGGCATATGTTATTCACAATTGTGTGTTGTCCCCTTCTAACATTTAAATAAAAACTATATGGTAATATAAAATTATTTAAATTTAAGATTACTATTACGCTCTCTTTCTTTGTTACATAATACTATCACAGAGAGCTTACTATACATAAGCAAAAGTTTAAAAGCTTGCGTCCACCGAGCTTTTGGCTCCTTTTATCTACAAATCGATTGCCTACAACATTGTTTACCTATATCATTCGCATTTGCTGACAGTTCATTTACGCACAAAAATTATTGCCTACACTATTGCGCACAAATATAAAATTAAGAGAAACACTAATTAATTTTAAGAAACTAAAATGACATATTTTGTATAGAAAAAAATGAATAAAAGTATATTTTAATAAGAATAATGTAAATTTGTGGATCCAGGTGTAATGTACAAAAAAAATTAATATTTTTTTAAACATTCTAAATAAAGAGATTTATAATTGAATAGATCCAATAAATCTTTCGTCAGCTTCGAAAGCTTAATACACAAGAGATTTTCTTATTGGCGACACAGTATAAGTGAGAAACAGTAAGTTCACTCAGTCAAAAATGATATTAATGGTCATCCTTTGTGCATGACCGTTCTGCATAACTAACAATATTGCTCACTAATCAGTTTTCTTTATTCAAATACTACAATCTATATAGAACAATTAAGCAACTTTGTTCTAATAATGCTCATTTCTACCAATATAGATTAACTTTAATCTCGGTTCACCTTATTCTTCGTCTTTTTCTAATCTTTAGAATTAGATGAAGAGTCTTTAGAAAAAGACAAAGAGTAAGTTGAACCGAGATTAAAGTTAATCTACATTGGAAACGGGAATAAGTGCTCACACATAACTAACAATATGGCGTTTAGCAGAAAGATCAAAGGTGCCGACACAGAATGAACTTATTGTTCTTACTTATATTGTGTTGGCGGATTCAAGCGCATTTGTTCACAAGAAATAAATATAAACCAAAGCGGATCGGTTTAAGAACTCTGACTTATTATCAACCACAAAATCTTTTTGAGAGCAACTCGGAGGATACCAGCTCGATTCCATTTTGCCGGTATCATATCATAATTGTAAAAGACAAGACAACGTTTGCGCATATATATAGATGGATAATCGTTCCTTTGAAGGAGACATTTATATATATGTATGTGCATGTATGCACACGTATATAGTTGTAATGCGCGCGTCCGGATTCCCTGATAAACCAACCGTAAATCTCCAATCGTAAATCTAACGGGTTTTGCATTGGGGATACGTACGATCGGTTCGTCAGAGACGATGTGTTTACGTAAGAATATTCAAACGAGACTTATTTTACGCAAATTAACTTCCTCTATTCAACAACGATTGTAGAAGTATGGCACAATCAAAGCAGCAGGGAAGCGATCCATTATCTATGAGAATAAAAATTTATTAATCAGTACACTTGATTAGTACCTGACAGTTGAAAAAAAAATAACTTAAAAAAAAAACAGTTATCTTCTTTGATCATCTTTGATTGTGTTCTTCGGTTTTACACTCTAAAAAAATCTAAAAAATATTGACGTGTATTTAACAAATTTTAACTATTAATTATATTACTTAGCTACACATTTAAATAAAAATATTCTCATTTATCTTAATTATTTTTAGAAACACATTTTCTTATTGTAACAATTTTTTATCCAGATTCTGTTATAAATTACTACCAAACTTTTTTTATTATCTTCCAATACAATATAAAAGAATCTATACAAAATCTATGGACTCCTTAAATTAATGAAAAAATAATGGCAAAATATAAACAGATATTAAGAGTCAGCACCGGATATTATAATATATTGCGCAATATTAACTAATACCTATTAATATGTCATAAATTCAATTTTGTACGTTTCGAGTCATTTGTATTTTGCCATTACTTTTTCATTGTATAAAAAAATCCGTTATTTAATTATTTTTTAAATTATTTTTAGAAAAGTTTATAACTTTTTCACAATTTTTTCATTTTGTTAAAAAATACCTCTAATATCTTAATATTATACATGCGGTGTTTATAATTCTCACCACAACACACACACACACACACACACACACACACACACACACATTATAATATTGATATAAATATTAACATGATTTAATAGCATAAAGTTTAAACCATGACATAATATTAAAAATCCATGTCTAAGGCATTAAATCTATGTCATGTTGATACTTGTATTAATACAACATAGTAAGAAATATATAAACAACGCATGATGTATTAGGGATATTTATTACACATACTTTTTAATAAAATGGAGAGGTTAAGAAAAAGTTATAGATTTTTTTTTATTGTATTGGAAAATAAGGCAGAAAGTTTGACAACAATTTAAAATGTAGATGAAAATTATTTCAATAAAAAAATAGTTAAGATATAAAATAAGAGAAAATTTTCATTTAAACTATAATTTTGTATTGCTAAATATGTTAAATATATTATTGTCAGTTAAATATAAATATTAATTTTATTAAATTATTTTACATATATATGTATAACATTCATTTATATAGGAAAAGTAAATAAATTTCCAATTCCAATTACTTTCTTGCAGAGATTGTACTGATACATTCTTAAATCCACACCCACATTTTTTAGAGTAGTTTTTTAGTCTAGTTTTAGCATTTCTCATCGACGATTATTGTAACCAAAATTTTAAGAGACCACGATTACATGTACAATTAAAGAAGAATTCTTCCACGAGTTTCCACAACGCAATCGGCATTTTTCGAAACTGAGGGGATCTAATTATCCGACCACTAATTAAACGCGGATGCTCGTGGCAGATTGCACGACCCCTTGCCCCAGTTAATCGCGAGACACAATTGTGACGGTCCACGGACATACAATGGCGCGTTGGTTACATAAAAGCGACTGTACAACGGTACGAACCGCAAAATATAATAAACTTTCGCGATCCGTATGCCACGCCAACGATGCGACGATGTATCGCGAAGCACACAAGATCGCTTTCCAGCGCTTCCCACGAGTTCGCTCATCTATGATGCGCCTCGCGACCGTTGCGTCACGCGTCTACCCACAATTGCTTGCAACTTGGAAAACGCATCCATGTAATACACGCATGCTCTGCTTTAATCACTGTATTATATTTTTTCATTGCTTCTTTTTTTAAAATTTAGAATCTACGAGAATCTATAAGAGCTGTTATTTTTGGAAAAAGAGGAATGTTAAAAAAGACAATTTTTTTTATAAATTTTAACTTTTTGCTTATGAAATGATGAAACGATTAAAAAGTTCGTGTTTGGGGAGCATCTCGAAAATTGGAAAAAACGAAATTTTGATAAATATACATCATGTTCGTCAATTTTCCAAGTGTTTTCCAAACAAGCTTTTCAATAACTATACCATATCCAGAAGGTTGAACAAATATCTTTTTAACATTATCTCTTTTTATTAAAATGTATCCAAGACATATCTCAAGAAAAGTCAAAATTTTCGAATTTTGTATTATATATGTACCGATTCTGTTCTAAATACAACTCTTTAATCAGGAAAAATGACAAAATTGAATTCAAACAGATAATGGAAAAGAATTGAAAACGAAAGAAATGGCATTAATAAAAATAGGAATAATTTTTAGAGTCTAATATAACATCATAATAAAATTAAATCTATAATACATTACTTTTAAATCTGAAATTTGAAACAAGCAATTTTGTGATTAGCTGTAGTTAACTTATGTTTAATGGTGCTGTAAATAATTAATTAGGGATGTACTGGATACATCCGAGAAGGAATACTGGATATTTGTCAGATATCCGGTATTAAATTTCTAAAAAATATATCAGTACCATTATACATGTTATTTCAATGTAAAATTTCGACTAGATATATTGCCAGCAATCCTTTTTCGCGCGCGCGCAGGATATCCGGTATATCCTTATAATTAATATCAAAATGCAATTCTTCTTTCTTTTCTTTTGAACAATTAATGAAGTGCTATTTAATTATCAATTTATTGCCAAAGTTATAGTGTGATATTTTATAAAGTTTTAAGATAACAAAAAAGAATTAACGGACATTTTATTTTTGGAGATATAATAAAATTAAAGATTTTCTTTTTAAATAGAGAGAGAGAGAGAGAGAGAGAGAGAGAGAGAGAGAATTAATCACATAATAATTATATTAAAAAATTTTAAGTAATTACTACATGGATGGTATTTAATCATAAAACTTTGAAAAGAAAACTGTAAGAAGAGTTGCATATTGCAATAATATACAGTTTTATTCCATTTTCCAGATAGAATTTTTTACCACTTTTTTAGACTTGCCATTCCACAGTGCAAAGGTGCGATATATTTGCGGGATATGATAAACGCGGAAGAGCAGCGTGATGCTCAGATGACCCCACGCTGGGGTTGGCGTGATAAAAAAATAAGATTTGCTAGTCCGGGGTTAATAGATATAGGTGCGCAGTGCAGCGTAACGTCATCAATAATAATCCTCATGACTCTCTGGCAACGGTTATCGCGGCACTCAGTTACGCGAGGCGAGGTATGTAGCCGCTCTGTGCCACAATTCAGTCACAGTGAGAGAGAGAGAGAGAGAGAGAGAGAGAGAGAGAGAGAGAGAAACCGTAAGGAATTTTATGGGAACGGGTGTGTATTCGACGGCGTACAGAAACGACGACATCTTCCGCGTTCTTTCGCGATTATGACGAACGTTCGACAAAGGCAAAGAAAAAACGTTGAGTCTCTTGAATGATTATACGCTCCACCAGTACGATTCACGTGTTAGAACTTAGAACTTAGAATTGCTAATCCGCTGCGACGAAACGTACGTTCACTAATCACTAAATGTACCGATGACGCGCAATCACCGACGAGTAAAATTCCGAGAAAAATCGAGAGTTTCAAGAAAAATTACGCATCCGTTACTCCGCCTCCGTTACTTCGTTGGACGATATCTACGATCGTTTAATTACAGCCGTGAGACGTATAAGATCGACGTCCATTCACGTAGAATGTCTTGTCTGTTGCAGGAATATGCTGATAAGAGAATTGGCGACCGTTTGGGTCGCCGTCCTCTTGTGCCATTCTCAGCTAACGGAGTCTCAGGTAAGCGTTCAAATATACGTTATCGAGCCGAAGTTTCAATGTTTTCAGAGCATGCCACGTACTCCTTCATTAAGTATTTGCGAAGGGTGTCCAGGACATCTTATAAATTCATTAAATATTTTAATGCTATTTGTAACAAAAGAAAGGTCTGAAAATAATTTTGTTGGATCAAAATAATTATGTATGACTTTGATTACTACAAGATTTTTTGCAGCATTATCACACTTGAATCATAGAGTTATTTTTATAGTCCAACAAAATTACTTTTAAATTATAATTTAATTTAATTTAATTTATTATATATTTAAAGACATTTACATTTGAGGTGTGCAAAAATGAATGAACAAATACGTATCTAGCTAAATTTTTAGATATTTTAGCAGTTTTTTTGTATACATATATTATTAATTGTATACACTGTTGAAAAATTTGTATCGAATATAACATATGTCTCAAACGGTCCATTCTAATTTTTGTGTTCATTTAGTATAAGATAAATATGTTAGAAAACAACACAGATATTGTGTTTTGACTTTATTAGTTTATGTACAGCACAATTAATTCGGACAAATTGCGTTTTTTTTTTTTTCCTCTAATTTGCTCGTATTGAACGTCCTAGTGCTCTTGTAGAGATTAAAAGTTAACTGCGTCTATTATTTACTGATATTCACGATCATCTCGCATATTGCACGTACTACATTGTGCAGCTGCAAAAAAAAATTCGAATTAATCAATTGTCTATATACCTTCACCTTTTCGGTGACTCAATCGCTGTTTTTTATCTCTCAACAGGAATACATTTATGAAACTATATAATAAAATCTTGCATAAAGTTTGTAATCTGCAATTACATAGGCATATTTACAAAAATAAATGTACAAATTTATTAATCTTTTATTAACAATAATATAGCGAATTAGTTTAGCATATACATGCAAAATTAAATTTGAACAAAATTATTCAATAATAGAAAGGAATATCTGTAATATATAATTAGGTGTATGTTTAAAACACTTGGAAATATATAATGCATAAAGAAAACAAATTAATTCATGTATGTAAAAATGCACAATTATTCCTAAATTATAATGTAGAAATATTATAGCATGAAATACTGTATTACACTTTCCGCGGCAAAATTTTAAGTAAAAAATCCATGCGAAATAATTATCTAAAAAATATATATATATATATATATATATATATATATATATCTCAAAATTAAATTTAATTTTTGATAAATATTTAGAAATTTTATTATTCCGACAAACTGCTACGTTTTGGCGAATTGTCTTAACTCAATTTTTGCGAAATTTTTGTCAATTCATTATTGTCCACAACTTGCTCTCTTTCTTGCTCTCTCTCTATTACCTGCATGAATTTAATCAATCATCCCGACCAGTTTCAAACATGCTGCACGTTCCAATATTTGCTGCCAGTAGTATTGAAAATCTATAATAATTACGTGCACTATAGATTTTCAGCACTGAGAGTGAATATCGGAACACAGTCGTAATCATGTCGGTTAGAGGCGAAGAATCTAAGTACTCTTGGCGAAGGTAATTTTGTCTGTGATGAAGAAAAAGTTGCACGGCAACGATCTGCCGGGGCGATGGGTGAGGCGGTCAAGAAGAAAACACGCGAGGGCTGTACAAGCCTCGCGCGGTACAAGCCCTACGTCGAGATTCTTGCAAGTTTCAACCATGGATCATGAAGTAATTGGTATGTCGGCGGACGCGGAGGCTGACTCTCTGTAGGAGTTAGCGGTGCTGGAGTTCGTTTCCACGAGATATGGCGTATGTGAGGTGAAAGTGAATTTCAGTGCACACAAGCGCGCCCTGCGCGCACATACACGTCGTGTCTGATACGCACGTCAAGGTGCCGCGCGATCCCACACAGATGCAATATTTTAACTATATTACAGAACTGGTAGCCCGATATGAGGGAGAGAAGAGAATGTAGCAAGAATGTAGCGAGTCAAGCAAGCGTCTCTGCATGACGCCTTGACGAAGGTCCTTCGAGAAGCGAAACATTCCTCTTTAAATCTAGCGATCTGTCCAGCAATTATCATTGTTATAGACTATATAAATCTTTGTGGAAAATCATTGCAGTTGTGCGGACGCACAAACAAAATTTAGAATTTTTCTCTCGTAAAATGGATTTTATTGATTTAAATGATTATACATTTTCCTTTAGTTCCTCCTGCAATTTTGTATTGCATAATTACTTAATAAATGTATGATATATTTCATGATGTCGTAAAATTGCTCTTATCGTAACGTGTTATAAAGAAATGACTTTCTGACTTCAAGCTGCATGTGGCACGAAAACTCGATTTTCAAGCGTATTCGTGCGCGGGAATGCACGAGGGTGCAGCGTTTCTATACAGCTGGTACAACTCGCACCTCTCACAGGAATGTAGTCACCGTTATATCACTGATACGCGCACGCATAGTAACATTAGTAACGTCGAAATATATACGGACGAGGACGCGTCCACGAGTCGCTCTCATGGAGTAGCGGATACTTTCCGTGCTCTTGAGAGACGGATGCGAGAAACGAAGATCGTTGGACAGATTGCATCTTCACTTTCTCCTACTGGATAACAATGCGTCGAGCATGTCTGGGTCTAACTGGTGCCTTTCCACAGTTAAATCCGACACGCAAAAATTCGGGCTTCCCTGGTATGAAGCAATCATACCAAAAAATTTATGATTTACGATTTCGGTTACCTTTTTTGACAAAATCCCATATATTGGTATGAGAAATATTTATAGCAAACATTTATGTCAAATATAATGTTTTTATTATCTAAATATTTATTACAATTTGTCTTTTATGCATGGAAAGAATAGTTTTGTTAAAGTATCTAAAAATTTAGCTGGATACCAATCTGAAAATAATTTCGTCAAATTATCAGGAACAAAATATTTAAAATCATTTTCAAATTTATATCCTGCTAAATTTAAATACTTTAGCAGAATCGTTCTTTTCGTCTGTAACAATTTAAAGAATTTTTTTTTTAGTTATCTCGTGATTTTAATTTAATTTTAACTCTAATAGTTCACGAAAATAATTTGATATTCTTATTACTTGTTAAATTTCGTTGCAATGACAATTTGTCTCGCTAGCCAATAATTTAAAAAAGTTTTTTTTAATTTTTATATGCGAACTCTATGTATTCGATGCTACTGCGATTTAGAACTCGGCTAATCAATTATCATTCAATTTATGATCAAGTGTTAAGTATTAGTGTTAAATAAACTCTTTCTGTGTTGCAGGTTCCTACTACAAATGTTTTTACCTGTCCAAACGGTAAGTAATAACATTCGCTTATAGATTAATGGCGCGTAAAACATAAACAACAAATAGTACCTAAAATCTTTCTTTTTCTTTCCGAAAGATTACATCTATTATTTATAGGTTTATCTCTATTCAGACAAATTTAGACAAAAGATAATTCTTTAGAATGGGTTTAAAATTATTACAAAAGAGTATGAGAAATTATTTTAAACGTAAAGGTATGCTAATTTTAAGTAACTGTAAAAAAAATTCAAATATAATAAATATAATATAACACAATAAATGCCTTTATGTGAGCCTCTGCGATTGGAGCATAAATTAAATATTCACAACGCGTTAGATACAATTCTATGGAGCTGTACTTACTTTTATAATAGTAAATAACACATAAATATATAAATATTTAATTTATGCATCAATACCCGTTTTCATAGATTTTTTAAAATTAAATATGAAAATTCCTACACTCGATTAAAGCAGAATCTTAGTGCTTAAATATTTCTATGCAAATTTATATACATTCTGATCACATTCTTCATGATGACACTTCGAAACCGAAAAATATTTCGACGTGCAGTATGCAGAATCAGATATGTATATAAATTCACATAGAAATATTGAAACATTAAGATTCTGTTTTGACCGAATATAGAGGAATTCTCGTATTTAGTTCGATTTATTCTCATCAGTCTAAATTCGTATTATAGAGGTGTATTTATTTATATTAAATTTATTCTTAATCCATTAATATTAATATTTTATATTATTCTTATTTAACATAAACGACTCACGTTCTTTCATTACTGTAGATTAACTTTAATTTATTTTATAATTCTAAGAAGTCTGCTCTCTCTCTCTCTCTCTCTCTCTCTCTCTCTCTCTCTCTCTCTCTCCTCAAGATAAAAAGTAAGTTAATCTGAGAGTAAAGTTAATTTATAATACATTCGTAGAAACGGTCATCGGACGACTGATTTATGAGTAAATCTCACGAATCGACAGCAATACGACGCAAGATAATGTGAAAGTTGCTCTGCAATTATTTTTTTGAAACGGACTTCACAAGTTAATCCGGAGACATCGTAGAAATCGTCATTCTCGAGACAGTCAACTTATACATTAGTGGACTCTTACTTTTGCGATCGGCCTCCACCGAATAATCAAATTCTCGTTTCGTAGGTTATGAGAGAACAACTGAGCAATAAAATCAGCGCAAAGTGATTTTCAGGATTATTGAGAAACCGTAAACGTCATTACGGCTAATGCCGTACAGCCCGCTGTTTGGATAACTGCGGAGAAAGATAAATCACATTGATAATCTCCGATAGAAACTTTATGGGAGTAAGGCACGAGTGATAATTCGATAATGAAAAAGGAGCTTGTTTATTTTGACTCGGCGTTTCTCATTCGCAAATATTTTTATTGCAGATAGTGACAAATTTTGCAGAATTAATTCCTTGCGTTGTACGTGAAACAATTGTATCTTCGTCCAATATACGTGGAGCAGAATACAATGCAAATAAGGGAAATCAACGAAAGATTCCTCGTTTTTTCTTTTATTAGGACGCGTCGTTACTTACATTTAAATCACACAGAGATGCTTTGAATCGCAAATTACCCGCCAACAATTATGCCTCGCTCTGGCAGTAGCAGAGTTTCAAAACTGAAACAAGTACGGCGCATGTCCGATAAATAAATCTTGTAAGAGACAATGAGAATAAGAGTTCGGCCATTCGTAACGCTGCTCCACTTTTCTTCGTTTACTCGCCAATGCAATTAAGTAGGTTACACGTACCATATGGGGCCGGTTGGTCGCCATAAGTCGTTGCGTGCGCCTGAAAAATTGCGCGTGCAGCTATTTTCTTTCGTATTTTCTATTTTCACGTTCTTTCTTACTTCAATTAATTAATGATTCATTCGGTCACGCCTTTGATCTCATCGATTGTTGTACATCGCGATAGAAACGATTTCATCGAAAAACCGAAAATTTGTTTTGAATTAAATATCACTTAATATTAAAGGATATCAACACACAAATAAATATCATGTAATTTAAACAATATCAACAAATTAATATTGCATTTAACTTACAATATATATTTCATATATATTTCATTTAATATTATACAAATATAGTTCAACATTGAACAAGTGAACAAATATCGTTGAATATTGAACTATATTTAAACATATATGATTCTATTTATTAGAATAAAAAATGGATTTTCAGAATTAAAGTAGATCAAAGTAGAAATAGAATTTTACCTAATAATTTCAGAAAGTAAGTCTTATATGCTAATATACATATGCAGCTAATATATTACGTTGATTCAATAATTAGAATAAAATCTATATTCTAAAGACATAATTCTCCATTCTTTACAAAAATATTACTTTATTAACATTTTAAGTAGCAGCTCTGGAATCCATTGCAAAACATGTAATATATTTCTTTCGTTTTCTCGTGTATACAACATTCTTACATTCCATATGTTAAGTATATGGACTTTCGAAGATATAATATTTTAAAATGTGAATAAAGAATATTAAATTTCAAATTAGGATCTCAAAATTCAAACCTTAAAATTAAGCCAGATCAAACTTTATCTTAATGTATGACGTTTAATGATAGCAAGGGCTGTTTGATGCAGGTAGAAATATTTGAAGACCCTATTAGAAGGCCGAAATTTTCGATCCACGCGACGCACAAATCGACATGTGAACGTATCAGGTAGATTCCAGGGCATTAGGTACAGGCATTAGATGCGGGTAGAGAAGAAAAGATAGAACGGCATTCCTAAACCATGAATCCCTTTCTATCTTCTCTTTTGATCGCCTCTTTCTCGTCCACCCCAGTACCATTGAACCATCGCCGTCGTATTTACGCCGTCGTACACACAACAGCCCTAAAAATATACATCGGTTTTTCGCGTTCACGCCACGGTTATACATTTGCACCCTGGAGGAAACTCGACCGAGAGCATCGTCGAACGGGATTCCAAAAAGTAGAACATCCGGCAACTTGCTCGCTCATCTGTTCTTACGCGATCCGCGCATACCACGTACGCTTCTCGCAAGAAGGCTTTTACTGGACTAAAAAAACCACGAGGAAACGAAGATGTAGAGACTACCTTTCCGCATACTCGCGTGCCAAGTGATGAGTCAAAAGATTACATCATTCATTTGCTAGCTCATCTTCCTTTTGTCATCATTCTCTGTTCCAGTTTCTTTCACATCTAAAATATATTCCACTGAATACCGAATTTCATTGATTTTAATTATCATTAACTTTATCTCTTTAATATAGAAAAATTTAAAGTTGAAAAATTTATATTTAAAACACATTTCACATGTTCCAAACGGTCCACTCAAAAATTTTTGTGTTCATTTAACACAAGATGAATAATGTTAGAAACTAACATGGATTATTAAAAAAATGATTACAAAAAAGATAATGCTGACACAGTTTGTAAAGAAACTGTGTAAATATATTTTTTGATATAATTAATATTTATGATATGTATTTATTAAATGAACGAATATATATAAATGAACGAAATATATATTTATTAAATACGTACTTGTTATTTATTTATCTTAGAATTTACGTTTTATAAGACAATTATTTTTATATTACTGTTATTTTTATATTACTGTTATTTTTATATTACTGATTCACTTACTCATTTGTTATTTTAACATTAAGAAATGTTGAATATGAATTTAACGTAATATACATATTCAAATAACACGATCATATTATATTAAATTAACACTCAAACGTGTAAAGAAATAAACACAAAAATTTTAACAAGGATCAGTCTTAGAACAATACAAAATGATTTTTTACCATATAGATATAGATATTCTTGTTTCAGATGCTCGCTATATTTCAATTTGTATTAGCGGAATGTCGAGATTTCCTCCATTTTTCAAAATCAACTGCGATGCGTCATATTAATATTACGCGCGATCATTGGTTGAAATATTATGCGTCTCGACCGCCGAGAGAAAATAATATTTCACACACGTTCTTCGAACGAGAAATGCTAATGGATGTCGAGAGAACCGTGTGCGTGCATGGCCATTTGACCTTTTGAAAGAAAGGAAGGTCGTCATCGAGTCTCTCTCAGCGAATAATCCAGCACCAACTGCATCAGCAACATGACTCTGAGTGATGCTGCGTCTCGTTTCTCTTTCACGCAACTTGCGTGTTTTAGCGAAATGCAAAACAACTTTAATTATATTTCGCATTGGATCTCCCGAGGTTTCATCCAACATGAGGAAAGCAGCGGGAAAATAAACGTATATAAACGTTTATAATATCCATCAAAAATAAAGAAGAATAAAATATAATAATAAACATTATTTTATAAAAATAATTTAATAGAAATATTTAGAAATGTGTGTGTTAATATGATTCGATTGGAAAATATCCAGCTACAAAAGAATTCACTGACCATACGCACATTTAGATTTATGATGTTAGTGCTCGTTTTTACCAATGTAGTTTAACTTTAATCTCGGTTCAACTAACACTTCATCTTTTTCTAGTTCTAAGAATTAGAAGAAGATGAAAAGTAAGTTGTATCAAGATTAAAGTTAATTTACATATGATAGAAACGGACATAGATGGTTGTAAAATTGTGAGAAAGATCGACAGAATAATTAATTAATTATTTTAATAAGAGAAAAATGCATCAATAAATGAATAACATAAATAGGAGAAATTCTAATATATTCAAATGAACTTTAGTACTTCATAATATATTATATGTAGGTTTAAAAATTTCTTTTCTTAATTCTTCTTCTTAAATTACACGCTGATTCTGTTCGTCGAATTTGAAATGCAATATTATAAATTCAATTTGAAAATAATACCATAAATTCCATTGATCGTCAATTTAATAACGATGCTAAACACTTTAAAATAAAGTATCTTAATAGTTCAAAAAGTAAATACTACAAAAAATTGTATTGCAAAAAATACCACACTAATAGATATAATTTACTTTGATCAATCATTG
Source organism: Pseudoatta argentina (assembly GCA_017607525.1). Lineage (NCBI taxonomy): Eukaryota > Metazoa > Arthropoda > Insecta > Hymenoptera > Formicidae > Pseudoatta > Pseudoatta argentina. The sequence continues at coordinate 283,127 of JAANIA010000453.1, forward strand.
ACACCATTTAATGACAGGTAGAAATCGTCAGTAAATAGCCGTGAGTTGAATAATTAGAAATAGGTAATTCCTTTTTATATTATTCATTTAAAGTTAGAGAATAAGTCAGTTCTACCTGGTAGCATCATTATTTTCTGAACAATGAAATACGCTGTTACGCGCTCGCTCTATTGTATTCTTACATAACTGCGAAATGTTATACCTTCTCATGGATCGAAACATTAGTATAGCGTCTCATTTACATAGCTTGTTCAGAGATTCTGCAAAATACAATATCGTTTGTTATACAACAAGATTCTGACGAGGTGGTTTACTTTGATCGAACCACTGACACGAATCGAGTTCGCGGAAACTCGACGAGCATCCTCGAACGATGTACGACATGCCGTGAAATAGAAGCTTGTGCCGGGAGCAATCTGGATACAAGCTTCTTACGTACGATATCCACAGCGATCAATGCAGAAAATTATTTTGATGCAATTTCTCAGCCGAGTGAGCAAACGCATCAAATTACTTTCCGACTAATCAGATTTGAGGAAACCTTGTGAATCAGATAGATATAAATTATATGTATCAAGGATATTAAGATAATCTGGCTGCCATAAAAAAAAATATTAGCAGTTTGACAGAGAAATTAACTAGATTATTGATGATTGTATAAATATACATAAATCAATAATATGATCTATCAAATTTGTTAAATTGTTATCGTTATGAATCGAGTAATCGATATATGCAGCAACCAAAAACATAACAAAATTAGATATTGGCATTTCTAAATTTCTTAACTTCTTGGTTACAAATTAAACGTTTTAAAAAGTACTTAAGCAGAACAACAAGTCACGATAACGTCAAAATGACATTAAAATAAATCGGAAATGATTAAAAAATGACTTTTAGTGATCATTTTGGCATCATTTTGATATCATAATTACTTGTTGTTCTGCTTGGGTATGCTGAAACAGTTACAAACTTAAGAAAGAAAAATTAAGAAAGAAAAATATGTTTAATTGCAAAAGAAATTATATCCTTATTATTACAGAGAAAAAAAATGCAAAAAAAGTTAAATCCCCAAATTATTATTAATTCAAATTAATTATTCATCAGTCATATTTAATAAATATAGCTTTTAGGACATTTTGTTCTAAAATCTAAAATTATCTATTTAAGTTGCAAAATCAATAAAGTGCATTCTATTTTAATAGATAGAAGTTGTATTTTTCATGTCATACTATACACGTTTTGTTCACTGAGAAAAAAGTTGTACATTTGACTAAAATAGTTTAATTTGTCTATATTTCCTTCGACGAAAAATGTACTTAGGTCGAACATATTATATTTAATTTAAATGCGTATATTCTCCAACGAAAGAAATAAAAACAATTAAATTATTAAGTGAAACAAATGATTTATGTAATCAAATAAACAATTTTTTTCTCAAGTAAAACATTGAACCTCATTAATCTTTTTTAAAGAAAATCTCATTGATAGATTTAGTGAGAAATATTAGCTATACAAGTTTTTTCATTCTCACCAAAAAATTTCAAACGATAATGATTTTTGTCAATGAGCTACTTAATTTCACTATTTCATGAGATTCATTTCGACTTCAATCAACCCCTTAAGATACATCGTATGCACTAAAAACAATTGAGGCCGTTGTGTCGCTGTCAGTGCGGATTGTGCAGGTCACCGATTAACCGCCTTTCCTGTCTTCTGTATGCTTGCCAGCAGAAAATAGTTAAAAGTATCCGGTTGCACGGAAGCGTCTGCCGACTTTAAAATAAGGCTTCCCGCATCCGTATCAATGCCAACGTTTTCTAGTTTCCAACAACAGTTTTGCGATTATAATGATAAATTAAAGCATATAAAAATGTATAAGTGTACCCCAGTCTTTACTATAATTTTAGAGATTTTCATCAATTATAATCAATACAACATGCTCCAATAATCCCATTAGCAATATTGCGTGCTCGCGACGCATTATTACAACTTTGCGCACAGACAATCTTTAGATCTAAGACAGACAGTTTAATGCAATGTTTCCTTGCACAGGATGGGAGCTGCGAGGCATACACTGTTACAAATTCTTCAACATCAGGCATTCCTGGGAAAAAGCTGCGGAATTATGCAGGAGGTAAGGCGTACGCTATCAATCTTTCTCTTTCGTTATAAATTATATAAATATTTAAGATTTGACTTTTAGAATATAATCTCTTTCATTAGAATAAACACATGGTCCATATATTATAATTTTTAAGTCTATTTTTTTATTCCTAAACTATAATAGAACTTTCTTTCTTGCTTTCGCCAAACATGTATCTATTCTTTAAATTCCAAAAGACCACTAGTTCAGCTATAAAAAACAGTTCTCTTATTTTAAGATCATCTCAATCTTAGAACATTATTGATGTAAATTATACAAATGAAAAAGATCATTGAGCGCTAAGCTATGCCAATTAATGATCATCATAAAGAGTCTGATCTGCCACAAATACTAAAAGAGAACGATACAGGATGAGCTTTAAATATTCAATCTACACTGTTAAATCTATAGTGTTAAATTTAATCTCAATCTAAACTGTTTAACTCCATTTTTTTTAGTACAAAACAATGATACATTGAATAGGAGCATGATGACGGTTCAAATTAGATTAAATTTAATTGACACTAGATATAGATTTTTTAACAGTGCGTTATATAATATGTATTATGAATATTATATATAGTTTGAACCTACTATAATGGTCAGTATTATAACAGATAGTGTGAAAAATGATTTCAATTTTTTTTGAACAGTTTTGTGTCATTTTATGTTATTAGATATGATGAAATTGATCATTTCAAGATTGAATTTGATAGTGCTTATTTCTTCTTTTCTTTTTTAAGTTGATAATAAAATTAATTAAGTTTAGAAAGCCTAGATTATAAATACTTTGCCATTAAAAGTGTGATGTGTATAAGAATTTTGTGTTATGTTAATTAAGAGTGAAATTGACATAATGACTCAATGTCTGTATCACTCAATATCGATAGCGTTTCAATTAAATATAGCGTTAGAGTTAAGTAATGTCTTATTAAGATATTAATACAGCTCTGCGATTCGTTTCAAATCCATCAGTTTATTGAAACAAATCACAAAACTGTATTAGCATCTTAAGACATTATTTAAGACGATCTTGAAATAAAAACGGATTATGAATACCGATGAATCTTATTTCCCGAGATAAAAGAAATTCTATTTTTCTCATTCTTCTCGATTATGCTCTATTGTAAGATGAGTCACTGATAGTATTGACGGTTTTTTGCAGATACGGGAGCGAATTGATGGTGGTGGAATCGTACAGCGAGAACAACATGTCGGCGAACATGATCGGCCGGCATTTGGATCGTTACTGGCTGGGTCTCGCTTCGCTCGACTACTTACGTACCAACACACTTGAATCTGCCGCGGGAATGCTCGTCTCGCAATACGCCGGTTCGTACGCAATTCCGTTTCATTTGATCTGCAGACGTCCACCGCACATTCTGCGAGAGCAGATCCCGTAACCGAACGCATCCTGTGCAATTTCTCTACCACTCTTCTTCCTTTTTCTTATCTGTCTCTTGAGTGCGACTCGCGCTCTTCGCCATTAACGATCGACTGCTCAAGAGACCTTGACCGATATTTCGCGTGATGCAGTTATCAAATGCGACTCTCGAAGTGAAGGGAATGAAAATTTTATAAATTACAAATGCTCAATTCTCAATATCACAGTATTTATTCGATATCGATTCAAAAATATGATTTCTAGCTCGTCATTTCTTTTAACTTTCAATTCTGCTAAAATCTCATTTTCATGTCATTAATTCTTCAGTGCCATACTATATCTTTTTGTCATGGGTGTGGCACACTGTGTAATGCATATGACGTACCCAATCCAAACTTTGGCTGCTTATAACTTTCATCAAAATGAACATATTTTAACAAATTTTTTTCACAAAGCATTTTAAAACCGCAAATGTGAGTACACAACTGAATAACTAAAACCTCGACAATCTAAGGATTTTAGTCCTTAGATAATATTTTTTGTGTGAGTTTATGTATATTCCGTATAAATTTTGTAAACTGCGCGCCAAAATTATTTTCAATTTTCTTGAAACGCAATTATAAGCCAAATTGAGATAATAACATCACAAATCAAATTGACAAGCAATTTAATAATATTAATTTCTTTTTAATCGAAATGTTGTATATTAAGAAATGTAAAGTGGACGGTACACGATGCTTGCTTTCTTTCTGGATTGCTAGCTGGATTAGAATTTCTAATAGCCAACATCGCAATCAATACGATGACAAGAATCTAATCCAACTAGCAATTAAGAAAGAAAACGAGTATCGTATGCGACCGGCTTAACGATATCATAAATATTATACATGTATCTTCATTAGTAAAAAAGTTACAAGCAATAAAGTAAACAAAAATGTCAAGTAAAATCTTTTTTTTTTTTTTTTTTTTTTCGAAGAAAAGGGTCGAATATGCCACATCGAGAGTGGCACCGAAGGATTAATTAGTCAGAAACTAAGTGTCAATCTTCACTATTTTGCGCAAAAATCAAATTGATTACAAAGTTTGAGATGTAAAAGATATCTGCATTTTTTTAAGACAGCAAGAACTGTTAGAAATTAAAAATTATGAATTCAACTAAAGTACCGATGTATGCAATACGAAAAATAATAATAAAATCTTCGTCTTTATGTTCGGGTAAAAATTTCTTAACACCTTACGAATGTATTATGAAATTAAGTGGTTGATAATCGTGACGCGGTCGTTTCGCACAAAGCTTGACCTCGCATACACACGGGGCCAGTTTCTCATCAGGGTCACGGAAACACGGAACTCGCATACGCGGGACGAAGGCACACTTTTCCCACAACAATACTCAGACGTCGTTTCTTGTCGGTTTGCTGCAAACTGCAATTTCCTCGTCTAACGCATTTGTATACGTCTACTAAACCGCACTATTAATTATGCTTGAGCTTAACTATGTATCGCTAGCAGATGTAATTACTTAAGTAAGGATGTATGTACGACCAAATCGAGGCAATGCCTTGCCATAAGCATGCAGTAGTTAAACAGACTATTATTAAAATCATTTAATTATTCTTTCTGTATATATATGTATGTATGTATGTATACATACATACATTATATATATATATATATATATATATATATATATATATATATATATATATATATATATATATATATATATATATATATATATATATATATATATATATATATNACATAAATTGTATGATTATATGATTGTATTTAGAGGAGATTGAATAAAAAAAATGGTATAATCAATTTTTGAAAAAATCAATCTTCGAAATCAATAAAGATCATCGCTACTGTTTAAAATAAAATTATAGGATTTTTTCTACGATCCCTCTAAATATTGTTTATATTGTTGGCAAAAATGTAGGTTTCTGGGCGTCTAAGCAACCGAATCCGCTATCAGGCGAATGCGTGGACGTCGCCTTGACGGATAACCAGCAAACGTGGGAATTGGCCACATGCGAGTCGCTTCTTCCTTTCATGTGTCGTGCCGACGCCTGTCCTTCCGGTAAGTCCGTTCACGTAAATTGCGACGAGCGATGTAAGCGGTCGCGTAACGGCCGACGCAAGCTGTTCTCTATATATTTCACGTGGAACGGAATGATAATCCACCGTGACGGGATAACTCCACAGGTTCGTTCCACTGCTCGAATGGCATGTGTATCAACGCGGCGTTTAAATGTGACAAACAGGACGACTGCGGTGATTATTCCGACGAATTGGACTGCCCGGCTAACTGCCAGTATTATATGGCGAGCAGCGGCGATGTCGTGGAAAGCCCAAATTACCCGCATAAATATGCACCCCTCAGCAATTGTAAGTGGACGCTGGAGGGCCCTCAAGGACATAATATTCTCTTGCAGGTGAATTATTTACTCGATAAATATCTCTTGTCAATATGCTAATGCTATATATATATAGTACGTTGTAACAATCACAAGTCGATATAATTGAAATGGAATTACAAAATGAGTCACGATTCGTGTTCCAGTTTCAAGAATTCGAGACCGAGAAGAGTTTCGATATAGTGCAGATTCTCGTAGGTGGTAGAACCGAGGAGAAGTCTGTAAATCTCGCGACCCTTTCCGGCAAGCAGGATTTCAGTAACAAGCTCTTCGTCTCGGCCTCAAACTTCATGATTATAAAATTCAGCTCCGATGCCTCGGTAGAGAGAAAAGGCTTCCGTGCCTCGTGGAAGACCGAACCACAAGCCTGTGGCGGAATCCTCAGAGCGACGCCGCAAGGACAAGTGCTCACATCCCCGGGATATCCCCAGAATTATCCCGGTGGATTGGAGTGTCTGTATATCCTGCAGGCTCAACCGGGACGCATAATGTCTCTAGAAGTATGTCTATGAAGAACTTTTACTATTTATCCATTTAACATTAAATCAATGCAAAATATGATATATTCACGGCAAAGTTGACATCTCAAATATTCTGGAGAACTCTTCTACTTTGAGATGTCAATTTTGCCGAACACTTTTATTAGAAAACATATTTTATTGGAAAATGCATTTTAATATAAAAAAATTTACCTTAAAATTATATTAGATAAAAAATAATAGTATGGCGCTAGCAATCAAAAGTTCACGCGGTAGTCAAAGTATTACTACACCGTTAAAATTCTTTTAAACAAGGATTAAAAGTACCTGTGAAATCCAATTACTTCTCGTTTCTAGATTGAGGATTTGGATCTTGAAACGAATCGGGATTATATTCTTGTGAGGGACGGAGATTCGCCTATGAGCAAACCGATTGCACGTCTCACCGGAAAATCGGAGGACAATCCAACAGTAATCATATCTACCGGAAACAACTTGTATTTGTACTTTAAAACGAGCCTCGGCGATTCCAGGCGTGGTTTCAGTATTCGCTTCACGCAGGGTTGCAAAGCTACAATCATTGCAAGAAACGGAACGGTTCAATCACCATCTTACGGTCTCAACGATTATCCTAATAATCAGGAATGTTTGTACAAAATAAAAAATCCGGACAGGGGGCCGCTGTCACTGAAATTCACTAACTTCACCGTTCACAAAACCGACTACGTACAAGTAAGTTTGTTTATGTTATATACATAATAAAGTTTCGTTACGTCTTCACGCATGTTCAGATTGTTAACTGTCGCTCTTTCGCGGGAAATTGATAGATATACGATGGTTCCAATACGAACGGTCTACGCTTGCATTCCGGAAGCGGTTTCACCTCTAACACTCGACCTAAGATCACGCTCACCGCGGAAAGTGGAGAAATGCTCGTTAGATTCGTCTCTGATGCTTTGCACAGCAACATCGGCTGGCAGGCTAAGTTTTCTGCTGGTAAGCCATTATTTTCACATCTGATGTTACGTAAAGAAAATACCATGTTACATAATGATATTATTAAGATATTACTCTTTTACTTCAAAAGGGGCACAACTCAAAAGAATAAGCTTCCCAAAAAAGAGAAAGAACTTTTTCGACCTAACAGAAAATTATTGATTAATCGATGTCATATTTATTATATTTATTTCACGACTCTTAAAAACCATTTTTTTTCTTTTTAATAATATTTTTAACTACTCCTTTGGCGATTTTTTTACGAAATTAGGTTAGTTTACTTTTGATGACTGATAGAAGAACGTTTTTACCCCTAACTTATTCGTCATAATAATAAAAAAAAAACACGTTCTTACAGCTGTCTCACTTTTGAAATAAGGGAGCAATATCTACATATCAGTTGTATATAATGGTTTTATATTTCTGTCATATTTTAATATAAATTTATCTATGTGTAATAATGGTAGTCATACTAATATTATAAAAAAAAAATTTAATCGTAGATTGTCCTCTGTTGCAACCCGGTGAGGGAGCTTTGGCGTCCAATCGGGACACAGCATTCGGCACAGTAGTTACATTCTCCTGCCCATTGGGGCAAGAGTTTGCCACAGGCAAATCCAAGATTTCCACGGTATGTCTTCCCGGAGGAAACTGGTCCATTATGTATATTCCTAAATGCCAGGAGGTGTACTGTGGCCCAGTACCTCAAATCGATAACGGATTCTCAATTGGTTCTTCAAACGTTACTTACCGAGGACTGGCGACCTATCAGTGTTACGCGGGATTCGCGTTTCCTTCCGGAAGACCAACGGAGAAGATTTCTTGTTTGGCTGATGGAAGATGGGAAAAGAAACCATCCTGCTTAGGTTTGTTAAAAGTTTCACAATCGACACGATTATATAGACGCGATATTAAACGAATAGATTTGTAGAGTATTGAAAGAATGCGCATATAATTATGTTTTCAGCATCTCAATGCGCTCCGCTACCAGAGGCACCCCATGCTAATATAACCATCTTGAACGGAGGCGGTCGAAGTTACGGCACGATTGTTAGATTCGAATGCGAGCCCGGCTACGTTCGAAGCGGACATCCCGTCATTCTTTGTATGAGCAACGGTACCTGGTCTGACAAAGTACCAACATGTTCGCGTAAGTATAGTAAACAAAAATTAACATCAATCTGATAATTGTAATGATTTTTTTTAATACTATTAGTATGTAATTTTTTATTTTTTCATATTTTTGTCATTAATATTACTTATATTAAATAAAAATATAAAATACTAATAAGATTCGATTTTGACGGCCGGTATGCATTCAGCAACTCTCCTTTACAGATTAATTTAACATTGATATAAAATATATTAATATAATAACGTTTTTTTTTTCTTATTGTAGGTGCTAAATGTCCATTGTTACCTACGATTAAAAATGGATTTATTGTTGATATCGGCAAGGATTATTACTTTGGTGATGAAGTTAGGGTACAGTGCAATAAAGGATACAAGTTAACTGGATCAAATATTATACAATGTGGTCCTTATCAACGATTTGATAATGTACCAACTTGCGAAGGTAGATTTTATAACATAAATTATTTATTATAATGAGAAATGAGTGGTGTTACTTCCAATCTTTCATTTGCCTCTGTAGATATAAACGAATGCACATCGAGTCAATGCGATCTGGCGTCCACGGAATGCATAAACAATCCTGGTGCGTTTACCTGTAAGTGCAAGTCGGGCTTTGCACCGACTATGGAGTGTCGACCTATAGGTGATCTTGGCCTTATCAACGGCGGCATTCCCGACGAGTCGATCACTGTTTCAAGCTCGGAAAATGGATATACAAAAACTGTAGGATATATTAACATTTTCTATTCATAATCTTTCAGAGTGTCCTTTTTTTCTTTTTATTAAATATTCATATAATTTCAAAGGGTATTCGTTTGAATAACGGCGATGGATGGTGCGGCAACAACATCGAGCGGGGCACGAACTGGGCGACGATCGACATGAAAGCACCGACGATTATTCGCGGTTTCCGCACACAGGTCGTAGCCAGGATCGATGGGAATATCGCGTACGCGTCAGCCGTGCGAATTCAATACACGAACGATTTGACGGACGTCTTCATAGATTACAAAAATCCAGACGGTACCCCGGTGGAGTTCAGGATGGCGGAGGCGACACTTTCCATCCTGAATCTACCTATGCCAATCGAGGCTCGCTACGTAAGATTCAGGATACAGGATTACGTCGGTGCACCGTGTATAAAGCTAGAGATAGTTGGTTGCACCAGATTGGAATGTGCGGACATTAACGAATGTGTCATCAGGAACGGTGGCTGCCATCAAAAGTGCATTAACAGTCCCGGCAGTTACTCCTGCATGTGTAACACGGGCTATGAACTGTACAAAGGCAATGGTACGGCCGGATTTAACCTGGCGAAGGCAGAAACTGGCGAAAGGGATGGCGATTTGTATCAGAGAAATAAAACGTGCGTGCCAGTGATGTGCCCGTCATTGACGGCACCGGACAATGGAAAATTATTGTCAACCAAGGTAACATAACAATTAAATAATACGATGTTTTTCATTGCTTGAGTAAATATTTATTGCAATTATTATTATTATCACTAAGAAAATATTTTTTTTTTAATGTGTGAATTTATTTATTAGGAACAACATCACTTTGGCGATCTCGTCCGATTTCAGTGCAATTTTGGTTACGTTTTATCTGGATCTTCTGCTGTAATTTGTACCTCCTCTGGAGTTTGGAACGGAACCATTCCCGAATGTCAATGTAAGTACAGAATATTTCAGAATTATCGCACAGAAATTTTTGTCACATTGTCATACGATACATAGAAAAAAAGATACAATCTTTCTGCAAGAAATGCACTATTATTCATAAGTTAGGCAACACTTGCAATTTTCTCGCATCTCATAACAGTTAAGTTAAAAATTTTTTTTTTTTATTTTAAAAATATGTATACAAATAAAAAACATTATAACAAAAATTTCTATTATACTACACACTTTCTTCTCTTTTCTCAAGCAAACTCTTTAATTTCGATGCTAAAAAGTATATTATAAAAATGAGTTTTACACTAAAAATATTGCAAGAAGTATACCAATTTTTTAAAAACCCATTTTAAAACTGAAAATCAATTAAAAAGGCTATTTTTAAATACTTTTTTATTATTTTTATAATGTTTTATCAAACTACAGCGCTTTAAAATAAAATTCCAGATCCTTAGAAGGTGCCTTAGATGCATTAAATTTACAGCATGCGTCTCTGTGTGCTTACCCGTGAGACGACTAGACAAGTGTCTAATTCATACACACTGGCATTCTTTCATGCCTCCTCTTTCTCTTTCTCTATTCAAACAACTTTAAAAAAATTCTTGGAATTTAGATGTGACACTCCTATTTTGTAAAATATATTTTTCAAATGTGCTCTTTAAATGTTTACAGACGCGAAATGTGTATCGCTGCCGGACGATAAAAGCGAGGGTCTTAGCGTGATCCGAAACGATGAGACCAGCGTGTTAGTACCCTTCAAGCAAAACGTCACTCTAAAGTGCTGTACCAACGGCCGCTACTTGCGCAATACCGCGACATCCAATTTCCGACAATGCGTATACGATCCTAAACCCGGGTTGCCCGATTATTGGCTGTCTGGTCTGCAGCCAGCTTGCCCTCGCGTGGACTGCGGCAATCCGCTTCCCACGCCCGGCGCCGAGTATGGCCAGTTTCTTGATACCAAGCATCACTCCTCTTTCTTTTTCGGCTGTCAAGATACCTTTAAATTGGCCGGTCAGACCAACCGCAATGACAACGTTGTGCGTTGTCAAGCGAATGGCGTTTGGGACTTTGGCAACCTGCGATGCGAAGGTCCGGTCTGCGAGGATCCTGGCAGACCGAGTGACGGCTATCAAGTGGCGCGTAGCTACGAACAGGGTTCGGAGGTACAATTCGGCTGCAACAGGCCCGGCTACATTCTCATTAGCCCGCGACCTATCGTCTGCATTCGCGAGCCTGAATGCAAGGTCATCAAACCACTCGGTCTGGCCTCTGGACGCATTCCAGATTCGGCGATAAACGCCACCTCCGAGAGACCGAACTACGAAGCTAGAAACGTCCGATTGAATTCAGTAACCGGCTGGTGCGGTAAGCAAGAGGCCTTTACTTACGTTAGCGTCGATCTCGGTCGTATCTATCGAGTAAAGGCAATCCTCGTCAAGGGCGTGATCACCAATGACATAGTCGGCAGACCCACAGAGATCCGTTTCTTCTACAAGCAGGCGGAAAATGAGAATTACGTCGTCTATTTCCCAAATTTCAATCTGACTATGCGTGATCCTGGAAATTATGGCGAATTGGCGATGATCACCCTGCCCAAGTACGTGCAGGCCCGTTTTGTGATCCTCGGTATCGTTAGCTACATGGACAATGCCTGTCTCAAGTTCGAGCTTATGGGATGCGAGGAACCGGTGACCGAACCGTTACTGGGTTACGATTACGGATTCTCACCTTGTGTAGACAACGAGGCGCCGGTCTTCCAGAACTGCCCGCAACAACCGATAGTTGTACAGAAAGGAGCCAACGGAGAATTGTTGCCGGTGAATTTTACAGTGCCAACCGCCGTCGACAACAGCGGCAGTACCGCTCGAGTGGAAGTGAAGCCTCAAAGTTTCAAAACTCCCATTCGAATCTTTGAAGACACATTCGTGAAATATATAGCTTTCGATTACGATGGCAATGTAGCCATTTGCGAGATCAACATTACTGTTCCGGGTTAGTAACAATTTTCAATTCATCTAATATTTTATCTAATACTTATCTAATAGACTTATTTCGCGTTATAACGCTCCAAGTACCAATTTTCTTACTCACTATATAAACCAAATAAATTAATATGAAAATAATGAAGATGATAAAGAATCAAATATTTCATTAATATGAAGGATATAATTATTATTGAAAATATCAAAGAATTTCAGAACCTTATCTTTTATTATACAAAAAATATATTATTATTTCTATATAAACAGTTATAATAATGATGGTTTAGTAGTATCTATTAATAACATATGTTTAAAATTAAAAAATTTTAAATTTAAAATTTCTTACGTTTTAATAATATATGTGCTTAAAAATACTGTATTATGTATAGTTCTATATAATATAATATTATATTATATAGAACTATACATAATACAGTATTTTTAAGCACATATATTATTAAAACGTAAGAAATTTTAAATTTAAAATTTCTTACGTTTTAATAATATATGTGCTTAAAAATACTGTATTATGTATAGTTCTATATAATATAATATTATATTTGAGAGTAAATTTTATATAATCTTAATCAAATTATTAATTAATGTTCATTAATATTAGTTAATTTAATTAATATTAAATTAATTGGTATATTCTGATATCTCAGATATAACTCCACCGAAACTGAGCTGTCCCCAGAGCTACGTTATCGAACTGATTGACCGACAAGAGAGTTACCCCATCAATTTCAATGAGACGCGAAAACGCATTAACGCCACGGATGCATCCGGTCCTGTAACGATCACTTTTGTCCCAGAACGTGCAGTGATTCGAATCGGCGATTTTGAAAACGTTACGGTATATGCGACGGACCCCAGCGGCAATAGAGCAGTTTGTCACTTTCAAGTTTCGGTTCAGGCAACGCCCTGCGTTGATTGGGAACTAAAACCGCCGGCTAATGGTAATCTGAAATGCATTCCCGGAGACCAGGGAATGCAGTGCAGAGCAACCTGTAAGGCTGGATATAGATTCACCGACGGATCGCCCGTAAAAACATTCGGGTGTGATGTTAACAAACGATGGACACCTTCGTCGATGGTACCCGACTGCGTTTCCGAAAGTAAGTTTCTTATTTTGAGATTAACTTTATTTTATTTAGTATTATTACTTTATAATTTGTTTATAATTTTATTTAATAATGTTACTTTATAATGTTTTATACATTTTATATAATATGTTGCACTTTATTGGTATCTGTAGACACGCAACAGGCCGATTATCACGTAACTGCCACTGTAACTTATCGTGCGAATGGTGTCGTTTCTGAACAATCCTGCTTGTCGAACTATCAAAAACTCATGGCTGCACATTACACGAATCTTGATGGTATTTTGACTCAACGTTGCTCCGCCATCAATGTGAATATGAACGTGTCTTTTGTCAGATCGCTGCCTTACCTGATTGAAGACAATGTTCTCGAGGTATATAATACATCGAGATCTTAATTGTATAAGATTAATGATACAATGTAATTAAATTAGGATTATTATTGATATGGAATAAGATTAACGTAAATTTTCCACAAATTTTCCAGATGGTTTTCATTTTGGTAGTCGTTCCAGCACAACGTCAAACGAAATTATACGATTTTTGTGGCTCCACGTTGAGTCTAATCTTCGATCTAAAGGTCCCTTATGCGAGCGCAGTTATCGAGCCTCTGTTAAACGTTTCTGCGATTGGCAATCAATGCCCTCCTCTCCGTGCTCTCAAATCAACCACTAGCAGGGGCTTCACGTGCAGTATTGGCGAAGTATTGAACATGGATACCAACGATGTTCCCCGTTGTTGTAAGACATATTTCGTACTCTTTAATCCTGAAATAGTCATCTGAGATTTTTATACCTTTGCGAGGAAAAATTGTTGTAAAATGAATATCATTCAACACATTTTCTTTCTTTTTTGATAATTATTCTTTTTATATGCACTTCCATTTTATAGTAACAATTTATTAGTGACCATTTTATAATGACCATAAGCCATTTTATTTATTAATTAATTCCATTTTATTAATTATCATAATTTTTTAGAAATATTGTCTTAATTTTTTTACAAATATAGTCATAATAAACTACTTAATGTTCTTATTTCATTAGTAATATTTATTTGGTTTCTACTTACTTTTTTCAAAAAATTGTGAATAAGTTAATGTTCTCAAATACTAATAAATCAGAAAACAATCAATAATATTGAACATAGTATTGTTATACAATTGTAGTGATTTTTAATTGTAATGTAAAAATACGTCGAGTGATCATTTGCGTAAAACGAATAAGGAACTGTTCCCGACTTGATTTGTATTACTTTCTTCATGAATTCTTAATAAATTGCAAAACATCCTTATAAATTTTCAGTGCATTGTCCTGCCGGAACCTTCGCCGAAGAGAAACAGAAGCTATGCACAGCTTGTCCAAAAGGCTTCTATCAGAACAGTGATCGACAAGGTTCCTGTTTACGCTGCCCGTTCGGCATGTATACAAAGGAGGAAGGTTCCAAGAGCATAGACGACTGTATACCGGTCTGTGGTTACGGCACGTATTCACCTACCGGTCTCGTGCCTTGCCTCGAATGTCCCAGGAACAGCTACACCGGCGAGCCGCCGATTGGAGGGTACAAGGACTGCCAGACCTGTCCAGCTGGAACATTCACCTACCAACCAGCTGCGCCTGGTCGCGATCGTTGCCGCGCCAAGTGTTCGCCGGGCATGTATTCGGATACAGGACTTGCTCCTTGCGCTCAATGTCCCAAGAACTTCTTCCAGCCTCAGCACGGCGCAATCACATGCGTCGAGTGTCCCACAAACATGTATACGGACGGATCTGGTTCAGTCGGCCGCGAGGAGTGCAAACCTGTCCAGTGCACCGACAGTGTATGCCAGCACGGTGGTCTCTGCGTACCAATGGGACATGGTATACACTGCTATTGTCCAGCCGGTTTCTCTGGAAGACGCTGCGAGATCGATATAGACGAGTGTGCGTCTCAGCCGTGCTATAACGGTGCCACTTGCATAGATCTGCCACAAGGCTACAGGTGTCAATGCGCCAACAGCTATTCTGGCATTAATTGCCAAGAAGAGAAATCAGATTGTACAAACGACACATGTCCGGAAAGAGCTATGTGCAAAGATGAGCCTGGAATTAATAATTACACATGTCTTTGCCGATCCGGATACACCGGAGTTGATTGTGATATCACTGTAAGTGCTCTACTTTCTCTGAGATTTCCCCAGTAAAAAAAGTTCTCGAAATATTTCAATAATATTTTTAAGAATTTGTCACTTTTAATTTATGAAGACTTTTAAAAAAATATTTTTAATATTTTCAGGGATTTTATAATTTTTTTTTTTAAATTGTATAATAGAATGAGAAATTTTAAAATATTTTAGAATTCATATGAATAAAAAAATTCTAAAAAAGACGTAAATTTTCTCAGAATTTCTAAAAAGAGTTCTGATTCAATAATATAACATCAATAAAAAAATCTGAGAAATTTTCTAAAAAGTTATAAAATTATGCATAAATTTTGAAAAATGTTGAAAATATACATAAGAATTAAAAAAAAATTTCTTGTCAGGATCCTTGTAAAAAAATCTAACAAAATGAATTTAAAATTTAAATTAAAAATTTAAAAGATATATCAATGTGATCAAATCGAATCCCAGAGAACAAACCGACTTTATTTTTATTTATCGTCATTTTAACGTCAAAGTAAAAGAGTTTATCTATAAACATTAAATCCTTTATAAACTATTTATGTTTAATTTACGTGTACATCTAATTTTATTTCTTTTACATCTTTATACAGATAAATCCTTGTACGGCCAGTGGAAATCCTTGCAACAACGGCGCTACTTGCGTGGCTCTTCAACAAGGCCGCTACAAATGCGATTGTCTGCCAGGGTGGGAAGGTCAAAGTTGTGAAATCAATACCAATGATTGCGCTGAGCGACCTTGTCTGCTTGGTGCCAATTGCACTGATCAAATTGCTGATTTCTCCTGCGACTGTCCGCACGGATTTACTGGAAAACGTTGCCATGAGAAAATCGATCTCTGCTTAGGCAAACCTTGCCTAAATGGAATCTGCGTGGACAAACTCTTCAGCCACGAGTGCATCTGCCATCCGGGATGGACAGGTGCGGCCTGCGATACGAACATCAACGAGTGTGCATCTAGACCGTGCCGAAACAACGGTCAATGCATCGACCACATCGATGATTATGCTTGCACCTGCGAGCCCGGTTACACGGGCAAGCAGTGCCAACACACGATTGATGACTGCGCATCAGATCCTTGTCAGAACGGAGCCACATGCATAGATCAGCTGCAGGGCTTCACCTGCAGATGCAGACCTGGCTTCGTCGGACTTCAGTGCGAAGCGGAACGCGATGAATGTCAGAGCGATCCTTGCAATCCAGTTGGCACTGAACGCTGCATAGATCTCGACAATACCTTTGTCTGCCACTGTCGCGAAGGTTACACTGGATCGTCCTGCGAAATTAATATAGACGACTGCGCGTCAGATCCATGCCTGAATGGCGCAACATGTAGAGACGAAATCGGTGGTTTCAAATGCATATGTCCGGAGGGATGGAATGGAGTGTACTGTCAAATGGATGTCGGCATGTGTCAGAATCAACCTTGCCAGAACGATGCTACATGCGTAGATTTGTTCTTGGATTATTTCTGCGTGTAAGTATATGTCTTTACACAAAAGAACAGTTTTTCTGCACTCAGAGAAAAAATATAATAACTATAAGGATAATAACTATTTTACATGTAGAATTAATTATGTATCGCTATGCTTGGCTTAGCGCCATGTCTCCTGATATACAATTATTGAATAGACTATTTTATAGTTACAACTATATAGTTTATATATTCAACTATATATATTAATTCGACATATAAAAGTTGTATAGTTGTTACTTTTATAATTGTTAACATTATATTTTTCTTTGACAATGAGTGTAAAATATTTAAAAATTTATCTAGATACACAGTTCGGAAAATAATTTTATAAGACCATGAAAATAATTATGTAGAACGCTTAAACATTGATGACAATACTTGCAAAAAGTTGTAACATTCTAGCAAATTAGTTCAAGTGTTGCATAATTATTTTGATAATCCAAACAAAATTATTTTCAGATTCGTACTTAGCTCAATTTTCAGATACTTTAGCCAAACTGTTCTTTCCGAGTATGATATTTCATGTAAATGATAAATTTGTCGGTTTATACGAATTTTCAATCAACAGTTGTCCGTCTGGCACCGACGGTAAGCAATGCGAAACGGCACCGGAACGCTGTATCGGAAATCCATGCATGCACCATGGCCGCTGCCAAGATTTCGGTTCCGGCTTAAATTGTACTTGCTCTAATGATTACACCGGAATTGGTTGTCAATACGAATACGACGCCTGCCAAGCTGGCGCTTGCAAAAATGGGGCCACTTGTATCGATGAAGGTCCCGGATATACCTGCATATGCCCTCCAGGATATACTGGTATAATTTCTTAATATATGTATCCACAATCAAAGACAATTATGATAGTGGCTATCACTACAGATATGACAATTATTAGGACCTTGAATAAGTTCTCGCTGTTTATTCAAAGATGGCAGTAGTAGTACTCCGTGCATGGAATTTCGAATGGTAACGTACATGCAAGGAAGTACTGTATCTAACTTCACATTTCAGTGTGTGATAGTTCACTTTAGTGTAAACAGAGTAATTTTTTATTAGTTCTGAAAATGTCTATTTTTGTGCCGAATAAAGTGTATTTGCGGGGAATTTTATTACACTACTTTATTCAAAAGATATCTGCAGCTGAAGCGCATAGAATTCTTGTTCAGACTTATGATGACAATGTTCTGTCGGATACGACATGCAGAGACTGGGTTCGACGCTTCAAAAATAATGATTTTGAACTTGAGGATAAAGAACGTTCTGGCGCACCGAAAAAATTTCAAGACAAAGAATTAGAGCATTTACTCGATGAAGACCCATCTCAGACGCTATCAGAACTTGGAAAAATATTACAAGTTGATGAGTCAACTGTTTCAAAACGTTTAAAAGGGTTAGGAATGATCCAGAAGCACGGACATTGGGTGCCGTATGAATTGAAGCCGAGAGACGGCGAACGACGTTTGGACACGTGTGAACTACTGCTTCAACGGCAGACAAGAAAAGATTTTTTGCACCGTATCGTGACTGGCGATGAAAAGTGGATACACTACGATAATCCAAAGCGTAGAAAATCGGGGGGTAAGCCCGGCCATGCATCCACATCGTCCGCAAAACCAAATATCCATGGCTCGAAGCTTCTTCTCTGTATTTGGTGGGATCAGCAGGGTGTAATTTATTATGAACTATCACGGGGGATCGCTATCGACTTCAATTGATGCGTTTGAGTCGAGCCTTAAAAGAAAAACGGCCGCTATACGCGCAAAGGCATGACAAAGTGATTTTGTTCCATGACAATGCTCGGCCTCATGTTGCAAAACCAGTAAAAACCTACCAGGAAACGCTTAAATGGGAAGTATTACCCCACCCGCCGTATTCACCTGACATAGCTCCTTCCAATTTTCACCTATTCGGTTCGATGGCACATGGCCTAGCTGACCGGCGCTTTCATTCTTACGAAGAAGCTCAAAAATGGATCGATTCTTGGATAGCCTCGAAAGACATGTCGTTTTTCCGACGCGGGATTCATGTACTGCCAGAAAGATGGGAGAAAGTGGTCTCTAGTGATGGGAAATACTTTAAATAAAATGTTTGTTTTCCTTATATTTTAAATACAAGTTTCTATTTTGTAAAAAAACAGCGAGAACTTATTCAAGGTCCTAATATATAAGTTTTTTGTATTGAAAATTAATAGTATTAATAGTTTCAATAACTATAAAATAATTATTCGCGCGCGCGCGCACACACACACACACACACACACACACACACACACACACACACACACACACGCATACATACACACAATGAATTCTACATAAAAATCTTGTGTAGTTGTTACTTGTATAGTTGTCATCATTATATATACATATATATTTTTTTTTTGAGAGCACATATCGTTTACGATCTATCTAATCAAACATATTTATTATTTCTAAAAAATTAATTCTTCAATTATCTGCATTAGGTCAAACTTGCGAAGAAGATATAATTGATTGCAAAGAGAATTCTTGTCCACCATCGGCAACTTGCATCGATCTCACTGGCAAATTCTTCTGCCAATGTCCATTCAACTTAACTGGTGACGATTGCAGAAAATGTATGTTTCTCAGACTTTTTAAATTAAAATATTAGAGAAAAAGAAAGAAAGATTTGCATCATTTAATTTTTACTTAAAATTTTTATAGCTATCCAAGTGGATTACGACTTGTACTTCAGCGATCAAGGACGAAGCAGCGCTTCGCAAGTCATCCCATTCTTCACTAACTCCGCGAAAAGTCTGACTGTTGCTATGTGGGTACAGTTTACGCAGAGAGACGAAGGTGGAAATTTCTTCACTCTTTATAGTGTCAGGTATATGTTTATTTAAACTTTTGTTTCGTTTGAAACTTAATATACTTATTGTTAGTATAAAGCTTAATAATTCACATATGAATACATACATATTTTCTTCAGCTCGGCACACGTTCCAACAAATCGAAGACTTATGATCCAGGCACAAAGTAATGGTGTCCACGTATCTCTCTTCCATGATTTGCAAGACGTCTATCTACCATTCGGAGAATACGCGACCATAAACGACGGACAATGGCACCACATTGCTGTTGTATGGAACGGTGAGATTAGAGGAGAACTCATTTTAATCACAGAAGGCCTCATTGCTAGCAAAACCGAAGGCTATGGTAGCGGCAGATCACTCCCAGCATAGTAAGTGTCCTTTCAAAAGAAACATCAAAGATCATGAACATGCATTTTTTTCAGTGTTCCTCTGATGATGCCTTTTCATCATATTAGAAAATAAATATATTTATTGAACATTAAAATTCTCTACAGCGCATGGGCAGTATTAGGAAAACCACAAAGCGAGAATACAAAAAGTTACACGGAATTAGGCTTCCAAGGCCATTTGACCAAGGTACAAGTCTGGGGTCGTGCATTGCACGTGACGAATGAGATTCAAAAGCAAGTTCGCGACTGCCGTACGGAACCAGTTCTCTATCAAGGACTAGTGTTGACGTGGGCGGGATACGACGAAACCGCGGGTGGTGTAGAGAGAGTCGTGCCCTCGCATTGCGGGCAGCGTGTGTGTCCGCTCGGTTATGGTGGTAACAAATGTCAACAACTCGAGGTCGATAAAGTTCCGCCCAAAGTGAGGGGTTGTCCAGGTGATCTTTGGGTAATCGCCCAGAATGGATCGTCGATCGTCACTTGGGACGAACCACAGTTCACCGACAACATCGGCGTCGTAAGAATCCAGGAGAAGAACGGACATCGATCCGGACAGACTCTGATGTGGGGCACTTATGACATTAGCTACGTGGCTTACGATCAGGCTGGAAACTCGGCTACTTGCAACTTTAAAGTTTACGTGTTGTGTAAGTAAAGTTTTTTCAAATTTCCTCAAAATGAGAAAAAAGTTCAGTTAATAGCTAAAAGTAACATAACTGCATCAATGTTATAATTTCGCACTCAACAGAAATGTAATGTATTGGACCTTGAATAAGTTCTCGCTGTTTTTTTACAAAATAGAAACTTGTATTTAAAATATAAGGAAAACAAACATTTTATTTAAAGTATTGCCCATCACTAGAGACCACTTTCTCCCATTTTTCTGGCAGTACATGAATCCCGCGTCGGAAAAACGACATGTCTTTCGAGGCTATCCAAGAATCGATCCATTTTTGAGCTTCTTCGTAAGAATGAAAGCGCCGGTCAGCTAGGCCATGTGCCATCGAACGGAATAGGTGAAAATCGGAAGGAGCCATGTAGGTTTTTACTGGTTTTGCAACATGAGGCCGAGCGTTGTCATGTAACAAAATCACTTTGTCATGTCTTTGCGCGTATAGCGGCCGTTTTACTGGATGCATGGCCGGGCTTACCCCACGATTTTCTACGCTTTGGATTATCGTAGTGTATCCACTTTTCATCGCCAGTCACGATACGGTGACTGGCAAAAAACCTTTTCTTATCTGCCGTTGAAGCAGTAGTTCTCGGCTTCAATTCATACGGCACCCAATGTCCTTGCTTCTGGATCATTCCTAACCCTTTTAAACGTTTTGAAACAGTTGACTCATCAACTTGTAATATTTTTCATCGAGTAATTGCTCTAATTCTTTGTCTTGAAATTTTTTCGGTGCGCCAGAACGTTCTTTATCCTCAAGTTCAAAATCATTATTTTTGAAGCGTCGAAACCAGTCTCTGCATGTCGTATCCGACAGAGCATCGTCATCATAAGTCTGAACAAGAATTCTATGCGCTTCAGCTGCAGATTTCTTTTGAATAAGGTAGTGCAATAAAATTCCCCGCAAATACACTTTATTCGGCACAAAAATGGACATTTTCAGAACTAATAAAAAATTACTTTGTTTACACTAAAGTGAACTATCACACACCGAAATGTGAAGTTAGATACAGTACTTCCTTGCACGTGCGTTACCATTCGAAATTCCATGCACGGAGTACTACTACTGCCATCTTTGAAGAAACAGCGAGAACTTATTCAAGGTCCTAATAATATATGGTATTGTATAAAGTTACATTGTTGACTACAAAATTATAACATTGATATTATGTTACTTTTGTTTTGACCGGAGAGTTTAGTACTTGTGTGACTGCATGGTAAAATAATTATGGTACGAATTTTATTTTTATAATTATTACTACTGAAATTTTAGTGATAATAATTATATTTATAGTTCTATCAAATAAATATCAGCTAATATTTGTCAAATAAATGCTAAAATATCTCTCTAAAAAATGATATGTTTTTGTGGAAGTGTTGCGCGTGCGCGCGTAAATTTGCCAAATTTATACAAACTCTTCTCATTGCAGCCGACTTTTGCCTGACATTGAAAGATCCTGTCGGTGGCACTCAACAATGCAAAGACTGGGGTTCGGGAGGTCAATTCAAGGTCTGCGAGATTTCTTGTAACACCGGACTTCGGTTCTCACAGGAAGTCCCTAAATTTTATACGTGCGGTGCAGAAGGTTTCTGGAGACCTACCAGTGATCCCAGTCTACCTTTGATATATCCAGCTTGTACGAGTAAGCATCTTACATTTCATTAATTTTCTCTTACAACAATCTTATTCCTTAATATATACATAATTACGTCATTCGATCATGCGCATTTCTCTTCTTTGAAATATCAGAAACGTCTGGCTATAAACAATAATTTCTATCTTTTTTTGTTTTTTAACACAACTTACGAATATTTTCTAAAGATGATAAAGTACATGTAAAAATTACTCAATGATTTTTGTATACTTGCAAAAGTGATGAAAATTAATCTAGCTAGGGCACGAACGACCTATCGAGTGTAGTAAAAGATTGGAAAATTATTGTGTATACTAAGATTTACTTTCTGCATAGCTTAAGGTATACTTTGTTTTAGGCGCTACATCAGCCCAAAGAGTCTTCAGGATTAGGATGAATTTCCCTACATCGGTGCTCTGCAACGAGGCCGGCCAAGGTGTACTCAAACAGAAGGTTCGAAATGCCGTAAATTCCTTGAACAGAGACTGGAACTTCTGTTCGTATTCTTATGAAGGTAATACGCAATTTACAAACGGATTATCTTTTATAATTGCACATTTTCTGCATTAATCTAATTTCTTACACTTTTATTTATTTATTTTTTTCCAGGAACTCGCGAATGCAAGGATCTTCATATTGACGTACAATGCGATCATCGCACACGCACAACGAGAGAAACGAGTGAAGAAGACGGTGGAACATATGTCATTTCCGCTGTCGTACCCGCGGAACCGTAAGTGTGCTCAAATCTATTATAATCTTGTAATTAATTTCCAAGACGATATCTTGGAAAATGTTGCCGTTCAAACATTTGCAGGTGCGAGTCGCAATTTTATAAACACACCAACTCGCCAATCACTCTAAATGCATTTTCCTCTTATTTAAAATAATTTTATCTGTGTAAACCATGGCTTGCTTCCGTATATCAATGTCGATCACTTAACTGTTAGATACTGCATCAGTATCTATTTTATTGACCGCGTTGCGCATTACTGTTAGCTTTCGCTTACAGTGAATTTTCGTACTGAGTATTTTTGTTACTTGTGTTGCATCTCAGAACGAGAAAGGGTCGCCAAGGCAGTGACACTTACGAGGTGGAGATCTCGTTCCCAGCGATAAAGTAAGAACAGCTCGATTCAAGTCAGCGAGATTCAATTCATTTACATCGGTTTTACCCGCCATTCGTCATCATTTCTAATACGTTACTCATTCATATTGTGCAGTTTATAATAATCACCGTTATCCCACATCATGGGTTAATCATGTTTCAGCGTTCCCTTATCCCACGATAATAGTGCATAACTCTCAGATTTATATAATAAGCATTAAAAAGTCATCGAACGAATCATACTAACGACTAATCCTACAGCGAGAAAAATATCAGATCAAGCCTTATAGAATTGTATGAAAGTAAAAAGCTGCACGTTCTTACTAACTGATCACGACTCATCACCATACATATAGGTGGGACGTCATCGTAGGGAGCTGCAACAGGTGTCCACATATTTTCCGATAGTGATAACAATGTAACAAAATCAAGATCAAACCAAGCTGTTAGATCGATTAGCATTCCCTTTATTTTGTTAAAAAGGGATCTATTATTCGATACACTACTAACGCATAGAATCGAAAACTCAAGCATGTAAAATAAATTTCACGAAAATTAAATGATTATCTTGATGAAAATTTTTCTTAGGCATCTTTACATGATTTTTCACAGTTGTTATGTAAATTCTGAATTTTTTCGAAATTTACGTATAATTTTAAAACATTTTAGAAAATTTCCCTCGAATTTTTGTATAAATTAGAACACTTCAAAAATGCTGAAAGTCTTCACATTTTTAAAAATTCTTTATATCAATTTCGAAGTTTCTAAGACCTCTAAGATTTCTCATTCTTCAATTTCCGAAAATTTATAAAATCTGGAAAAGTTTAAGATATTTTTTTTTTTTTTTTAGAAATCTTTTTTAAATTTAGAATATGACAAATTCTTAAAAATGTTACGAGATATTATGAGAATTTTTTTCACTATGGTAGGGTTTAAAAAATTACATTCGATTAATTAATTCATGCCATTTTGTTAAGTTCTGTAACGCGCGCTTGCTTAACAGTGATCCAACAGCTTCGGTTTACAAATATAACAATTCCAATATACATTTGACAACATACGTGATCAATGTGATAGTGAATAAATAAAGAAATTTGCGTGTATTAATAAAAGTGCTAAGGGTATGAGTGTGGTTTAACCTACGATACACGAGTTTATTGACGAGGATCCTGGTCTAAAGACAAGACTGCCCTAATTACACTCACTTCAAGATAACGGCTGTACATACTTGCGCAAACCCTTCCATGCTTGTTGCTACCGCAAGTTCTGTCAATTTACAAAACAACAATAAATAACTTCATTTATGTTTCACAGCGATCCGATCCTGAACGCTAACTCAAACGAGCGCTCTACTGTGCAAATGCTGCTCGAAAGATTGATTCTTGAAGAGGACCAATTCGATGTCCATGACATTCTACCTAATACCGTGCCAGATCCCGCATCTCTCGTTCTGGAATCCGACTATGCCTGTCCCATTGGTCAAGTTGTTATGGCACCGGATTGTGGTAAGATATACTATGTATTTTATAAAAATTATTATTAAATATAATTTCTAAAACAATTAACTGTAAAAGGTTAATTTCGAAAATATCACAGCATGCTTTTTTGACGATAAATTGTCAATAAATGCATTTGAGAGAAACTCGATTTCATTATCAACAATTCTTTTACAGTACCATGTGCAGTGGGAACATTCTATGATGAGGAAACGCAACAATGCGTGTCCTGTCCTATGGGTACTTATCAGAACGAGTCCGGACAATTAAAATGTAATTCCTGTCCGATAATCGCCGGTCGTCCCAGTGTTACCGTGGGTCCTGGAGCGCGTAGCGCAACGGACTGCAAGGAGCGTTGTTCCGCCGGCAAATTCTACGACGATTTGGGAGGTCTCTGTCGTAACTGCGGTCATGGATTTTATCAACCAAACGAGGGCAGCTTCTCTTGTCAGCTGTGCGGCCTTGGAAAGACCACGAGAACCGCCGAGGCGGTGTCGAGGGAGGAATGCCGGGACGAGTGTGGATCTGGACAACAGTTAGCCGTCGAAGGAAAATGCGAACCTTGCCCACGTGGCACGTACCGAACTCAAGGGGTACAGGCATCCTGCCAGGCTTGTCCACTCGGCAGAACAACCCCGAATATGGGATCAGCAGCGATCGAGGAATGCTCGCTTCCAGTCTGTGAACCTGGAACTTTCCTCAACGGCACCCTCAACGAGTGTGTGGAATGTAAGAAGGGAACTTATCAATCGGAACCGCAGCAAACTTTCTGTATCCCGTGCCCGCCGAATACCAGCACTAAGGGATCTGCTGCTGTAAGTTTTATTCTAAAGTATTAATAAATTCATACGGGAAAAATAATTTTATTAAAAGATTGAAATTTTTGTTAGATACAGATCTGAAAATAATTTTATTGGCCCATTAAAATAATTTTGTTATTCAAATTTATTGCTAAAATAATAAAATTTTATTGCAGCATTGTTTATCATTTTTTAATTTCCAATATAATTATTTTTATGGTCTACAAAATTATTTTAAGATCTATTCAGTAAAATTTTAGATTTCTCAGNAGGATTCGTGCAATCTGCTTTGTTTGTCTGTTAACAAATGTCGTTTGGCATACTATTTTAGTTTTACATTGATAAATAATTTTACATTGAATAAATTTGTCAAAATATAAAATTCACTTAAAAAATTACATTTATGAAATTATTTTATATATATGTAATAATTTCATAAATGTAATTTTTTAAGTGAATTTTATATTTTGACAAATTTATTCAATGTAAAATTATTTATCAATGTAAAACTAAAATAGTATGCCAAACGACATTTGTTAACAGACAAACAAAGCAGATTGCACGAATCCTTGCGAAACTAGCGGCGAGGAAATGCATTGCGATGCAAATGCCTATTGCTTACTCATACCTGAGACTAGCGATTTCAAATGCGAGTGTAAGCCCGGATACAATGGCACCGGAACTGTATGCACGGACGTGTGTCTGGGCTACTGCGACAATGAGGGCGTCTGCCTGAAGGATTCTCGCGGGCAACCTTCGTGTAGATGCAGTGGCAGCTTCACAGGCAAACATTGCATGGAGAAGTCCGAGTTCTTCTACATCACCGGTGGCATAGCGGGAGGTGTTATCCTGATCATTCTCGTGGTGCTGCTCGTCTGGATGATATGTGTCAGGTTGGTAAAGAAATTTGATTAATCTATACTCACTATGTAATAACGGACACATCTGCGATATCAGAAAACTTCTCTTTCATTCGAGCATCTTAAGAAATTTTTTAGTAATTTTTTTTTAGATAATAAATAGGATAAAATAAGACTTTTAAATTTTTAATAAAATAATGAATAGTGGGGGATGTAAGAATCAGCGCGGTGCTTTGTGTGCGCAAAAATGTTATTTAAAAAAAACCCTTCAATTATTCGCCCCATTTGCAATACATATAAATGTTCGTCCGTATGCGTCTTGATTTTACTTTTACGTCAGCATTTTATCAACAAAGAGATGAAAACTGTAATTGATGACAAAGCATTTGTGCGAGTGTACAGTAATCTTGAAACAACTATCAGTCAAATCATTAAAAATTCGGGTCTAACAAAGTTGACTGGCCGGAAGAATTGAAAAATGTCTACTTTACAGCAAACTTAGTACAACTCACACAACAGGAACAAATATAAAATAATAAATAATAAATAAAGAATATAAAATATAAATCAAAACGTAAAATTTTATAAAAAATAACAGTCATTATTTTAAAACTGTTCGCTATTCGGCAAGAGTCAAAATCCAATATTATTTAAGTAAACTATAAATTTGTATTTTATCGGTAATAATATATCTTTTCTTTTTTATAGAGCATCTAAGAAGAAAGAGCCAAAGAAGATGCTTACTCCGGCAACCGATCAAAATGGCTCTCAAGTAAATTTCTATTATGGTGCGCCAACACCGTACGCCGAGTCGATAGCACCATCACATCACAGCACGTATGCTCATTATTACGATGACGAGGAGGATGGCTGGGAGATGCCCAATTTCTACAACGAAACTTACATGAAAGGTAGGCGAATAACTGTAACGAAAATTATAAAACACTCTGAGAAAAATGTAGTGGTAACTATAAAAATAGCAATATACCTACAAGTTTTATATGTAGAACTAGAGTGAGTGTGTGTGTGTGTCTGTGTCTGTGCGCACATCTTCATGATTATTACATCTTGTTTTCTGGATGTGGTATGAAATATTGCAAGCACCTATATAAAGATAAAAATTTAAATTTCAATAATATCAGTGCGGCCGAATTATTTATTGCCACGATAAATATGAGATGAATACATAAATAAATAATCTGCAACGAGCAATCTACTTTTACATATAATTCATATTGCAATGTACTGAGAATGCTCATTAATTCTTCTTTCTTTTTTTTACACAGAGAGCTTGCACAACGGAGGCAAGATGAACAGTCTTGCCCGATCGAATGCCAGTATTTACGGCACGAAAGATGATCTTTACGACAGACTGAAGCGTCACGCGTATACCGGTAAAAAAGGTACAATCCCGCAACTACCCTCGTAATCATATTAATCAACGTCGGCTCATCATACGTGCAACCATCCGAAAATTACTGCCAACAGGATCGGATGCAACAAAGTCACGCGCACGACCGGCTACTTATTTATTAATTAATTTAAGCCTGTGTATTACTTCCTTCGTCTATTTACTATCATTAGAACACGTAACAAATTTCCGCTCCACTTGATTTAACAGCAGATTGGAAAACGTCAGCGCGCTATCTCAGAAACGTCTCCGAGCGTGCGGCGCAGCAAATAACATTACGAAATGTCCATTTTGCAGATAAGAGCGACAGCGACAGCGAAGGCCAGTGACCGGGTAGAACAATGACTTTCACGCCAACGTAGAATACGAAAAAGCGGGAGATATCAATGTAATCAGACGGAGCGACGACAATATCTCATCCTTCGAGCGACGTCGTCGTCGTTGCTCCCCGACCGATCGACGGATCTTGTTATTTATTACATTACCATTCTGTACGACGTCGCGCGAGATCCACGATCATTCTGATCGCCCAGATATGAAGAGAGAGAGAGAGAGAGAGAGAGAGAGAGAGAAAGAGAGAGAAAAGAACGATAGAAATCGCGAGATCTCGCGTCGACGCAAGAGATGCGCTTCGATCGACAACTGGCGAGCGCAAGAGTCCTGGAACGATGATCGGCAGACCGTGCACCGATTGTCGCTTCGGCACGCGTCTGGCAAATTTGAGCCACGCCGGAGAACCGCAAAAGAGAGAAAAAAAAAGAAATGGAATCCGTCTTTTGAAGTGAAATTCGATGCGTGTTCAATGATTAAAGAGACGCGCGAGGTTGTATTTTTTTGTAATTTAATAGAACGTTAAGGATCCCAGTCCCAACACCATCACATCACCCCATCCCTCTCTTTTTATTAACTCATACCAATCGACGGTGCGTACATGAGAGAAACTGTGTGCTTGTATGTTAATATAACTATACGTACGTGGATTTATATTTTGTTACTCGGAAGGTATACGCATCGCATTGTAATATAATAGTGTGCGACAAAAAGCGCAACGGAGAAGCTCGACCAGATTTCAAGTCTGATTTCGGCAACTGGAAGACAGGAAGTTAAAGAGCGAGGAGGGAAGTCTCGTGGGAAACCCCACGACACCGAAGATCCCGTTCATTCGCGATGACCAAAAAACATTGAACATTCACATTCAGTGTACTCTTTCACGCGACGATATCTCTGTAAAAAAAAAAAGTAAGGAAATGTATAGAGTCTCCCAGTGTGACAAACGATATGACCTCTGTGCCTGCGCGGCGAGCGAGCACCAAACGATGCCTACCACGCTGTTTTCCATTTATGTTGTAAAAACTTTTAACAAATAGTTGTTTTTTTATTAATAAAATGTATTTCAATAAAACCTCCTACAGTATTTTATTTCCAGTTATTAATTTCCGTAATTTATATTACTGTAACTCCATATTTATACTTTACGATACCGTATTTCGTTTATATTTTTGTCACAACATTTTGTTTATAATCAAAATAAAGAAATTTTTCCTAAAAATCAATGGCTGTGTTACAAAATTCACTGAAGCGCTGAAGATCTCATGTATACTGTATATTTTCAGCACTGACAGTGAATTTTGGAATATAGCCATAATACATAATATTGTACTTTAATATAACACTTCGAACTTAATATAATTTATTATATTATTCATTT
>JAANIA010000453.1:317125-333464 GCA_017607525.1 Pseudoatta argentina
TGAGTCACTTCATCACATAGATATATATATATATATACAATTGATAAAAAATTAAAATATGTTATAAATAACGATGATGTTACAAATTAATTAAAATCTCTCTAGCAACATTTTCAAGAGACTCAGAAGAGACTCGAAGAACTGTAGAAGACGCGAGAAAAGCTTGCTCCAGTCGGTTGCGGTAAACGACCGGTAAAGTGCAACGTCAAAAGAAAAGAAAAAAGCTGGAAAACGCCGTGGTCCAGCGAGATAAACGAGCGATCGCGCGTTGAGACCAGCATGAGGGAACAATAAATTATCGACTCCCGGCGAGATTATCGTCTCGAATACCGCACATGACGTGATCCGGCCGGCGCGTCGCGACGGCGCGGGCGCCGCGGACACCGCGGACGCCGCGATTCGCCTCGATTCGCTCTCAGTGAGCTCACTCCGCTTTCAACGGCTTTCGATTCGTCGCGGATGACGTTACCACGACGGTGTATGCGTATCGTACACCCAACACTGTCCCGTGACGTGGTTTAACCCCGACATCACCGCCTCTCCAACCGCATTTCACGGACGACGATCGAAGAGACTACACGACGGAGTATACAGCGAAGCACGCACGTCCACCTGATTCCGACACATCAGCCGCGCGAGACGAGCAAGTGAAAACAGTTGCACAGTGCGAACACCGACTTGACCCTTCTTGAGTCTTTTCTACCAGCTCTATCTCAGCCCAAGTGGAAGATACACCGATACCGATTGTTTCAGGGAGGGTGAGTAAATTCGAATATAAATCGTTATATGACGTTCCGCGTAAAAGAGTTCGTACAGCTTATTATGTAACGATCTGAGGTCTGTTTTTTATTTAGTTAAGCTAGCGTACACGTTCTGTGAAATATAGATCTTAAAGTGAAATATAGATCGATATTTGTTTGACACTTAGCAAAAGAAAGAAGGAAAGTTCAGATGCGGTCCAATGCAGCAATAAAAAAAAAAACAACAAACATGGAAGTAGATGTATAATACGTCGTCGCGAATCATTGACAGGAACCGTCGGTCCCGCTAGCGATTGAAAGGTGCTGCGTAGTCGCGAGGGATCGATTCGAGCGCGCGACGCATGTTGACGTCGTCGTCGTCGCCGTTGTCGTCGGCGGCGGCGGCGCAACTATATATTTTCAGGTCGCACAGATATAGTTTCTTCAAGGGTATTCCCGGCCCGATGATTTTGCGTCGCACTGATGCGCGCGAGTGTAGGGTCACGATCAGGTGCGCAAGTTACGATATACCACACCGTGCTGCGCCGCCGCGACCAATGTCCGCAACCGTATGATACAACGTATGATCCGCGCCGATCTGCCGAGACTCGGATCGGAGTAGTCACATGCGCCTGAACGCCAAACAGCGAACGTTACGTAACCAGTCGGCCTAGTCTACTAGTCGGACTGTAGCTTTTCCTGCAGTGCGCCTTGTCCCGCCCACCGATAAACCTTGGAAGAAAAAAAACATGTCTAATTCAGTTTCGCAAAGAACGGTATATCAGGGAGAAAAATGAGATAAAGAATCTTATATCTATAATGAATCTTATTAATCCGTACAAAAGTGGAGAAATTAAAAGATATTTTCAAGATCTTTTGCATAAAGTACGATGGCGATATAACATTATATCGGAAACAACAAACTGTTTGCTTTTCTTGATATAATCGAGCTAACGTGTAATTGCCAAAGAAAGCACGGAAAGATAAGATAAGTTGCATATAGGAAGTTGCCTGACGTAACATTTTGGAGCAGCTCGGAGATGACTAAGCATAAATAGCGCTCGAAATATATTGTAAATCAAGATAGACATCATATTTTATTGAAAAACAACTAGCTTTAAATTCACTAAACGGGAAAGGAAGAATGCAAAATTTATCAAACGTTTTACATATGCCACAGATGTAATCTTATAATCCATAAGATAGAATCTATCTCTCGGTTCATAATATGATATTATCATGATGAATTACTATTTCGCTTATATTGCTCAGCAATATGAAGATTAGAATGGATGTAGACCGATATTAGTTATCAGATTATACGTACAAATGTTATAACTTTCTTGAAATTACGTGTCAATGTAATGTCTGGAAAACAACCATTTACTAAATCGACCTATTTAATTGTCTGTACTAAAGAATTTTATTAATTTAGTAAAAGGCTAGTAAATATATCTACTTATACTTCTAATAAACTTTAATGCAACGTCAAGTTGATTGATTATTATTTATTATTTTATTATTAATATTAATTCAATAATCATTTAATATTAATATTAAATTAATTTATATTTATATTTATATTATTATTGACATTACATTATTATTATTAGTATTATTATTATTGTTATTATTATTATTATTATTAATTGGATTGTATCACAAATTGTGTTTATTAATCAATGCAATTACCTTTTTTAGGCTTCCAAAATCCCTCCCACCTACGAACGTCCAACAACCAGCAACATTTCAGTTGAGGAAGGAGGTGTTATTAACGTAAGTACTGTTCTGACAAAAAAAGATTCGGGGACAGTGAAACATCGCGTTCTGGACCTGGACAATCGGATATTGATGGGAAGATGCAAACGTTTCAGGTATCAAAATCATGCAACCGTCAGCAGCTTCCGTTATCTGTTATTCGTGGCGTGAGATCGCGGCCACTGGGAGATGCCACCTCGATGAAGGTGGATACAGTTCCTCTGCTAAGCCCGACGATGGAGTCCGAGCTTTTGAAGGAGCCCTGGGTATTCCCGCGCACAAAGGCAAATCTTACGAAAGAAGAGGACTCCGTGGCACTTTCCGCCTGGGAAGAGGACTTTCAGGACCTGAGCAGTTGGTGCATGGATACGTTCCAGGGTCAATGCGATTTTCATATAGGTGAATCGGCTACGTTTAAACTATCAGGTATACATTTATATATAAATAACTTTATTAGGCGTTCCATGAAATTTCATTACCTAATTCGGGAACGATGTAATCAACGCAGAACATTGGTATGGATTCGCTTTGTTTCCAGATACGAAATACGAGGGTAACGGCGATTCGATTGTAAAAGAGGAAGAGTTAAAGGATTTGACGAAAACGACTGATGAAAAGCTGGATTTGAAGATGGATACCGTTAAAGTGACTAAAGAATTAAATGACAACCGTCATTTGCTGCTATCTCCATCGGAACTCGTTAACAAATACGGATTAGGATATAATAATGAGGAGAATAATACTACATCCAGCTCATGGTTAATGTCACCAAAATCTATAGCTTCTAAGAGCACCTCGCCGAGCAAACAGTATGATGCAGATGTTAGCGCGCCACTCCAATCCAAGAATCATGATTTGAATTACGCTTGTCCGACGTCACTTAACCCCGTCGCAAATCAGCGCGAAACATGGGATGAATTACGTACGATCGAGACAACTGGATCGGATACCTTTGACTTATTGTCGTACCTTTGGGAGGTACGTTGACACACAGAAAAAACGGTTTAGTTGAAAGTATCTCAAAATTTAGCTAGATCTGAAAATAATTTTGTTGAAACATCAGAATAATTATATATGTAATATGTAAAACGTTTAAACGTTGATGGCAATGCTGCAAAACGTTTTAACATTCTAGTAATCAATTTCTTCATAAAAAATTTAGCCAAGTACACAGATCTGAAAATAATTTTATTGGACTATCAAAATAATTATAGCGGACGTTCAAACGAGAATGTTAGATTTGAGTTTCTTACATTATTTTGATGGTCCAAACGAAATTCTTTTGAAACCTGTATCTAGCTAAATTTTTAGATATTTCAACAAAACCATTCTTTTCGTGCACATTTAGCGGAGGTATTTCGATGATTCAATCGCTATAACTACTCATACGATTTATTCTAAAATTGATTTTTATTACAGGATGAAGTACGTTCGCTGGAAAACAATACATCTACCGATTCTTCGGCGATGTTGAAAGTCAGACCGCACGCAACAACGTCGTCGTCAGTACGATCATTTACCCCCACAAAGGTAAAAACGGAGGAGATCGACGAATCGGCGCCGGCGCCACCTTCGCCGCGTCGAAGAATGGAGACTCGCGCAACATCGACGATAACCTCGTTCACGGTCAAGTCTCCCGTAGCATCTCGAAGATCGGAGAGAACGAGGGTAGCGAATATTAAAAGCAAAGAGAGAGAGAAAGTCGCTGTGACCAATACAAAGACGAAGGATAAGAACGGGAGGAAAAGATATTACGAAGAAAGCGATTCCGAGGAGGATGTCGCCCTCGTTCAATATAGGGAGTGTCGTGAGAAAAACAATGAGGCTTCGCGAAGATCACGGATGAACAAGAAAGCTAAGGAATCGGAAATGGCCATGAGAGCGACCGAGCTGGAAAGGGATAACAAAATATTGAAGATGAAAGTCGAGGAGCTGGAGAAGCTGGTGACGTCAATGCGTACCGCGTTATTACAATCTGCTTTAAAAAAAGAATTTTAAGTACGCATTATTTAATATCTAGACGTTCTCACGACCTGTCGCGCATAATCTAATTAACCACGTTTGTTACGTCTTTCCGTTATGCATGCGCCATTATTACGCGACGATGTCTTTTACCACGAAAGAGCTATATGAATTTTAATGTTAAACTTATTTGCCTTAATTGTCTTAATGTGAGGTTAAAAGTGTTCTTGAAAGCTTATTATTATCGTTATTTTGATATTATTTTATTGAGAGATGGTTCTTTTTATTTATCTCGCTTCAGTATCTATTCTATATATCGTTATACAATTTAATTGTCCCGACTAAAAAACTAATCGCGAACTAGCGATAGACTAATTGTACGCTGCTGCAATGCATTAAAAATATTTTTTTTTAATGTTTTCACAATGTGACATTTGGCTTGCTGTATGTCGGTATGCTGAAATATATATTAAATAAATATTTATTTTGTTATAACAAATGAGGGAAAGAGAGAGATAGAAATACTGAAATTAGAATGTATTTTACGTAATAAACACACACACACACACACCACACACACCGTATATTATACTTGTAAGTTACTTTATGTATAAGTATTACACGAACGAAGAGCAGGCATACGAGTTTAAATGGGAATACTATTATCCAGAAGATTTTAATCCGAACAAAATCACATGGTCATATTTTGTTCAGCCTTATATTGTACCTGAAAAAGAAGAGGAGAAGAGCATATAGAATCCTATTGCAGAGAGAAGCATGTAATTGGTGATACACACAGTTTTCTACTACTTGTGATGTGGACTCAACGATGCTAAGTAAACGATACATTGTAACAAGTAAAATCCAATAAAATTCTTTATTTTGAAAAATCAATCCTAGATTCGCACATCATTCCGCGTGCGCACTGCAAATAGCAACGAGTTGAAAATAACAATCCTTTATGACTCATTCTTTTTCTGTTTTCTTTTGCACGCAATGTCTATTGATGAAGCTAGCTCTATGTCAATTTACGTTAAGAGCTATGGCACGCGAGATATTTCCATAGATTATTCAACAATTAATAAATTATATATACAATATGATCGCCGAGATATGCATATATGCCGATATATGGATGAAATGTCGCGACACGATGAGGTGTCATGAGATAATTATAAAATCGATAGTCATGTTACGCGAAATGATAGCAAATGAATTGCCGCTATTACAGAAATTTAATACTGATAGTGATTAATTATTTATTTTGAATATTAAAAACATCGTTTTTAATATTTACTGGTTTTACACACGTTATTTACACACATAAAAATGTATTCAAATATTTTAATTACTTGTTTTAAATATTTAAAAAAATTCATATATCCGCAAATTTATCATAAATCCATCACAATTGCATCAAATTTATTCTAAACTTTGAATCCTAGTAAAAAATTTAATACTTCAATATTATTTAATACACCAAGATTATTAAACAAATTCGAATTGTTTATTACATGAAGTAACTTCTTTGACAAAATTTCATATAATATTTTCTTGTTATAAGTATACTTTAAAACTGTTATTAAGAAAATATTCTTTGTTAAAGATAACAATCACTTAAAAGAAAAAAAACCAACTGAGTAATTACTTTTCTTAATAATACAATAAAATGACATTTTTCTGTATGTATATGTATTTATGTAATATTAATGTAAATTATTCTACATGACATACGATTCAAAATGAGTTATCAAGTATTTAACTAAGTACGCACAGAAAAATACATACTTGCTTCAAATAAACAAATATACACATAATTCAAATATACACATTTTTTGCAAAACTATCACAAGTTCATTACAAACATCAAATTTATTCAAAATACATCCTGAATCATAGTAAGTTTAATATATATATATGTGTGTGTGTGTGTGTGTGTGTGTGTGTGTGTGTGTGTGTGTGTGTACTTCAATCACGATTATTAAATTTAATTTATATTACAAAAAATGATTCTTTCGATAAAATTTTGTATTATAATATTCTTCAAAAGTAACTAAATTCTTGTTTTGAGCATCTACGACAATGAATTTCTTTGTCAAATTTGTAATAAATATATTTTGAGACTATATTATCAAGATAATATTTGTTGTTAAAGATAACCCCCTCCTCCCCCCCGTTACGAAAAAAATAAACTGAATAATCATTTTTCTTACAATTAACAGTAAAATGATATTTGTCTGCTGTACTATAATGCTCAAAATGAGTAATTTTATTATATTAACTTAGATTTCTGTAAGGGCGGCTGAATGAATATCATATCCTATTGTGCACGCAACAATGTGCGCTGTCATTTTATTATTCAACGCCTAAACGAGTCCGAACAATTTCTGCCGTGCCGCGCGACTTGCTTTTCCAATGGGGGCGATGGCGGGCAAAGGAGGTAAGACCTCTTTCCGCTAATTGAATATCCGGTGTCGCTAGACGACACGGGACCCGCGTGTCCTCCGCGCGCAAACTGCGTGTCGCGATACGCGTTGCGAATTGACATAATTAACGGCAAGCCAAGAGACACAGAAACTCGATGACGATTCGCACCTGTGAACCAACTGACTCTTCCGTAGCCCAGTTTCATCTTTCATCCACATTTATTGTGCTAGATAGGATATACTGTATAGTTTTTATCCTTTGTTTACAATAAACAGAAGCGTATTATACAGATAAGTTTAAATCTGCGTACACACATTTTGGCACGTTTATGCCAAGAGCACGCCAATATAGATCTATATAAATCTTCAATAAAGCAATGCAATACATAGCGTATATAGTACTACGAGTATATAGTCTTATATTATATACATATAGGTACTATAAAAACTCGATCATTTTTGCCTTTGTGAAAATTTGTCGAAGCATTTAATTCTGAAGTTACAAATGAATAAAAATAAAACTTTCCCAATTGTATATCCTTGCTATTAAAATATTACTTTTTTTTTTTTTTTTTTTTTTTTAAAAANAATTCAAGAGGATTTTTACTTTAATAGAAAACCTATTTAAAGTCTATTCAATCTAAAAATTTAATAGATCATGACAGGAATAGAAACGTTTTCCAAAGGAGAGAAATTTATTTAAAAGGAAAATATAATACAATTGTGATGTCCTACATGTCGGACATTGTGTGACCGAAAAAAAAAGAGGAACAAAGTCCAGGAACCCCAGCAACTAAAAGAACGGGTCCATTGTAAGAAATATTTAAGCGTTTTCATCAATCGTTAAATAATTGACGATTAAATGCCTCGGAATGAGATGCATACTTCAATGCGTTCGGTCGCGGGTGCGTGCATCGATTGCCCGCATTGCTTTCCGCACCCGCATACCGTTAAGTCTGTTAGGCCCTACCATGCTATTATTATCCAGAACTACCATCGCATCATCGCATTCGACTCCAATCTCTCCGATTTACAAATCGGAACACAAACGAATCGTTCTTTCTTGTGACGAATGCCTCGACAAAGAAGAAAGTTGGGAAATAAAATAAAATGGACTATAGCGGTCTTTACATTAATTTACAAAGTTTCTGTTTCCTTACATTTAAATAATGATTTTCATGTATTTTTAGCTGCTGAAAAAGAACAAAAGATTAAAACAAATTTAACATTCACAGATTTTGAGAAAACGTAATAAAGAATTTTTATCGCAAAGTATTTTTTATTACATTATTTTATATTATATTTATAATATCAAATATCAAGTTATCAATTTTATTTTATTATTGCTTTATCGGTGATATATAAACGGTTAGTACACTCTAAATTTTGTATAGTAAAATCTCACTCTAAAAGAATGAAAATACAACCATCCCTGAAAAAAAGTGAAAATATTTCACTTCTTGAAAAAGAGTGATAATTTTCACTTTCAAAAAGAGATTTCACTCCTTTTAAATGAAAATTTACTCTAAAAGGAGTGAGAATTGTCATTCTTTTTTAAGAATTGAAATTTTATTTTTATTTTCACTTTTTTTCAGGAATGGTTGTGTTTTCATCTTTTTGAAGTGAGATTTCACTGCACGAGATTTAGAGCGTAAATATTGATTTTTAAATTAAATTCTGAACTCTGATTATAAACCTTGTGACATTTTAGATCCTTCTTCATTGGAGGTTACTATCCTTTTAAAATATAACATTTTTTTTCAGGCTATACATTCAAACTCAAACAAAATTTTGTCTTCAGGAATTTCTTAAAATTTCTAAAACTGAACTTCACGATATGATAATTAAATTATTTTTCTGAAACAAGAAAATTTTAAAATTTTAATACCCCTGCAGAATCAAAATTCATCTAAATTTCATAAACTCTCAGAAAACATGAGATCTCTTTCTTTTCTTTATCAGAAAGCTGAAACTGCTTTATGTGAAATCTTTTCTTCAAACAAAACTGGTTAACAATTTATAAATTTTTCTTTTACTTTACGGAGTAGAATAATAATCTGAGAGACAAAATGATCATTGTTCAACCATGAAAAACGGAAACCTTGTGTAAATCAGTGTAATTTTTTATATTAAATTTCATTATTTTAATATCAAAGTTATACAATACATAAATGATAAAACGATAAAACGGGCCTTATACCATAATATTCATTTTCATATATTATTAAAATATATTTAAATTTCTTATAGCTATTTGTACACCTATTATATATCACAAAATAAAGTAACTTTGATTCAGACATACATGTTATCTGAGCATCAGACATTCGGACTGAAAAATTTTTTCAGTTCAGTTCTAGTTATAGTTTAATATCGAATAAGTTGTAGTTTAATTTCGACTACTGAAAAAAGCCAAAACTATAAAAGTTACGATTTTTTAACAATTTTTTCAATTATAGTTACTCATGCGATAAGGAAAAATTTTTAAATTTAAAGTAACTTTTTACTATATTTATTCTATTAAATCGTTTTTGTGTATTTGGAAAAAAATGAAAATTTAAAAATATATTTAATATAATATTTTATACGTGTATTATATGTATAAATGTACAGGGACTTAAATCATAATTGCGATGATAATATAAGCGAATGAGCGAACGAGAGAGATAGAGAGAGAGAGAGAGAGAGAGAGAGAGAGAGAGAGAGAGAGAGAATCTTCCACTATAAAGAGAAAAAGGGTGCGTTCCACTTAACGCTCGCAACGCTTGTGGAATCATTTTATCCTTGTTGTTTATCAAATATTAAACAAGAACAAAAGATGCTTGTTAAGTGAAACGCAGCCAAAGATTGATTCCGTTATAATTTCGATATTATAAACTTTATAGAATTTAGTTTCAGTTTCAATTCATCTAAGAAAAAGAGTTATGAAACGATTTTCGATTCCGATTCAGTTCTTGTTGAACATTATCAAAATTTGCGCCAAAGTTAGTTTACATACATTTTACGGTATACTTATTATGAATTTACATTATTACGAAGAAATTCAAAGCGCGAATTCCTAAAAACTAAAGAAATGGAATTTTTTGAAAACATCCAATTCAATACAAAAAGTTGTATAAGAAACACTTACTCCTTGTTGAGAAACAAAATGTTTATCAACACCGGTTGCCTTCCATTTAGTGACACAAGTGTCGTTCTATTTTTCTTTGCAATCCATGAGTAACAAAGACAGAATAATACTCGTATCACTAAATAGATTATGGAAGGCATCGCCACCGATAATCTCTCTCTTAGATACCTGCAACTCCTCGCGCGTCACCTCATTATTTCGCTTCTAAGACTCATAATTGTTAGTTCGACGACCTAGTTTCTTGTTTTCCTTTCGTAAACTATATAGTGTGTCTCTTGACGCGATGTTTACGAGACGCGTCGCGTCGTCGAAAATCGGGGCGGTTTCACGCGGACTTTTAAAACTCCGCTCGGCGACGCGCGTCACAATTGATAAGGCTGCGCGCGCATCGCAGCCGTTCACTGTTCAACTGATAGCTCAGTACGCTGGTAACAGGTGGTTCGTCGCTATTGGTCGAGCGGCAGCGATTCAAGTGCCTTGCGGCGCCAGCACGTGCGACCGTCGCCGGTTCTGGCCGCTGCCCGGAGTGCTCGGTCTCACATTCACACGGAGAACGTCGTACCGCGCGCATCCGACTTCCACGGGCACTCTGCTCTGGCTCTGTCTGGTACTGTCTGGTGCTGTCTGGTGCTCTGGTGCTCTGGTGCTCTCTGGTCTCGGTTCATTCTGATTCATTCGTTCTCCAACGGAAAGCAGGCAAGCAGAACCTTTCCGCGATACCGTACCGAATAATCGAATAACCGAAAATCGATAGCGGCGTGCCAATACCCTGATTAAGGTTGCGCGTTCGAGTATTTGCGAAACAGGCGGTTCATTGCGATTGGAGAGGACAACTCGGCTGACAACTCTCGTCGTGGGTGCGCGGGTGTTGGCTATCGATCCCGCCGCATCGTCCCGCTTTCTTCGGCTCGTTCATTGGCGCAGTCGTCGTCATCGGGACCGCTCGTGAGCGAGCGATATATATATATATATATATATATCGAGAGTTGTACCTTAAAATAATATATAATACTTAGAAAACTAGCCTCTGTGATTCCCCGCTCGTCTGACATCTCGGAGGTCAACGAAAGAGATTACTCTTTCCTTCTACGTCCGTCTTTCGTTCGGTGAGTAACAATTTAACTTGCACGCAGCTTTACAATCTTCTCCCCTTTGCTTCTTCTTCTTCTTCTTCTTCTTCTTCTTCTTCTTCTTCTTCTTCTTCTTCTTCTTCTTCTTTTTCCTCTTTTTCCTCTTTTTCCTTTTTTTTTCATCAATCTTCCCATGCCACGGTGCTCGCGTGCGCTGGTAGTGCTGGTACCGCTACTCGACAGACGCTCATGGCTCATGGCACGCTGCAGCGCGCAAAGACGGCCGGCAGGACGCGACGCGACGCGGCGGATGCGGATGCACGCACCCGGTGCACGTGCACGCTCCGCCGCGCCGCGCCGGCGCTCCGTTCCATCTGGTGCACTCCGATCCGATTACGACGACCGGATCTATCATCGCTCGCTGCTGGGGTCACTTCACTCCTCGCGGCCGGCTACTCACCGTCTAAACACCGGGCGCGGTGAATTCCCAAGAGATTGGCTGCGTCCAGCAGAAAAAGTAGCTTTCCTGATGTTGTAAGATTCTTTCTTAAAGCTAAAATGATTGATTTTTACCTATACTTTAGTTCACTCGATCTAAGGGTACAAACCAAGCATATTAGAGAATCTCGCAATAGTTGCAAAACTGCTTTCTATTCTAATCTCCAATTTGCAATCCTCAATCTCCAATGCATAGTCTGATACAGGCTTCAGTTGCAATGCTGAGACGAGTGATGCGACGCTCATGGAATGTGGAGCTCCTCCCGCCGCGATTGATGAACCCCTCAGGATAATTCTCTCGCAACATCACGAGAATCGATCCATCTTTGGTCGCAACTGCGTGAAATAGTGATTATTAAGCGATAATATTGCAGTAAGAGAAATCATAGTAGTAGAAATTTTTTACAAGTGTGACAATTATACAAATTTTATATTATATAGAAGTAATATATAGTTGAAGAAACTGTCCTACAATTGCAATAACTATTTATTGAATTATGTACATTATTTCTACATATAAAACTTGTGTTATAGCTGTCATCTACATATATATGTACAGTTGTTACTAGATATTTCTTTCTCTAATTATGGGATAAAATAAATGGAATAAATTTATCATGTTCGGTGAATTGTATCGCAATCTTTGCTGACAGCGATGCCTGGAATGTTCAAGTCATGCGTACTAAAGGTGAAACGAAACTTTCATCCTTGTAGCGATAAAATTTGTTGAGGATAGTACTTATAAGTTTGACGCATCACGCCGCGATAAGAACATTTCACGTGCTCCTCGCAATTGCGCGAATCGCGATTGATAAAAACAGTGTTTCTGAAACATGCGGATCTTGTATTCTCGTCGGCATCGATCGATTCATCTTTCCTTTTTCTTTCCGGAAATACCAGTTTTGATTAGCATCGACTAATCGCGGTTACGTGGAATCGTTCGCGCGTCGATAGGTCGGAAAGAACGAAGCCGGATGATTATATTGGAAGTGACATTTGCGCGAACAGGCCATGTTATTTGAAAAAAATAAGAAGAAAAAAAAGAAGCAAACATGTTGTGAAATATACCTTCCAGTTATGCATGTCAATTACTATCGAAATTGAAAACGTAATCACAAACTGAAGCTGAAATAATAATATTGAAATAAAAATAATGAAATTGATCAATTTTTTTAATAAGATCAATTTAATAAAATTTAATAAAATTAAAGAATAACGAACAAATTATAGTAACTGGCTCAAACTAACTACGTCAAAAATAAATAAACAATAAAAGAGCACATGTATAGGCCAAAACGCAGGTTGTGTTTACACGATTTCTATTGATTCATTTTAAAAAATTACATAAACATTTCGACTGTTAAATCCAGTCATCATCAGTACGACATAAATTACCTAACTATTGATCGATAACTTATTCGCAGTGATTGTTAAATTTTACATTCATCTTGCATATAAAATCTCAAAGAGTTTAACAAACAAGATCTTTAACATAATTGCATCATCAAACCTCCTTTTGAAAAACATAATTGTTAGTGATGACTGGATTTAACAGTCGAAA
This sequence comes from Pseudoatta argentina, assembly GCA_017607525.1. Taxonomy (NCBI): domain Eukaryota; kingdom Metazoa; phylum Arthropoda; class Insecta; order Hymenoptera; family Formicidae; genus Pseudoatta; species Pseudoatta argentina. The sequence goes on from JAANIA010000453.1 coordinate 330,271, forward strand.
CGTTTATATAGTTTTTTAAAGTGGATAAATAGAAATCGTGTAACAACAATCTGCGTTTTGGCCTATATGTATGTGCGCGTGTGCTCCTTTGTTGTTTATTTATTTTTAAAGAATAACGCACGCGGTGTTACGTCAATATCTGCGAATTAATTATCAGCGGAAGTAATAGAATAGATCCGTTCGGAAATAATTTTCAAGCGATTTCAATAGCAATAAGTATATCGCGATATGACATGTTATATACAAGGTGTCGCAAACGTTGAGTAATGGATTGTTTATAATGGATACGTTATCGTTACGCGGATATAAATATTTGAGACGATGCCTTTCATGAAGAAACTGATACATCGTTTTATTGGCGTGAAATTTAGAAAAGAAGAAAACAGTGAAAGATTTTTGCCATGTCACTGACGTATACATGGAAAGAACAATTTTGTTAAAGTATCTAAAAATTTAACTAGATATCATAAATAATTTTGATATAATCGGAATAACTTTGGCCAAAATTTTGAAAAATATCTAGGTAGCACGCATGTCCAAAATCAGGATATGAGATATCTTAAAATGTCTTAAAAATGTTTTAAGATAACTTATATGTCTCAATCTTGACGTGGGTGTTGTCTGTAGGGTACTATCCAAAAAGTTCCATTTTACATTACAAATTGGAAAATCATTTTGTTCCATTATTAAAATAATTATTAAAATAATGACATGCAAGTTAGAACGTCAACTTTTTGTCCACTATGTTTGAGCGCTCTATATAATTTAACGCACAATGATTTATCTAAATTTTAATCAATGCATGTTCTTGCTCAATTTTCAAGATGTCTTCCACGAACGCGCCACGAACTTTTTACATTTTTACTAACTTTATCATATCCAAGTCAAAGAGGTCAAAATCTACAAAAAGTATTTTTATTTACATCTTTTTGAGTAAATATCAATCTTTTTTTAACTACTTTCTGATAGCAAAATCATTCTTTCCATATAATACTTATTGTTAAAATAACTCTCGAATACGCACGCTTGAGAGTAGAATAACTGCATTTACATTGTTTAGAACATAATTAACGCTTTGACCTATATAACTGTTTCACATTTGAAATAACATGCACATTATTTCAACATGTACATAATGTTTATTGTTGTAACGTATACATAATGTTTATTATGACTTTGAGGATGTCTTCTCGTGATTATTGACGTAATTAATTTTGGCACAAAAAAAATTTTGGTGATCGAATATATCAATTTATTTAATTCTCGTACTAAAATTATGATGTTGCGATGCCATGTAACATTAGCTTTCAGCAAGAGCCTCACATTCGCGCGAAACTATTTAATTCCTTATTTATATGTTTTTTTATCGCGAGAATCATTATACCGCGCATAAAAAGAATCCATCCGCAGACATGAAAGAAAAAAACTATATATAAGAGTTTAAAGAAGAGAATTTATATCACGCCACGTAACGAAGTAGCTAATTTCTTTTTCTGATAGTAAGCGGAGGTCAATTAGAGAATCTTTTCGATGTACCATAAGCCTCGTCCGCTGTGATTTCTGGACTGTTGTGCGTGTTACATATGCAAGAAGTGATTCAAATGAACTTTATACTCCAAGATACTTGATCGTACTTCAAAATGACTCTCGCGATTATAATTTCTTTTTATAATTTCTTAACTAAAGATTTATTTCTGTGCAACGTAAATAAAAAATATTTTAAAAGATACATTTGCATCTAAATCTGTAACCGTTTCCATTTATTTCCAAAATATTACGAGTATGAAATTATAACAAACATTTTAACTATTATAAGAAAAAGAATTATGAATTAGAGCCCACATTGTAACTTCTTTTTACTTATAATTTCGTGATATCGCTCGCGTTACCGTGCAACAGTAAGTCCCCTCTTCTCCCTCTCTTTCTCTCTTACAACTGCAATATGGGTATTAGCCCATAAAGAAAGGTCCATTGAACTCGTTAGAACGCATCGCGGGCTGTAATGCAGCTATGCATCATCCCGTAATTTAGGACAAAAGATATTAAACGCAAAACCAGCCGCGGCAGCAGATAATAAGTACGACACGCGCAATACCGTATACAACGCTGAGGTCACGGATGCGCACGTGCATGTGTTACTGTAATCTATGTAAACTCGTTTATCGATATCCGCCTTGCCGGATCAGCATCCAACATCCGGTTGAATCTTTTAACTAAATACTTACATAAACCTTTCCGGCTTGTCTCTTATCGAGCGAGACTTGTACATTATGCCTTCTTCTCTCTGTTCTTCCTCTTCATTTTATTTATATATATGTGTGAAAATTTTTTTCATAATTTTTATACGAATTGGAACATTTTTCAAAAATACTCAAAAATATTTGGAAAGTTTACATCTTCTCTCAGAATCTTTCAAGTGAATTCTGAAGTATTCTGAAATTTTTCATGTTATAATTTTTAAAAAGCATTTTTAAATTTTTTAGATTTTATAATATTTCATTAGAAATTATACTTACAAAAAATCATAAAAATCTTACAATATTTTATAATTAAAGTATATGAAAAATTTTGAGAAAAGATGCAGATTTTCTGAGAAATGTTCCAATTCATATGAAAAAAAAGAGAAAAAATTATAAAATTATAGAGATATTCTGAAAAATTATATAGAAATTCTGAAAAATTATATGAAAAATTCTGAGAAAAATTTTCACCAGGATATTTATTAAGTATACCGAAAGCGCGATATTTCTCTTATCTCATCTTCTGGATTTAATTTTAACCGAATTACAAATATAACGCTGAATTTATTTTCTTTTATCTTCTACAAATAGCAAACTTCTACTTTAATCTTGAACAAAAATTTTAAAGATCTTATCTCAAGGGAGAAACATCCACCGCAAAGATGAGGTTCTCTCGTTAACGCAATTAATGTAATTAAACAGCATCATCGCGAATCCCTCTCCAATTTAGTAAACAAAGAAGCTAATCAACTATATCCGCAATAATGTCAGATGATGAGCTTACGAGATAATCTTGGCTTTCAGATACTAACGGAGCTTGCAAGATTATCAAAGAACGCTGTGGATCCACGTGGCGACGGCATGTCGGCGCTTTAATTTTCTTCGTCCTTCATGGGCAAGTATATACCATGTTCCTCTGACCGACGCTCGCATTATCCGGAAAGGTAAAGGAAA
>JAANIA010000453.1:333494-346229 GCA_017607525.1 Pseudoatta argentina
GACCTCAAGGAATTGTGGGAGTCTTATATCACCGAGCCGGTGAGTGCGCAACCTTTATACATATATAAACTGATTCCTAAGAAAAGAGATGGAAATGTCGAGAATTTCATTGTAAAAAAAGCATATGGCAGAGTTTAATAGAAACTTTATTTTAAGGACTCTTACAAAAATTTAATTGCCACTGGTGAGATAGTGATTAATTACTTATATATTTTAATATTAAAAGCACATTGCTCAGTGCTTTTAATACTTAAATTAAGTAATGAATCATAATATTTTAAATTATGAGATCAGTATTAAATTCGAGATTTTTGCACGAGAGGTAACTATGGCCGCTCGCGAATTTGTTGTACTTATGTAGCATTATTACTACAATGTATGTTCTCGAGAAAGCGTTTATCTAAAATCTCGAATGAAAGCAAGCTCCATTGGGGGACCATAGGGTCGCCTACATCCTTCAGAGCCTTCAGAGGGCCGTACATCCGCAATCTTCCACATTATTCGAATATTCGTGTCAAATCTCAAGAGACAGTCAGCGGCTAGTAATTCTGTCAAGACATATTACACTGACGCATTCAAGTATATATTTTTAAACACAGTACGAATACCGTTATTTCCGTAACCTTATCTGTTTCAACCGTTGGTTGAAAATATACGATCGTATTTTACAAGAGATATTCATTTTACAATACTATTTTACAATACTATTCGTAAAAATGTTTTTTTATGAGCTTCTTTTTATGTAAAATGCAAGGAACGCTTGCAAGGGTTGTGCAAAGCTTATCAAAATTGATCGAACATCATTGAAAAATGCATTTCTGTTTCTTGCATATTCCTGAATGATAACAATATTTAATAATAGAGTGTTATATATTTACAACGCTTCAATCTTCAAGTGATAATACTAGTAAAACTAGTAAAAGTTAAAATGTAATATTGAACGCATGACTGCGTTGAAATTCAAAGTAAGATTTTATCAAAATGAATCACAGTCTAAAGTCGAATCTCCTTTTTAGTTGTATATCTTTTCAGTATCAGTCACTACTTTTTTAAACTTTAATATCTCCAGAAAAATTTAAAGAAAGTCCAACATGACAGTCTTTGAATGATGAATAATAACGGTCGCTTACTTACATACGCATCGCGTACATTATCATTTATCATCGCGCTTATGGTGACACGGTTGCAAGTTGCGCTAATTAAGCTTAAGGAAATGAGGAACCCGACAAATTTACACGATAGCGCCTTGTAGGACATTACGTCACAACACAACGCCGATAATTTTTCCACCAGTCGGACAATTCGTCGCGTTTATTCTTCGCGCGACCCTCACCTGATCTATCTACCATCCTGCGAACGAACAGTGCGAATGAACGTGCACGATGGAAACTATTTTTCATCGCGCTTGCTTGTTGCATTCGCGACAGCAACAATGGCTGCGCACATGCTCCTTTCATTCTCGCAGCGTGCTGCGTGCGTTCTCGTCTTCGATCGGCGCGCAAAATGGGACACGGCTGCAAATTCCTCGCGCGGCCCTTTCACGTCAGAATTTTCTTTGCATTTTGCACGACGCGAAGGCATCGTATCACCTCGCCGCGTCGCCTCGCCTCGCGACAAATTAATCCTAATCATTAACGCGTCGCGTCTCTAATATTGTTACGCCTCGACTTTACTGGTTCTCGCCGGCGGCGAATAAATACCAATTCACATTCAGTCGTTGCCGCGCCGCGCCGCGCCGGGCGCGTACTTATTATTAGTTATCGTTCTTCTTATCGGCCGCCCGTAGCTTCACGTGCTCACCGAGTAATTTAACAGGTCTCCGAAGCGACGACGCGATTAACCAGTATTTTTATCATTTTCTAGAAGGTCACCGATATCCACGTTCGATCCCGTTGGAAATAAAATTCAATCGTCAATCGCGTAGTAGATGCCATCGTCTTAGAGATTCGAGAGTTAATCTTGCGTCAATTCTTTCGTCGTATTCTTCTGTCGAGGATTTACGCAACAACTCTGGGAATGATTCTTTTGTTTTTTTAATCAGCATGCATTTGAATGTTATCCAGACAATGTAAAATTAAAAATCACGACATATAATATATACATATACTTATTAAAGACATGTTAAAAAAACGTCTTAATCGGGAATAGTGATTTGACATTTTTTTACGTAAACGATCACATAGAATGTTTTTATTACCTCAATTAAAATCACTATTATTGACATTTTTTTGCATATAATTGATTGTTTTCTGATTTATCAGTATTTAAGAACATTACGGATATGAATTTAATTACAATTTTCTGAAAAAAAAGTAAAAACCAAATAAATATTAAATAGAATAAATAGCTCACTATGACAGTATTTCTAAAAAAACAAAGATTTTAATTAACATAATACTTTTCTATGTGGATTTCCGATGGAATTACACATTTAGGTTTGTAAAGAATAGTTACTAAAAAAAGAAAGAAAATTTATCAATTTTTCAAGTCTAATATGTATACATGTACCAATATGTGAGAGGTAAACCGCTGATCTAATATACCAATGTCTTCTAATACCCAGTAATACTCAAATAATGCTCAATTTTTATGCTCACTAATAATTTTTAAATCTTTTGTAATTTAATGATAGAAAAATGATTGATAAATAATTGACAATGAAATTTGACTTATATATACTTATAGATACGAGGAAAATTTTTGAATCTTATTTTCTACATAGTTTTTTATATAGTTTTCTACTATAGCCTTGTGCCATGTCTTGTTGCCAATGAATACTCAGTTTCATTATAATAAACCATTAATCATAATATTATTTAGTAATATGTTGTAAAACTGTTGCAATTTTTTCTATTTTTACATTTTATGTCTGATTATGTTTATCTCTTAAATAATTTTTTTCTAAACATAATAAGTAATTTTGTTACAATCTAATAATATTTTATTTCTGGATGCACTATACTGGATTTACCGTTTTGATATTAATTTTAAATATATTTTGATCTCACTTTTGTATTTAGCTCCCTTCAAAAATAACTAGATAATATATGTTTTATTTTTCAAAAAAGTAAAATCTTAAAGCACTAAACGATATTTTACAACAATTCACCTTTTTGTCGCCGCTACGCTGGAGTGTAAAAACATCCCAAGTAACTGTTCCCAGGTTTGAAACATCTTTGCGAGAACAGTTTAAAAGAACATCTTAAAATAACATTTTATGTCCTGATTTAGTGTTAGACTTTGTCTGAATTACACTTTAACTATATCATCACAATTCGATTGTTCCTCGCAAACACGAGAGAAGAATTAGCTTCACTCAGGGTGCGGTCGAGTTGCTGCTACGAATTTTTTGATTGGTCAATTAGTAAAATTCTTTCTTCCGACTGTTAATCAAGTGCTTCGAAGCATTCGTAATGGCAACTCGATCGCATCTTCAAACGCGGATTCGCAGCATTTATAGCATATATATTATATCGTGAAGGATACTGTATTTGGATAGTAAGACATTATAATTGGTGTGCCCACCTGTACAAATATCGCATCATTTCCAGTGTGTTCATAAACACACGTCTTTTGCGAAGAGCGACTCGATTATCGTCGTTATATTGAGCCGTTCATAACCAGACATATGTAGAAATAATTTTTTGGAGCATAGAGCAACCAATTGTCTTCTGAATATAAATTTAACGACGCTTTACGTTCTCGTCAGAATTATTTCGGTGAATTTCCAAAATTTCCGAAATATTAATCTTTTTGATTTGAGATTAAATTGTTTTTAGTTTAGTAGACGCGGGAAAACATGAACGAATTACGGAGAAATGCTGACAAGATTCAATGAAAAGGTTTTTTACTGAATTTCTTATACATATATGCTAATAATTGTATAATTGACGAATAACGCGTCTAAACTAAATAACCTAAAATAACTCTATGTATATTTCCACAATTTGCAATTCTACATACTAATTACAATTTTATCGTCGTAGCTCTCACATATTTATCACTTTTCAAACGAGTTACAGACTGACTCAAAGTAAAAAACAGTAGTGTCAAAACGATAAAACTATATTGTGCAAGTTTTATGTGTAGAATTAATGTATACACACGCACACACACACACACACACACAGTTGAATAAACTATTTTGTAGTTATTACAACTGTAAAACAATTTATTCAACTATGCATTATACATTATAAAAATTATTTAATCGTTACCTTTATAATTGCTTCCATTATATTTTTCTCTGATTGTGAGTGTAGCAATCATTTGGAAACACAAGATATTTACTGTTGAGCATATATTCGCAGATTACTTCATTGAACAAAGATACTTCGTTACACTCTCATTATCCATGAAATGCGGCTTATGTAACTCGTGATTCGAATTGTTTGAACATAAAAGTCCATGGACCGTAATCATAACGTAATTTTAAAATGTTGATGCAAATATATTTATACACGTTATTATTTTTCACAATTCAATCAAAAGCATCTATAATTGTTTAATATTATAAATACATTTATGCGCATGCACACATGTTTTTTTTCTTTCTTCCGTTATTTCCGTTATCTACATCTACGGAGTTAGCATGAAATTTGACGCGGACATCGAAAATTATACTTGCATATATATTCATACTATATAGTCTCTCTCTGCTATACAGTCTCACACACACACACACACACACACACACACACACACACGTGTTGATTTTCCTGGAAATTTTCAATCAGTACTTGATTATTTCCATATAATAACGAGTTATTAATATGCATCGATAGTCTGGTTGTAGCATGATAATAGAAATTGAAAGGCGAATCGGCGCATGCATGTCAATGCTGTCTCATCACATTTAGGGGGTCAGTCCCCTTTGGCAGGAATTACGTCAAGCGGCGGACAGTTGGTCGCGCGCGCAAATATGTCTAGCTAATAAAATCGTTTAAGCCAACGGACTTTCTTTATGAAAGAAAACACGGGAATCCCCGCGTGCTAAATGCAGTTGACAATGAGCCTGGATTAGAAATTGACGTCCGATTTCCAATATTAGAGACGCAAGCTCGCCTTAATCATCGTCGAAAGCATGACATAACCCATAATGAATCGACCTAATTATAACTGTCACTTACAGCAAATATAATATATAGATTTCTCTCTCTTAACCGGCTTTCCTCTCTTTAATAAAAACGGTGACATCGCGCGATATGCCATCGATGTGACGCGCGACGTAACGAGTGTCGCGATTAATCGTGTTATTACGTGGAAGCGAACGACGAAACGACGAAGCGTATAGAAATGCAAACACAGCGAGTGTTCGCGATATATGCAACAATCAATACAGATTCTGAAACTCTAGGAATGCAACCGGGAAATAGACTAGAAATCGATCGTCACCTGCACGGAATTTTTTTCAGAAAAATATAACTCAACATCGATATTTTTGTACTTTGTTTTTTTGCTTATTACGAGACAATGTATTTTTGTGATCCTGAAGAAAACGTACGAGTCTATGAAATTCATTCAAGTATTTCGTTACTAATTTTCTATCCTTTAAGAATTCTTCAAGTGGCATTCTTCAAGTTGTTTGAAAAACACAAGTAAAATATTAATAAAATTTCTTTCTAAATCTTGTTGGATATACAGTGACTGCCAAAAGTTTCCGGTCAATAAATAATTGTATCGTTCAGATAAAAAAATCTTTACAAATAAAGATCTGGTATATAAATATTTAATTTATTATACAAATACTTAATATAATATTTAAATTATATAATATATTTTTAAGTTGATTGTAACAAGAATTGCATTAGCTTATAGACTGAAAAGCAGATTAATAAAAAATTCTATGTTTGACAGGTGTGAACATGGAACATTTTTTTTCAGAACATACTGTTTATAAAATTATTCCCAGGGTCACCAAGAAACAAGACTCATATGTTCCAATTACGGGTTAATACAGCTGCAATTAATTCGCTATCTATCTCGTTATGTTAAAGACACTTGTTTCGATAAGCGTTATTACCTTGACAATGTATGTCGTTATATTATCTCAAATGGAAAAACTCGTACATATCTTTGAGTTTTTACGAGATACGACCTTATCATTTTAGTTTCACTCAAACTTATTTTATTCATTTGTATATATTGCATTTATTTTGCTGTAACATATTTGCACAGTTAATGCCAATATCAATCATTTAAATAAGTAAAAGTTAATTTAAAGAACTTTAAATTTAAGTAGCTCCGATATTGAAAATGTGGAGCAAGGTAATTTCACTACGGCATCCGTAATTGTGTCTAGGCTCGTATGTGTTGCATTTTTATGTGGACATTGTAAAGCAATTTTCTTCACTCGCGCGCGCATTTCTCGTGCTTGCGCAGGTGCCACTGACGCAAGTGTTGATAGTACCACAGTCCTCGCGTTACACATTCGAGCCACATTGTATTGAATTAAATACTTCGCAGCTACTTTGAGAATGCGTAGTTCTATTAAAAAAAGAATTCACACAAATTTTTTATCGATACAGATTTGCAGTAATAAAAACAAATTTATTATTATTATTTGGACAGAAATAAAAAATTTATTATTTCAGCTTTACGCAAGTTCATTTTATTCGTTTGTATATTTTACATTTATTTTGATGTAATATATTTTCACTTGCCAACATCAATTACTTAAACAATTAAAAATTAATTTTAAAAACTTTAAATTTAAGTAGCTTCGATATTATTGAAAATGTAGAACAATGTAATCTCACTACGCGATATCCCTAATAATGTTTAGGCTCATTTTTAATAAGGGTTGCTCCACCGTTTCGCCATGAGTAGAATTATTCCTTTATACATATACTGAAGATGGCTTGAAGTAGAGCCAAATTGTTTATTAAATAAATTAATAGTTTTAGCGAAAAGAAAAACAAAGGAAAAAAATTATTGCGCACTGATTACCGCGATAAAACTCTCATTAGCCCTTGATTTCCTTCGTTATTAAAAATAAATTTGTCTCTTTAAAGTGTGATATCATAATTCAACTAAATATCGTGAAAGCACCTTAGAAAACTCAGACAATTGTTACGCTCTGATAAGAAAATTATTCCCTGATATAACCGTTATATTACTGTGAACAAAAGTAAAATCACGGATTTTTTTGCTCTTTCGTATATAAATTACGGTATACATGAATTATGAATTTTTTTACTTATTCATAAATCATAAATTATAGATATTTTTTTACTTATTCATAAATTATATACGGCATTGACGTTTTGTCTGGCCGTCGTTTCTCAGCATGCCATTAATGTAAAAATTGAATGTCAAAGGCCCTCCTGATGGGAAAGCTTTCTTTCGTTTCAAATCGCTGCCCGGAAAGGGATGCGGACGTGTTAGGAAAATACACGGAGGTAATTTTCCTACAATACGACATAAATATCCAAGTGTAATCAGGATTTTATTTAAAGGAAAGGGACGGAGGCAAATTAGAATTGATACTTTTGAACTCGGGAGAGTAGAAGGGTAACGAAATGGTATGGACTATTGGATATGTTTTGTTTTATATTATAATACTATTTTCAATTAATTACTAACAAATAAATCACAAAATCATATATATTTAATTTAATTTAGTTTTTCTCTTAAAATTATAAACTAATTCTTTGAATCAGATAAATTTAAGTTTATAACACCAGCCGTCTTGGATTTTTAGAAAATCTTTCTATAATATAACTTTCACTCCAATCCTTTCTTCTTTTACCAAATTAATTTTTTATAAATTTTTTACAATAAGCATAATCCGTTTAAGTAGTTTTAACTATCTTTGTTTTTTTTTAATTTGAAGGGATCATGGTCCTCCTGCCTCCTCATGGCCTACGCCCATGTAAATATTGATTATATCCTTGATACGTGTCGTGAAGAAAAAAGTGTCGATAACATGTTGTTATCATAAACAAACGGTATTGTATTTCCTACAGAAACAGGAAGCATCTCGATACTATAATTTCCATCTTGCTCCCGTCATCGTTTAAAATTAAATAATATGGAAGACACAATATTAATTTTATTACGACATTGACATTCTTTTAATTATGAGTTAATTGAATTTACTTATCGAAGTAAAATATTGAAAATAAATTTGACTTTTCAAATTTCAACGTCACTCTTGATATGACGTACTCGGCCTTTTTGGAAAAACAATTTTTATTATTTCTGTTTACTTTATTGCTTATAACTTTTTTAGTGATAAAGATACAGACATTTGTTTGATATTCCTTAATGTCTGGCGTTTTGATTGAATAAAAAGGAATTTGTTACAATATGTTCATATGAAAATTATAAACAATCGAAGTTGAATTAGATACGCTCTACACAGTTATAATAAAAAAAAGTTTTAATAAAATAAAACGTATAATATGGCATTGAAAGGTTTATATAACTAATAAATAATTAATAATTAGTTTCAATAAAGGAATAAATTTTTATGTGGATATAAAAAATTATTATATAACCAACACTGCCTTGAGAAGCTTTATAATCATTTATTTATCAGACAAATGTAACGTACAATAGCAATATAGATTGCATATCAGGATATATCTAATCTAATTAGGAAGAGGAGATAAAAATAGCTATGGTGTCGCAAAACACTCACAATAATCACCATAATAATGCCTGTATGAGAAAAGTCGTGGTTGGTTGCCTTCTAGTCCAAAACCGGAAGCAGGAATATGCCGAGCTCGCAATACCGGAAACATAGGCGCGAAGAGTGGGAGTCGAAGTACACAATAACGAAACGATATTGCGACACTCGTCCCACTGCATAGCAAATATTATATAAAAATGAATTATCTCCAGAGAACGCGAATGTAGAAACATTACAACATTTGAGTAACGTTTATTTTTTTTCTTGTAATTTGAATTCATTTGTTTAACGAGTAAATGCAGTGAATGTAAAAAGTATTTATAGAGAAGATTTTTCTAAAACAAAAACCTATTTGTAAAAAGTGAACATTGATTATCAATTTATTAATGAATAATAACGTTTTACATGAAAAAATGATTTTGCTAAAGTATCTAAAAATGTAAATAGATCTAAAAATAATTTTGTTAAATTATCTAAGTAATTATATAGGAAATTTAAGTATAAGCAATGCTGCAAAAAGTTTTTTACATTCTAACAACTTCCTCGAGCGTCCTGGTATAATTATTTTTTTAATAACCCAACAACTTATTTTTAGTTCTATATCCAACTCTTATAGGGAATTTAACAGAACCATATTTTTTCCCGTATGACATAAATAAAAGAATTTCGCGAAAATAATTGCGTTCATGATTTTAAAAATTAAATTTTTCGCTTGTGCGTCCAATATCTTTTTCATTTTTACTTATTATTGAAATAATGTATATTAATTATTACATATCTTATTAGATAAAATAATTTTGAGAAATATTCAATCTATTTTATACTTTATTGATAAATTATTAATTAATGTTTACCACTAAAAATAAAGTTTCTTTAGAAAAGGTTTCTTCAGAAAAAAGTATCTCGCCTGTATGAATACTTTTTGTACTCACTGCATAATATTTCTTTTCCACGTATCTTCTAATAAATTCTCGACAATGGCAATTTTTTTTCTCCGTCAAAGAACTGCTCTCAAGGATTTTATCTACCAACTATGGAAAGCAGGAAATAACACGAAACGACACAGATGAATCACATATATTTTATAATCTAAGCTCGCTGTACACGATATTTATGTTACGCATCTTCTTTCTCGGAAATAGCAGTACATCATTTAGGGCAGTCCATAGTTCATTCTTATTTTAAAACCGTCTTAAATAATGTCTTATAAGATGTTAATACACAGTCCTCTGATTGGCTTACGACATCTTAAGATCTCAAATGTAAGAATCGATTATACCAGCCTTAAACTAAGCATGTCTCGAACATCAGATCTCTTACGAATCGACTTTCTATCTTGGATAGACATGCTAAAACAAAATTCCCTCCGACAAGCTTTCCGCCCAAGCGAGCGGAACTTCTCGATTCTCCGTTCGCGACGTCGGCGTCGTCACCATAAGCGTTCTAGAAAAAAAAAAGTAAATAATAAATTAAAACGCCAATTACCGGCGATCGCTCATTTTCTAGCGGCACATTTCCTTATCGCCAAGCGCAGCACGATTCCGAACGACTATGGCAAGTAAATAATTATTGTTTTTCCCGGCTTCCCGTTTGTTTGCACGCTTCGCTTCCCCGTTCGCTTCTTCGTTACGCCACGGCTTAACCCGCAAACGGAGGAAGGAAAGGAAGGATCGGAAGAATTCACGACAAAATCACCGTAGCGTGACCTTTCGACATTTATATCAAATCCTCCAGCAACGGTAGCCGTAGTTCTAGTTTTACAATAGCTGAGATGAGAAAGTGTTGAGCGATTCTGGAGACTTCGTCACGCATTTTTTACTGCATATTAATCTCTGAAACAGTTAATCGCGATTGACCTTTCATATTTTTATATCTACATCGCTCTTAAAAAATAGATATTCTTCTACATCATAAAGTTCCTTTACTTCAGAAATGGAAATACCTCAAAAAATTAAGTTCTTCAGAAAATAAAAAAAAAAAGGGGAAAAACTATATTTTATAAACTTTTATGAACTAAACAGAAAATTATTAACTAATTGAATAATATTGATAAAACAAATTTATAATCAAATGCCATTTTTTCTCTTTTTCCTTTTGCAGCTCTTAAAAAAAAAATCATCCTTTTTGAATTGTGACGTTTTAATGATTTTTTAATTAAAGTTTGAAATTAAGTTAGTACATTTTTTGTGATCGATAAAGTACGTAACGTTTACCTAGCTCGTTCGTAATAGCTCGAAAATTGTTTTTTCAGTGTCGTGTCACTTTTAAAATATAATAACAATATCCTGCGTGAATTCTTGGTCGTAGCATTTTTATAGATGTAACATATGAAAGAAAAATGTTATTCCTTCTATTAACATATAATAAAAATATATAATTTATAATTGATCGAATTATAAGAATGATTTCTTGAGCGTATAATACAAGTAAAAAGTAAAAATTTATCGATCACAGAATGCGATTGTTGCGTTCTTACCGTTTCTGGCGTTCTTATCGTCTGTTCGCATAACACCGTTAGATGCGGGATTCCACCTTTGTACATGCGTAACCGTAAACTTTTCTTCCGCGCACGCTGGCGCGCGCAGCTATTCTCTCTCTTTCTACAAGCATGTAATAGTACAATTCCAAGCTACAGGCTTTTCTATTACAGGAAAACATATCTTCAGTGAAATCATTGGATCTGATAAGACTAAATACTTTCTAAACAAATACATTTTTTAAATTGAATTTTGGATATACTGGTAATATACAAAATTAATAATGAAACGTAAAGTTTTTAACATTTCAAAATTTTGAGAGAAAAGAATTTCTATTAAATTATAAGAAATTATGTGAAACCAAATCTTCGATTTCTTTTTACTGCTCTAGAAATGTCGTAAGTATACCGTAAGTATAATTTCTTTTCGCCACTTGCGTTTGTAGAGAGTTTGAAAAAAGTTTGTGAAAAGAGGATTTTGTATAAAAGTATAAAACGTAATTTGATATCATGTACAAGATTTGTTATATGTGGGACGTATCGTAACGTATATAGGGTATTGAAATAGTAGAAATTTATTTGACCAGGCTTTATTCGATAGATGAGTACAGACAAATTAAATTGGTAGTTCGTTCGCCACAAACAGTTGATGAGAACTGTTCATAGGGATCTTCAATTAAAAAAAAACGGGATTACAATTTCGATAAATCATGATCAATCCGATGATTTTCAGATGTTGAAAATTGATTAATATGATTTTTTTTTAATATAGGAAAAAGGTGAAGATCAATACGCAACAAAAAGCACCTTGTACTTGTGTTAAAATCTAAGTGTAATCTGATGAAAAATGTAATTTGGCAGATTAGTCACATTAATCGAATTTAAATTGTTCTTTGACAATAGAAGCGCGAATACAATCGGAACACGAAGAACAAGGCTGTCTCGCGTGAAACATAATGCTGTTAGTAAAGATGATTTACGAGAAAATTCTAAAACAATTTTGCATCGTTTGGATAAATAATCTCACAGTTATCACGCTCGACGTTCACCCACTATATTGTATTTGTCACAAGCTGCCATCAGTCAATCAGTTGAACACAAACGACTCTCAATCTTCTCGTGGTTACCAATCAATACGGAACCATTATTGTTACCGCGGCGCTTGTAGCTCATGAATGAACGCAAAAATTCACATGTGCAATCCGTCGCACAAGCATATAATAATAACAATTGAGAAAGAGAGGGTCTTTCGTGAAAAAGAGAAAATATTTTGTCCGAGTGCTTCAAGGTAAGATAACGTGCGACAACAGTCTCAATACGATTTACGATATGGTGAGGAAGAAATTTTGTCGACCTTGAATAATTCGTCGCGATTAGAATTGCACATTCATCGCAGCACGCGCTGCTTTCGTCGCAGGCGACAGACGCTCGCTTATCCGTTTCATTATCAGCGACTGCAAGATTTAAACGACCGATAGGCAGATAATATCCGCGCTAAGATCGGATATTAGTTGAAGTAGATTAAAATTTATGTTGTACATGTGAAAGTTCAGAAGGCTACAAAAAATGATGTATTAAATAAATAATAATGTTATAAATGTATTATTATTATTGTGTTAAATAT
>JAANIA010000453.1:346434-360532 GCA_017607525.1 Pseudoatta argentina
AAGATTATTTTTAATTAAACTGCTGTTGGTTAATACTGTTAAATACATCTTTTCTTCGCATAATTTTTTTAAACATAACATGCCTTGAATAAAAATTAAACTTTTTAATAATAATAATAATTTTTTTAATTAATGATCTCATTCTTGTTAACGGAAAATCCAAATGCCGATACGGAAAAGTAACGATATGGAACCAACAGAGGATAAATTTATTCAATGTTTCCGCAACCAGAGATTCGCTTCGTTGCAGAATGGATTATAATGTCTCTTTCTGTCTCGGTAGTTCTGTCTTCAAAATTTAATATCCCAAGACTTCAGAAATCCATTTAGTTTTCCTGCTGCTCTTATCGGCTAACGTGCAGCTATTATCAGAGGAAAAAGATAAAACCGTCATGATTACGGACCCTCCGGCGATTAGACATTCATTCTGTATACATGTTTCCTTTCGTAGAATCCATAGATATTTACACTTTCCAAATGTAGTTTTACAAAGATAAGAAACGTACAAATTTGAGATATTTGCAAGTACCTATCACTATTTAATAACAAAAGAACAAGACATGCATCCTCTAAATTTTATTCCTCTATTTCGAGATTTTATTTTCTCGGATGTATTAATATGGCGTCGTTAACTGTTCGATGGGTATATTTAGAATCGTTTCCGAATCGTTAGCATTCTTCAGTCGCTTTTGTCGTAAGAGCATGCGAATTTTCCTCGGATTCAGTTGCCATATATCCTGTCTCCTCCAGCACGCGATGAATTTCGATTTCATCTATCTAGATCTCAGCGATGTCATCGTCGTTATTTAAGGTGGTGATACTCCACTGCCTTTCTCATCGCTTTAAATAAGCTGTACATTGAATTCGAATGGTGATATGTTTTATCAGCCATATCCTTGAAGGCGTCTACTACAGAAGACTTTTGATAAAAATATCAGATACGATATTTGCTTGTGAGAGAAAAGTAGAATCTCGAAATCTTTAGAACTTTCTAAAATACATTTTCTAAATTGTACTGTAAAAGCATTATATGTAAAATTATAATAATTATGGAACTATTAACTGGTTAAACGCAAATTGTAACATTGCATCAATATTTTAATTTTTTATTTAACAATATAAATGTAATATAACACATATTGTATACATAATAGTTACATTGTTGAGCATGAAATAATAACATTGATGTAATATGTTATTATTAGTTTATGTTTAGCAAGCAAAGTTATATATGTACGTAAGTAAAGTTACAACTATACAAATAAAATAGTTTTTTATAGTAATTATAAACAATTTGCAAAAATAAATTTACAATTAAAGTTAAATTTAAGTTAAGTTTATAGGTTTACATGATAATTCGCAAATGAATAGCGTAATTTTTCTTAACCTACGTTATCGATGTACAAACGTAAAAATACAAATTTAATTTATGTAACATTATCATTATATTATAATATATGACGTGCTAAAGCAAAATGTTTTATTTTTTTTTAATTTATCAAAAGAAAAGAAAAACTTATTTTCTTCTTGAAAACTCACTTTAAAAATTTTACAGAAAATTATTCTGCTAATTAAAGAAATGAACAATTGATTTTTGTAAAAATTTTTAATGAAACAATTTTAATTAAAAAAATCGTATTAAAATTGCCAAAATATCAAAATATATAATAATATTATATATTTAAGAAAAAATTCAAGTCAAAACATTGCAATTAGCGAATAAAAATAACAATTGCATAATTATAAACTTACAACGTTTTAAATTGTATTATCCTTTTTTTTCCGTAACAGCACTTTCCATGCCAAGTATTAGTATATAAGACAGTCAAAATAAGTGTTCACGCAAAATTGTTAGAATGCGTTTTATTGTAATTTTATTGTAATATGAATTGATTTACAATAAAACGCATTCTAACAATTTTATCACATATAACGTTTTGCTATGGCAATATTATAAAATGTACAATATCCTCATATGCAATATTATAAAAATTTATGAATTTATATAAAAGCTATAAAATATTATTGTTATTGTGTGTAATTTTCTGTCTAAAATAAACATATATTTACACAATTAGAAATAAAAGCACTAATTTTTGTAAAAGAGTACGATTTTAAATGCTTCCACTATAAATTATGTAATTTTTACGCATATTATTTATATAATTTTACATATTTTTTTTTTTTACATACTTTAGTATGACTAAAGACACTTAAAAGATGAAAGTTTCAGATCTTTTTTCTGGTCTTTCAATTTGCATTGAGAATGCCATGCTGTTTAATTCGTTTTATTTTGAATCCTTTCTATTTAATTTCTCGCAAGATTATTATTAGATTCGGCAGCAAATCTTAGTGAGTTCAGGGTTACGGGACTTCCTAAATCTGGCGCTCGTCTCAAACCTCTCGCATAACCGGTGACGCAAGTGACCGGTCGCCAGGGGCGACTTTTTTTCGAAGCGCGTATTTATCAGGCGTGTTAAACAGACACGAGCGATTCGCCCGCAGGTATAACGACAACGATAAAAGGCAAAACAGTGGCCTGGCGAATCGGTCGTGTTGAATAGTTATGCGCACAGTGTGATAAGCTCTTATCACCTGCGCCTACCATTGCGCACTGCCTCTCCTTTTCTGTCTTCCTTCGTCGCATTGTCCCTTTCGAAACCTTATACGTACTGATTAGTAATTCCTCGCATTTATTTGACCCAATTGATAACAGCGTGGATTTGTACGACACCGATTCTTTAACTATGTTTCTCCATGCACGTACGTGGATGGAGAATACGTAATAAACGGTTCGCTTAATCTGTAATTGGAATATAGAGTCCCGATATCCCCGAGTTAATTGTTAATTACATTTTTTAAATTTTTTAATAATGTAATAAATTGGAATTTTGTAATAATTCGCGATTTTTTCTTTTCAATTTTTTCAGTTCTTTTATTCGATTCGTATAGACTGATTATCGTACTATATTTATGCTAAGTTCCAAAAAAAAAAAAATTGCTTATTTTTTATATAGTTGAAAGTTAAAACTTCTAAAACTAATAACAAAGAATTGTAATAGGTCCCAAAGATCCACATATTTCTTCAGCGTTATGAAAAATATATGTCTCTGTTAATTTCCGAGCACACCGATACTTTGCTCACATTTAGCAAGATATGCTTCATATATATTGTGGCAAATATAACGTAAGTAACGTGATTATCAAGTTTGTTTTTATTGTGCTTTTAAGTAAAACTCATGGAATTTCATGTTTTTATTTATACATGCATTGCTTAGAATAAACCTATCAGCAAACTGATTGAACAGATAATTATTGTAGCTTTTAATTATTCGAATTGATTAATTAAATACTTTATATACATGCTATTAATTTCTATGTCCCATATTACGATTATGCTAATAAGTCTATATAGAAGAATTCTTAAACATGTTTTCCTTCTTATACGTATTTCTTCTTATATTTACTTATTTGCATCATATTTATCGGACGATAATACATCGAATATCAAGTTAAATGTTAATGACAATATTGAGAACGTCTGATAATTTAGACTTGTCCAAAGATCTTCTTTTCGAAAAAGAGATAGCAAAAAATATCTATAAATTCAACAAAAATAAAGACAAAACAGATAAAGAAAGATCGATGAAAATATTGAATACTACATTATATTATGTCGTGACCGATAAAAAAGAGCTAATTAGTTTACATCCTTGACATACATATAATGTTGTATAATGGACTATTGATCTGAATACTGCGTGTAATTATACTAATTACTGATACAGTTAGTTAGTTGGTTATATGAAAGCATCCTGCAGGGACTTCAACTCGGAATTCATAATTATATAAACGATTTTAAATTATATGTAAATTTCCTAGACTTCTCAAATACAAAACAAATGTATTTCAAATCTTTTTGAACGAGTCACCGCATGTATCTAGAACTGTATTCGAAATTGGATTGAAACGGATGTTTATATTCAACGTTTCGAATATCAAAGATGATTGAGGAGACTTGTCGAAGATAATTTACAGATATCTTAAATTCAAATCCTGGAATATAAAGCGGTCAGAACTTTTCCGTGTCTAAAGTTTTTAATCTATTTACTCCTTCTATGTGTTTTTTTCTCTTGTATTTTTGCAATAACTGGCAAGAACAATAATTGAAATTGATTCCGTGATTGGGCCTTTTGACTCTATCGCGAATATTGTGTTATTCGCTGGCTTTATTGGCCTCTCAAATTCGAATACTAATCGATGGAGTGATATATCTCGAGATCACAGGTACAAAGAGAATGGTCCTCTGCATTCGATTCGAATTATCGTCATTGATTGCTCTATTCTTAGGCGCAATAGTAGAAAGTAATAAATTCGTCGAGCGATAGCTCGTAGAACTGCAGCTTGTAATATCAAATATCACATATGTATTTAACATATTAAAAATTCTTTTGCTTGTGTTGCAATATGTAACCTACTGTTTTTGTTTTATCTTGAAATTAACCCTATCTTGTTTTATCATGAAAATTTACATAATGCCAGTCATTTTGTATCATGAGAGAGCAAAGTTTGCAAACCTTGACATCGGTATGCAATGAGTAAGCAGCCAAATATTCTTTTTTCCTTTATCACGCGTAAAAATATCTTTCGTCTTAGGTAGCACCTTTTATCCTCCATTGTAATCTACCGAGCAGAAAACTACCTGTTGATCCTGTGGGTCACAGAGAAAACATTCCTACGGATTTACACCATGTTTCCCTCGAAGACGAGCAAAGACCGATCATGTAAGTAATTCCGAGCCGTACGTGAGAATTTGTTCGAAATCCTGGGAGTAGTCGTAAATACGCCTCGCTAAGCATCAATTTCGCTTACGAAGTTACTCGGCCCATTCATCGAATATACACGCGATTCGTCTTTATATACTTTAACAAGACAGTTGTAAAAACAACATGGATTAATCGTATAAAAATGTACAAAACAAATTTTAATCACGCAATTATGTCTCAATATGTGATACAAAAAATATTATCCGATGTAGTGTTACAAATTTAGCTCGATTATATTCTATAAGATAGGAAAAAGAACGAAGGAAGGCCTTTTGGACAAGCAACATAAACGTAAAAAAAGTATAATAATTTTTTAATGTAAAATATTAAAATAACAACGCGACATTTCGACTTACTAAGAGTGCTTTCCATTTAATAGCGTAAATCGACATAAACATTATTCTGTCTTTCTTGAGATTTAATCAGTAATAAAAAACAGAATTATACAAATTCAATTTAATTTACTCTAGACCCTTACAGAAATTTAATGATTAATTATTTATTAAACATTGAACAACAGTATTTTTGATATTTAAAATAAGTAATTAACCACTGTCTTTTAATATTAAATTTGTCAAGATTAATGGATTTCTGTAAAAGGAGGTAGAAAAAAACGAAGAGAAGTAAATTGAAGGTATCACGATGCATCTGATTTCCATACAATTTGTTAATTAGAATGTCGAAATTATTTAAATTAATTAAAATAATTAACGGTTGCAGACACATTAGCCTTGCATTTGCGTGGTCTACTAATCGTTCGTATTTTTTGCTTTTGCAAAATTTCATTTGATGAAATTTCGTTTTTACGAAAGGAAGCTCGCTTGACAAATTCGTCGTCGTTGGAATTTGATCGATGCAAATTACTTTTGCAGCGATGTGCAAATTTTTCAAAATAAACAGCTCGGATTTACGTTATCCGATCCCATCGACGATTCTCGAGTAGCCGAAGCTTTCTAGTTTCTCGAATTTCCTATGAAGGTTCACGGCTACCTGTTAGGAAGGGATCTGGTTTTGAAACGAGTTGTATGGCAGTACATCGCACAGGAGAGAGAGAGACCTGTCGCCGTCGCCGGCGTCGTTGCTCGTCGTCGACCATGGTGGGGAATAGACGAAGTGACGGGATGGTTCGGATGAAACTCGAGGACGTTCACCTTTTTTCGTGACTCCGACGAGGCTGACAGACGCCGTTGAACTACCCTTCTCTATCAGCTAGAATCCTGGACGATTGACCTATTCATCTACAATAGAGAAGTCCGCCTTCGTGATTAGAAATAGCAATTACTACGGGTAGCCTAAACTTATTTTCAAGGAGGACGCCAATCGTATCATTTATATTCCCAAAATGTTTTCAAAATATAAATGTCAAATTATATTCAATTTAAATTATTTTTAATCACTTCTATAGGTTATTAATTAAAACAATGGAGTTAAACAATTTAACTCAAGAAATGTATTTTTCAAGAAATAATTTTTTCTGCATTGAAGCAGAGCGACAAACATTAATACGCTCATAAGGAATTCATAAGTTGAATCAATTTAGTTGATGCTTTTTAACATGCGAAGAACACTAATAATTGCAAATCTTTATAAACAGTTTGGAAATTCATCACGAGAGAGAGTATATAGTATGGACGATGAATAAAAAAATTTGTCATTGAGCTCCAAATTGTATTTATTCAACATTTTCACATAAAAAAATGTAATCATATATTTATTCAAAATTTTGAGTTTTCAAAAAATATTCATTCACAAAAAACTATGAATGCTTAACGAATATTCATATTCATTCGAACAAAATATAAACTGAAAAAGAAAGCTCCAATAAGCAACCGTTACTTCTTAACTATAACGGTACTTTGATGACTTTAAATAAAAAAAATTAATTTTGTTTACTTTTGTCATTGTAATATTCAGATTTTATAAAGGAAACTTAGAAATTTTGAAAAATATTTTAGAAAGATATACATTTTTTATTTACAAATCTATTTGATAGAGTGTCATACATATTTCGATGTAATTCCGGTTATATGACAGTAATGTAAATATTTTATAGGATATTTTGGGCGCGACGTTCATTATTGTCTGTGGACATTAAATTTCGAGATATATTATTTATTCTCAATAAAAATATCTTTGTTTAATCTATAGATCAAACAAGAACGCCCATCGTATAAGTCGCGGACTAAGCGTACGGTGTAATCGTAGCCATTGTTTTTATAGATTTCTGTTTTCTCTTAGGTAGGCTTGCAAACTATGTGCAGATAATACAGAGTAAAAGTGAATACGAAATGAAAATATTCGTAATAATATTTTTACAATATTCATTCAAATGGAATGAAAAAATATTTATTCGTTTCTTAACGAATAAAAAAAAATGTATTCGAATGAGTATTTTCATTCATTTTTTATTCATTTATTCGAATATTAGGTGTATTCATCGGACACACTGAGAGAGAGAGAGAGAGAGAGAGAGAGAGAGAGAGAGAGGACGATCTAGTCACGGATGGTTTCGCTATATAATGATAGTAACATTGGGAAAATATTTGTGTTTGCCTCCAATCTTATTGATATTCTGTACGTTCGAGTTTTGATTACTATTGCATTACCATAATTAGATATTCGGCTGATGCATGCCGTTGACCTTCCCGCGATGTCTTTGAGTCTTCACGCCGCGATATCGCGAATTTCTGCGCTGCGGCTTTCAGACATAAGCAGTTTCGTAATCGCGAAACGAATCGAGTTGTTTTACGGATGCGATATGAATACCGTGCATGAACGTTACGCTGTACGTAGTACATAACAAAAACTCAAATCGCATCTTTTACGACTGTGTTTTCATCGGAGATTTAATTTATCGTGAACTGTTATCGCCTTTTTTTATTAGTAATTTACGCTCGTATCCGTCGACGATAACACGACAGACGTGCACAGATGTGGACACTGTCGTTTCTTTTATAACGGTTTACAATTCTCACGTCGATTGCCAGATTATCGCTCCAATCATCTCGCACACTTGCATCCGTATAATGGTCGATATAGAAGAAACATTTTTATTTGCACTTTATTAATTCTCCGGTGCCAAAATTTGTAACTAATATAGGATGCCTTCCAATTACTTAACACATCTTAACACAAACGTTTACAGAAATGCACAAAGTGTAGCATTGTGCACAGTTTTGATCCATTTCGGATAGAGTTAATCAAATGTTGCTTTTTCCGCCTGCCTGTATGTACTGAATAAAAAAAAAAGTAAAAGTGCTGGCTACTGAACGTCCTCCAAGTACCACTTTATAGCCGCCGCAGTTAGTAACATGTAATTGTCACTAGAAAACATAAGCTTACGACTAATAGCCTTCGGATAGAATATGGATGTGTAATGTTATTGTACTAATGTTATGTCGACAATTACGGCAATTGGAGCGCAACTTGTGTTGCCGTGTGCACGAAAGTGTCTAGTGATTTTACAGTTGGAAAGCACCCACAATTACTAATACAGGGGCTGTAAGAGAGCTCTTTAATTTGTATTAATTAAAAGTCACTAATTAATTTTAAAGAATCAAACTAGCATAATTTATACACGAAAGAAACAATTTTGCAAAGAATCTAAAAATTTAGCTAGATACAGATCTGAAAATAATTTCATTTCTCTCCTATTTACGTTTAATATGAAACTCAAACATGATGAGTGATATTATAAAAACTTTTGATATTCCAGCAATCAAGCGTTCAAGCGTCTTGCAGAATTATTTATTATCTAATAAAATTATTTCAGATTTAGCTAAATTTTTTTATATTTCAGCAAAATCGTTCTCTCCGTGTATACGATTCCAATAGACTCATCGCCATGTCGAGAAGGTTAATGTAACTGTAACAATACAAACGTACATGCTCACGTCTCATACGATTCTCGATTCCACGCAAACAGCGATTACAAGTCACGCGTGCTTAAGCGGCATAGAAACGGCGCGAAACTTTATTTCACGTTACATACACAATATGCTTTTACGGTCCCCGTTCTCATTCATATGTATCGCAGCTTTTGAAACCCCGCTGGAACATGCCACTGCAATTCTCTCCGGTGCATTACCCACGAGTGCGTCTCCGTCTGTATGCGCCTTCAATACACTGGCGCACAATTGCTTTTCGACCCGTGCACTGTGTATCGGAGTTTAGCGTCGAACCGACAAGTGGAAAGGTCGCCATCTTTATCGCAGATCCATTACGTTCGTCTGATGAAAATCGTCCAACTGATTGGGAACAGAGATTAAGAAGTACTAGAGAGAGAAAGGTCGATGATGCATAAGACTTTAAAGATATCTTGACTATACAATATTGGAAAAAAGTATCGGCCGAAGAATTAAACAAAAAAGCAACACGAGAATCTTACTCAAATGTATAATAACAGAGCAATCTAGAAAATTTTTAAATTTTTATAATAATGCTTTGAGAAGTGATACATACATTTTTAAAATTTAATTTGCTTGAGATCGAGACGAAAAAAATATCTTTCGCTTTACTCGCATTATCTTTACTTTCATATATCTAATTCAAAATGGAAACAGTGCAAGAAAGTGTGACTAAAACGCGAATGAACGGATACGTTCCTTATTATCTTCTCAATTAATTAACTGCATTATTTAATAACGCAGTAATAACATGCGTAATAACGAAGAGGCGTATAATAATAATTGTTCTTGAAAAAATGAACAATCGGAATAATTACGCGAGGCTTCTGACGCGATTTCTCGTGGACAGCTGAAACGACAAAATATTGTATAATATGATATTTCCTCTAGAGATCTAGAGATTGGAGGGCCGGCGCGGCGCTTCTGTGTTCTCTCCCTCCGGGATAGGAATTCCGATTGAATTTCTCCGCCGCAAAATTGCAACGTAGCGATTGATATTAACTAACTGCGGCGCAACACGGGAAGTGGATCGAGCCCGGGGGTCCGGGCTCGATAATTTTCGCGACGAGTTATTTCGCTACCGCGGCATTATTATTAGGTGTTGGAATTAATTCGTAGCGTTTTACAAGAGTATAGTTCTATATACATTGTAAACATCTATCATAGGACGTCATTTGCCGTACATAACCTTTCTTGAAATCATAAATAACAACACTGTATAATTCATTGAATATGTCAAAATTTGTGCCAGATAAAGTGTTTTTGCGGGGAGTTTTGCTTCATTACTTTAATATGAACAAAAGTGCAGCTGAAGCGCATAGAATTCTTGTTCAGACTTATGGTGACGATGCTCTGTCGGATACGGCATGCAGAGACTGGTTCCGACGCTTCAAAAATAATGATTTTCAACTTGAGGATAAAGAACGTTCTGGCGCACCGACAAAATTTCAAGACAAAGAATTAGAGCAATTACTCGATGAAAAATATTACAAGTTGATGAGTCAACTGTTTGAAAACGTTTAAAAGGGTTAGGAATGATCCAGAAGCAAGGACATTGGGTGCCGTATGAATTGAAGCCGAGAACTACTGCTTCAACGGCAGATAAGAAAAGGTTTTTTGCCAGTCACCGTATCGTGACTGGCGATGAAAAGTGGATACACTACGATAATCCAAAGCGTAGAAAATCGTGGGGTAAGCCCGGCCATGCATCCAGTAAAACGGCCGCTATACGCGCAAAAGCATGACAAAGTGATTTTGTTACATGACAACGCTCGGCCTCGTGTTGCAAAACCAGTAAAAACCTACATAGCTCCTTCCGATTTTCACCTATTCCGTTCGATGGCACATGGCCTAGCTGACCGGCGCTTTCATTCTTACGAAGAAGCTCAAAAATGGATCGATTCTTGGATAGCCTCAAAAGACATGTCGTTTTTCCGACGCGGGATTCATGTACTGCCAGAAAGATGGTCAAAATTAGTAGAAAGTGATGGGAAGTACTTTCATTAATGTATTTTTTAATGCTCATGTGAAATAAATAACATTCTTTCATTAAAAAAACGCTACGGAATTAATTCCAACACCTAATAGTATTGGGAGAGTATGCCAGTAATTGCGACACGAAAAACCGACGATTAATTATTTATTTAATTTACTAATTACCATTCTTCCGTATCTGTATATAACTTGTTTGTAAATCCAATATAAAAACTAATCGATCAGAAATTTTTCAACCTCAAGTTGTTAACTTTATTGACGAAAAATTGAGTTAAATGTTCAATATACACACCTCACGTTTTTATTTCGAGCTATGAAAATAAGTTAACGTAGAAATCAATTTTTATCTTATAAATATTTATTGTCAATTTTTGTCTTAGAAATATTTATTTTTAATATTTATTTTAGAAATTGATTATTTATTGGACTGACAATGAGAATCAAGCAATTTCCTCAAAAAGATTTATATATTTACTATTATGCGAATCCGATATAAGGAAACAACATCGATAAAAGTATAATTCTATTCGCAGTAGAATTGTATGATAAAAATAATATATACGAATGTTGAAAAGATCATAGCTTTTTATTATCCAGAGGAAACCGCTAAATATACATCAATACGAGGAAACTCACATATATTAATTAATCATTATACGAATAAATTTATTACGATAATTCACATGATTGCGAATATATAATATATATATATATATATATATATATATATATATATATATATATATATATATATATATATATATATATATATATATATATATATATATATATATATATATATATATATATATATATATATATATATTGTGTGTGTGTGTGTGTGTATCTCTAAAGTTTGCAGAGACATACACGGAAAATTGAGTGATAGCGAATGATAAGATGCGCATTTAAAACTATGGATGGACGATCGCAAAAAGGGATGCACGTGTATCCTCCGCCATATCTCCAAAAAGACAACGAGAAGGATTGCCCGTTACGGACATGCTTCCGCCGGAAGTGAGACATGGAAGGATGGAAGATAAGTGTTGGGACCGCGCGACCAGAGCATAACGGAGTGCTACGACGGCAATGACGAAGGGCAAAATGACGAAAAGAAAGAGCGAGAGAAGGATAGAGGGAACAGGAAAAGGAAGAGTAGTGTCATGACCTTGCGAATCGAGTTCCGCATTGCTGCAGCCAGCAGATTTTTATGGAACCACCGTTATAAATGTGGGATATTTCAAAGATCAATAATAAGCCATTAGCCAAATGAGTTTTTAATCAGTACGACTGAAAGCAAAAAACAAAATTTTAATTTTACTCGAATAAAGTGATTTTTTTTAGACTAAACACGCGGTAAATTTCTCGGATTTTTTGAATTGTTACTAGTAGGCGAAGAATTATACAAGTATAATACTGGAGATGTTGACCGATAATGATAAACCTTTGCGAGAAAAGTTTTATGCAATGGAAACAAGAGAATGATAGAGGAAAATGAAGATGACTGAGGTTTGAGTTCCGGGTTGTTGGTTACTAATGTTTCCATTGTAACTAATTACCTATTTGCGGGAAATTGCTACATTCCCATCTAAATTAGGGGGACCACAGTGTATAACGAAGAAAAGAGTAGAAAAATGAATGAATGGAGTGAGAAATATATAAATAAAAATGTAATTATATAAAATTCAATCAAAAATTATTGCTTTTAAATTAATTTCCAAAAATAAGTAGCACCGCGCATAAAATGCAACATTACAAATTACTTCGAACGTATCCCGCTTCTGACATCGATAAATTATTCATTGTCGTTCAACCACCGTTAAACGTTATACGATCATCAGACAAGCGTCGCGTCGTTTAAATCATTGTTTAAATATCATTTCACAGCCGGATTTATAGAGCAAACCGCGCATAACGGGGAAGTCCACGACTAAAGGAAAACCATATATATCAACTGTGCGAGACGGCAGCAAAGCGAGAAGCTGAATAGCTGGTAGCAACAGCGTTGTTAGCGCAACACGAAAAGATTTGTCTTGACCTTGGGACCAGGTTCCGCATTGCTGGATCGCACCCGGTTAGGGGTCCCCGAAGATCGCAGAAGGAGGCGAAGTCGTTGCTACCAGCTACATCATGGACTCGCGCGGGTAATGGCCGACCTTCAACTTGACCGCTCAACTTGAGCGCCCTTCTCCTTCGCTTAGAGTGTGCTCGCGGAACACTCGCGTATAATTTTAGAAGCACGCGGGGTCCTTGACACCTCGCTTCAAGACGGGCGGCAACCATTGACAACCGCAGACGCTGCCCCTCCCTTGTCCATTGACTCACGTCACGTTACTTTTGCGATGAAATTTCACATAGGATCGATTTTTGCTCGGATCGTTTCTCTTCACTTGCTCGACTCGTCAATTGTCCAATCGGTAACAAATCTTTACCTCTATTTCTACTTGTGTAAATTAATTTTAATCTTGATTTGATCTTTATACCTTTACATCTTTTTTTTTAGTTTGAAGGAATAGAGAAAGATAACGAGTGATTTAAGTCAAGATTAAAGTTAATCTACTTGTTTTAGCAGAAATAAATATCAAAGAATTAAGTGAATCTCGATGACAATACAAAGATACAAAAAAATAAAATAAAATACTTGTATCAAATAAATTCTTTCTTAATATTTATAATAGTTTTTTTATTCAGAGAAGATCTAGTGATAAGCATCAACGATGTAGGTAACAATTATACAAGTTTTAAAAAATTGTAAAATTAATATATTATATAGTTGAATAAACTTTTTAATAGTCATACATTGCAACTGAATAGGAGAAAACTAGTAAGTTTTTGTAATCCTTGTAATTTGGATTTAATTGCAAAAACACAATTTATTTAACTATATACATTAATTTACACATAAAATTGGTGTAGTTATCATGTATGTAGTTGCCATTATTATGTTATTAAAAACTGCTTCTTTTTTTTTAATGGAAGCGATTTTATAATAATGGCAATTAGCTTGCAAATAAATAAATTAATTATTGTTTATTAGATTTTTTGAGAAATAAATTCCCAAGGAAAAATCTAATAGGTTAATAATAAATAATTAATTTGTTTGTCTGCACATGTCATTTAGAAGTTAATAATCATTTTTTTATTTTTCTATCATCGCCGTACATATAAAATTACATTTTTTCCATTATAGAACTTAAAAAGATATTTAATTATGTTTTAAAATTTGCAATAAATTCTTTACAGATTTAAAATGTTAGTAGCATCAAAAGTTGACGATCAAATTTAATTTGTAAGATTATTATGATTTTAGATTGATTGTATTGCAAGTCTGAAAATAATTAGTATGCAGTCATATATCGATCTGATTGTGAG
>JAANIA010000453.1:391007-402594 GCA_017607525.1 Pseudoatta argentina
GAATAGGTGAAAATCGGAAGGAGCTATGTAGGTTTTTACTGGTTTTGCAACACGAGGCCGAGCGTTGTCATGTAACAAAATCACTTTGTCATGCCTTTGCGCGTATAGCGGCCGTTTTACTGGATGCATGGCCGGGCTTACCCCACGATTTTCTACGCTTTGGATTATCGTAGTGTATCCACTTTTCATCGCCAGTCACGATACGGTGACTGGCAAAAAACCTTTTCTTTTCTGCCGTTGAAGCAGTAGTTCTCGGCTTCAATTCATACGGCACCCAATGTCCTTGCTTCTGGATCATTCCTAACCCTTTTAAACGTTTTCAAACAGTTGACTCATCAACTTGTAATATTTTTCATCGAGTAATTGCTCTAATTCTTTGTCTTGAAATTTTGTCGGTGCGCCAGAACGTTCTTTATCCTCAAGTTCAAAATCATTACTTTTGAAGCGTCGAAACCAGTCTCTGCATGTCGTATCCGACAGAGCATTGTCACCATAAGTCTGAACAAGAATTCTATGCGCTTCAGCTGCAAATTTCTTTTGAATAAAGTAGTGTAATAAAATTCCTCGCAAATACACTTTATTCGGCACAAATTTTGACATATTCAATGAATTATACAGTGTTGTTATTTATGATTTCAAGAAAGGTTATGTACGGCAAATGACGTCCTATGATAGATGTTTACAATGTATACAGAACTATAGGTAACAACGAAAGAGTGTACTGCTTGTGCCATCTCTTGTAAAACGCTACGAATTAATTCCAACACCTATATACGTATATACATCAAAAAAATTAAACTTTTTAACTCGTTTTTTTCTATTGTATAAAATGTGTATTTTTGTTTCCTACTATATTAAAATTCTATAGTGAATTATTAACAGCATAACTACACAAGCTAAAAGCAAATTTATTTCTTAATCCTGGTATATCTCTTTAACTTTCTTCGCGATTACATCATTTCCTATCAATGTACACGACTTACTTGAACTTGTAATATATCACTATTCGAAATAAAGTTTTTCCTTTATCAATTTGCAATTATCATGTGATGTAATGAATAAGTAGTAGGATACTCCATAAGTAAAAACTCAAAATCGATTAACTCTACATTAAAAATTGAAGATGCAAAAAAGATCCTAAATTTTTTATTAAATAAAATAATATGATTATGAGATAAACGCAAATTAAAACAGGAAGGACGATAAGAGTATAAAACAAGAATAATTCAGAAAGGATGTATCTCAAAAAACGGATACTCACCTGTTGCTGTCAGATTCTGTCGGAGTGATCTTACGATCCTGCAGATGAGAGACAAGAGTGACACACGAGGTACGTTCTTGGACTGTTAAAAGACAGGAAATATCCTGTCGTGTTTCTTGCTGCCAGGGAATGAAACTTTTATTCGCGGATAAGTGGTCCTTCGTTCTCACGTCTGCGACAGTTAGCTTTAACTTCCTCACTGTGAGTCACCGGACAACATCCGACGCCGAATACCGCGACTACGGTGTCTGCGCCCGGAAATGATGGCGAGAGCGTCGCGACGCCGGCCTTTATACATGTGTGTGTATGTGTATGTGTGTACGCGTCGGCGCCCCTATGCATGTATGAAGACCCCCTTTTTTTCTCACCCTCCATGAACCGCGTGCCATCCCTTCTCACACTCACGATCGAGATGAGGCGTCGCGACGCGTGTATATGCGTAAAGACAGATTTATGTTGAGACGGGATGATGCATGACGCAACGAGCAGTTCCTACGTCGCCCAGTTATAATGGCGAATCAAATTGTTTGGCGGAGTAACAGGATAATCGCGATAATTCGTATCATCGTTTGCTAATCATCTGATGAAAAATGAACTTCTGGTGCGGACCATTTCGTTTAATTTCGCGCAGCTATTCTTAAACAGAAATATAAAGGAATTGTTTTAAAAAGGAATTGTTTTAAAAAGGACAGTCATAAAAAATTATCCTTTAAAAGAATTAGTAATTTATAATAATATTAACTATATATATATTTATATATAATAATAATACACAAATTATTAATTTTTTCCTACATATTACAATGCCATATGACTTCACGGAAAAAAAAATGTTTCTGGCTACAGCTAATTCTGATTAGCTGAAATTGTATTAGCTACTATAGCTATGAAATTTGCTAATACATACAAAGGATTTACTGCTAGTTAATATAAAGGCGTGATAGCAAAGTATGCACGTCAGTTACAGATCAATTTATTTAGCAATATGAAGTTAGTTGTCATAGTTACCGGATATGTCCGTGTAAAAGAAAATTATCTCTACTACAGCTAAATATGGTTTGCTACCAAATTGTCTACTACACAGAAAACGTTTGCTGCAATGATCAATATATCGACATAATAGCAAAATGCTTGTCTGTTATAATAATAATATTTAGGCCTCACAGCTAATGGAAATTAGTCCTTACAGACACGACATTAGGTATATTAAAGGACATTAGGTTCATATAATGCTACTGAATTAGCTGTTAAATCTAATTTATGACAGTTAATCTTTTTTTTTCCGTGTTCTTTACGTAAAATTCGTATAAAATATTATCGCAAAAGCTATTACGTGACACATTAAATGTCTCGCTGTTCACGAGAAAACATATGACTACTCAAGTGATAAAAAGATTATTATAGAATATCATCGCGCAAGTAAGTTGACGCCTCCGCGTATTATAAAGTTTCGAATAAAAGGATAAATTATATTCTTATCAGATTATTCTCGTTGCTTTGAGTATTACAGTTTTATCTTGCAGAAATCCATTGTCCTTGCTTTCAATTTACGATTTTTCTTTGACGTACAGCATCATTCCTATAATTTATAATTTCAACGTCGCATCTTCCGTAAGTGTTCCGTGTATGTGTGTTGCCGGATTTCTTGCTTGAAGTTTCCTTGGACTTCCTTGGACAAAGTTTCCCCCGTAAACTCGTGCTGCTCGTACGAAGGAGAACAACTCGATACTAAATCCGACGGTGATACGGTTAAGTATTACGAGTTATCTGCCATTAGACAAAAGACTTTTGTGGGATTTCCTGCTAAATCACTCGTAAATAAACGTGTGGACTCGTTCGCTCGTTCATTAGACTCTTCGTCGCGCTGCACTGTCGTAAAAGTTCTCGCCTGTGAAAAGACTGAAAATGTTTTACGAGAGATGAAAATTCGCGCAAACGGAGTATTTGCATAATTACACCGATGACAAGTCTCATGAGATTGAAAACCACAACTTATTTGATAATACGCGAGAATTTCAGGCGTGAAAAGAACAGATCCTTTCGAACGTCCTTACGAGGTTCCAAAGTTCTCTCTTTTGTCAAGAAACGAAGCCCGACTCACGCCCTTCTCAAAGTTAAAAAAAAATCGTTAAAAAATTAAAAGGCTGTTCCTCTGTTTTAATCGACACTTCGCCTCTCGAAAGATCTTTGATTTTTCCTGGGATTCTAAATTTGATTCCAGTTAGGTTCTCCCTACATATATAGTATATGTGATCAAATAAATCAAATAAAAAATATCTTTATACACTTTATATTACGCAACATTTACAACATTTACACACGGAAAAAAAACAGCTGAAAACTTCACTGATTCAGCAAATCTACAGTCATAATATACAGACAGTCAATTATCTATGTTAAATTAGCAAAGTTGACAGCTGAATAACATTAGCGATTTGTTAAACTATCAAATCTTCTTAGCTATCGATGTTGAATTCGCGCAGTAAATTATAGGTTTGCTGCACCACCCAATTAATTTTTTTTCCGTGCATTTTCATTAGCCCATTCCTGACGTTTTATAATTAATAATAATAAAGAATACATAATCGTACCTTTCTTATTAATTCAATTATTTGGGCATTTAATTATATTGATCGAGGAAAATGTCACGAACATTTGCTCCTATCAAAAAGTTATAAATATAAAATTTAATTAAAGTTAGTTGGTTGCGTCAGAAGGCATGCGCCTCGTGTAATTAATTAATTTATGGAAAAGATGAGAATGACACCTAAGCTAATAGATTTTTATACCAAAAACACGCATAATTATCGATGCGCAATACTTCTTTTGAAAACATCCATAATTAAATGATACATAATGCATAAAATAACACAATGATGTATAAAATAACACAAATAAAACGCATAAAAAACATCTTATTTTTATCTTTTCATTTCTTAAGAATTTATAAGGTATCATTAATCTCGAATTATTACTTCAAGGATAGAGACGCAAATAATTCCTGCAATAAGAAGTACCAAGAATAAAAAATGCCGGAAACTTAATACGATTTCAGGAACGTGCTTTTTATCTATTCGTCCTATTCTGTTTTTTTATATAAAAATGTAAATTACAGCGTTATTATGGGTGAATGTACAGAGAGAATTTTTTTGTTAAATTTATCCTAAAAAGTAGTTCTGGGACAACATTGTATTTCGAAGAATTTTATATAAACTTTTCTCATTTATTAATAAAACTATAATAAAATAAGTTTGATTAATTTTATTGAAGTGCATAGTAAAAATCTTTAAAATATTATACTGTACCACAATTACCATATTTTCAGGGTAAATTAAAAAAAATTTCTCCGTTTGCATTTAATTTGTTCTTTATTCGAATTTACCGGACGCATTTACATACATGTATATTATATACATGTATATAACACATTATGTATATAATACATTACATGCATACGCATATTATATATATGTGCGAAGGTGTTCGTATATAATATATAATATGATAAGAATAAAAAGTAGGAAAAAAAAAATAAAAAGTCACACTTTGCTTAATAGTTTTATTATTCTCGTAAGAGCATGAATATCGGTTTGATAACATGCGATACGCGATGATAACGCGAAAACGGATGAATCGATTTCTGCTGGTCGATTTCTACATGGATTAAATGTCGAACAGTGTCATTGTGCACTAAGCGTCCCGACAATGACCGGCATTTCAATCATGAGCGATGCTTTGATATTAACCTGATTTCACTTGAAATCTTTTATCTGCCAAAGAGACTGATAACTTCTTTAATAAAATACGGATCGTAAATCGTCTGTCATTTACATCCACGATTCTTTCTCGTTAAACTCTCTCCTATAATTCTCGACTGAATATCATGCGACCGATCAATACTTGTACTCAGAGGCAACAAAGATGAAGAGTGTATATTAGCGATGCAACAGAAACAAGAGAAGCAAAGGTAAGGCGCTCGAGAATGTTGCATTTCTCTTGCGTAATTAATCCTTATGGTCATTCTTGTTAAATGATTATTTCAGAGAATTCTCAGAAAGAGAGAAATTTTTTAACGTTTCCTCACATCGAGGAAGCTAAAAAGACGTAAATGTTCTACCGCCTATTCTTGTGTCGTATCTCCATGTGGGAATTAATCCTTTTAACGTGACGTAAAACAAAGTTATTTTCACATTTACGGGAAATATAAATGACAAGATAAGGAGTTAACAGAAGTAATGCAGAAACTGCAGTTTCAGGAAATTTCATCATTAGCACCTTTAATTGCGCGCAATAAAGAAAGTATTGCTCCCTAAATTAATTGCATTACTCTCTAATTGAGAGTGATTAATGAAACGTGATATTTATTGAATATTTCATTACCGGAATATCATTTCATCAGCGATCAAGATATGTCTACAAGCTCGAATAATTAAAAATTAATTCTAAAGAGTATGATGTCTTCTTGGCAAACTTAATTCTATGAAGTGTGATGTTTTTAAGTGAAAATTGCAATTTTTTAATGAAACATCTTTTATTTATTTTTTATTAATATGAAAATATTAATATATAACAATATTGGGAAATTTGATGATAACAGATAAAACAAAATTAACAAATAACAAAGGGCTAGTTTTACCAACGCTTGCAGTTACTTGATTCGCTGAATTTAAGAATTGCCAACTGCTAAACTGAAAACTTATCAACTCTAACATAATTTCTTGACAATAAATCTATTACAAAATATGTAAAAGTACTCGAAACGTATTTCAATTTCTAATTATCTGTTACTCTTTTTCCTTACGATGAATGAGTTAGAATTAATTAAGACAAATTTTAAAGT
Organism: Pseudoatta argentina; assembly: GCA_017607525.1. Taxonomy (NCBI): domain Eukaryota; kingdom Metazoa; phylum Arthropoda; class Insecta; order Hymenoptera; family Formicidae; genus Pseudoatta; species Pseudoatta argentina. The sequence continues at coordinate 397,109 of JAANIA010000453.1, forward strand.
CTTGCTGTTGACATTGTGGTGCCACGAAGTTAATCGACCAATCAAGTAATCCACGTTGGTAAAACCAACCCATTAATGTTCAACATCTTATCTGCTAGATAGTAATTAACTGCCTTTCGAATCTTCTTCTCAGCTTTTCTTCCAATACATTGCGAGACACTCGAATGATGTACAGATAAATTGTCACTGAATAAGACAAATTTATCCACAATACGAGTTTTACAGATTTGCAGGAAATTCAATGCAGAGGTCAATCGGTTATTTCCGCCTAAATTATTGTAACAGTCAGTGTGACATTTCAATTATTCATGTTTGCTTAACTGAAGCTAGACATGTAACAATGTAAGCTAAAGTGCATATCATATATCTCAATCGTAGGTGATCAATATAGGTAATAACAACCACGGGCAGGCAACAACAACCGCCTCCTAAAGTAATATATATAGCATGCCGATTATACGCGATCGTGCGCGCGACGTTAATGATCAACGCAACATTGATCTTTTCCAAATTCGCAATATCAGTTTGTTTTCTATCATTAGATTGCACTAGAACTTTCCTTCTTGCTTTCGCCAAATTTCAAACATACAGAATGAATCTATAAATATATTTTATAATTTTATGAGCAAAATACGTTCATGAAACTTTAAAACATATTTATGATCGACTCACCCTTATTTCACTTTAAATACGTATACTACTTTAGCTATAAAAAAAAGACTTAAAGTATGGTACATAATGATCACGACAATTGCAAAATTACTACTCTCATCTTTCGCTTCAGCGATTATGCTTATGGTCATCACCATCGCCTTTCTTGAAGCTCCATTTTTTCCCATGCTCGTGTCCCTCTTTCTTGCCATGCTTATGATGATGATCGTAATGATGGTCATGGCCTTCGTCGACTTTATGGCCCTTGTGCTCGTGATGATGACCGCCTTTCTCGTGCTTCCCCTCCTTGCCATATTTCTCCTCGTGATCCGAGCTGTCGTGATGGCCCTTTTTCTCGTGGCCGCCCTTCTCCGATTCATGATCGTGATGGTGTTCGCCGTGCTTCTCTATGCCACCATCTTCGTTAAACTCATCAAAGAACTCTGTCTTCTTTTCGTATTCGTCCTGCAAAATTAACAATAATGAAATAATTCCATAATCGCAACGTTTTCCTGATGAAAAAAAATTCTCATTACATATTACAATATTTTTAAGACTTTGTCGTATTTTATAAAAATTTTTGAAAAAATATCTTAAACTTTTCAGATTTCATAAGTTTTCTTCAGAAATGATAGAACAAGAAGTTTTACAAATCTCTTCAAATATTTTTAATTCTAGAAAAGATATAGATTTTCTTTCTTAATATTTCTAAAAAATATTGCAATTTATTTAAAAAATGAAAGAAATTTTCTAAAAACTTATAAAATTATTAAAAAATTCTGTATAATTTTCAGAAATTCTGAAAAATTATATTATATAAAGAATTCTAACAAAAATTTTAGGGTTCTATTTGAGTAAGAACTTAATTTATGTACGATATACCGTTACCTTTTTATGTACGGAATGTTCCCCATGAGTGCTATGACCCTTCTTGTGTTCGCCTTTTTCGCCAAATTCAGCTGTCTTCTTGCCTCCTTCACCACGCTTATGTTCCTCGTGATATCCACCCTCTTCCTCGTGTTTCTTCTCATCGCCGCCTTTTTCATCATAATGTTTGCTGGCATGCTCCTTATCGTGATGTCCCTTCTCAGCCTTCTCGTTTTCGTGCCAGACTTTATACCCCTACGAAACAGAAAATCATTATTAAATTTATACTGCCAAAATTATTTAAAGTAGAATTTCACTCTTTATAGAAACTAAATTCTTTAAAGTAGAATTTCACTTTTTAGAGAAACTACTTTAAAGAATTTAGAATGTATAATTCCATTATGTTTTTGTCTGTAAATATAATTTTGGCAGTATATATAAATTTAATAATGATTTTCTGTTTGTATACATGGTTGACTATGAATTTTTGAAGATATTAGAATATGAGTAACAGAAAAAACATTTAGGTATTATATTATATATTCACTGATGAGGACCATATTCAAAGTCGAAACATTTGATTATGTATTTTATATGTATGAATGTTGAATAATAATTAGCGTTTATCAATTTGCTTTCGGCTCTTTTAGTCCGGAAATGATATATATTAGTGAATTTATATCCGTTAAAGCATTTTAATTACAATTATTAATTGTTAAATTATAAAATTATCATAAACTAATCCTATCATTCTAAAAATAATATAAATTTGTCACAGCTGCGCTATATTTTGTTGAAAATATGTCATTATTTTTGTTATTAAGCATAAATTAATGACATTATTAAATTAATTTTTTTACTAATGACGTTACTAATACTTTATTTATCCGACAACAAATATGACATAAATATGTAGTAAAATGAATAAATGAATGACATTATTAATTGGTCAAAAAGATGATATTCATGACTAGATATAGACTTTAAATAGATAACATAACAATAAATAGATCAATAACAAATAATCTAATGATTAGCTATTATCAAAATGATTACAACTTGCTATCTGGAATAATACAGAATTTGCATATAATTGTCACGATTTTTTTTTTAATGTAAATAAAGCTTAATAAACAAACGCGGTATCTAAAAGACAGTTTACCTTGTCGCCTTTCTCTCCCTCATGCCCATGGTGTTCTTCTTCATGTTCTGCGCCGCCACCTTTTTCAAACTTGTAATTTTTTATATCTTTCTCCTTTCCATCATGCTCTTCATGTTTATGGGTTTCTGCGTGTTCCTGAGTCTCACCGTGCACATGATCACGCGCTTCCTCTTTGCCATTATCCTGATCTTCACCATCGTGTCTGCGATGATCATCACGATGGTCATCTTTGACCGTTTGATGATGATATTCCTCGTGTATGTGTGTAGGATTAGATTCACTGGATTCTTCGCTCTGATGCTTTTCGCGAAGCGAGTCTCTTCGTGGAGAAGCATAACTGTGATATTTCCGCTTATCATCGTCATTGCTTTGTTCCTCTTCGTATCTTTCGTCTTGTTTATAAGAACGTAGATCTTTAGAACGTGGAGTAAACGGTTTGTTTTTGGCAACGCTCTCATCTTCAAATTCTCTGTACTTGCGATTTTGTCGATCCTTCTTATATTGGTTGTTGCCTATTAATTTCTTTTGATCTGAGCGATCGCGATATTCTTTATTCCGCTCATAAATTTCGTCATCATTATATGGTGATTCCAAATACTTATTCTTGTCTTCAAATCGATGATCAACATCATGATCATCACGACGATCTTTTGGTTTGTTATACTTCTCATGGCGTGGATTTTCACGTTGTTTCTCATCAGAATTATCTCTATCATATCTGTACTTATTGTATTGACGATGATTATCGTCATTATCTCCATCTTTACTTTTGTCGATGTTATCATCATATTCTTCCTCTTCCGTTTCATCTTCCTCTCCATCGTCGTTATTCTCACGCCAAACATTTTCATATTTTTCGTGTCTATCGTCATTTTTACTACTTCTGTCATTTTCATCATATTCATAATGTTTGTCTTGATAATTACGGTTTTGCTGCGGATAACGATCTTCCTCTTCTTCTTCGCGATCTTTTTCCTCGCTCAGTTTATTCGGCGTCTTATAAACTTTTTCATTGACTTGAGTTTTATCATTTTCAACATCGTCATCTTCTTTTTCAGTCACGTCAACGTCTTCGACGCGAGACTGTTCATTCGTTCCAACGTTTTCATCGCTGTTCTTCTTATGCTTTCCGTCTTGCAAAACGAATGATCTGCTGTCGTAATACGGTGTAGGTTTAGAGGTAACAATAGGTCGGATTTTCAACAAAGTAGGAGTAAGAGGTTTTAAAGTTGCGTCAGGAAGAGTGGAAACTTGCTGTTGCGATGGCTGCACTGCTTGTTTAAAGTCTTGAGTAATTACTTTTGGCGTATTAAGCACATTAGGAACTGAATACAAATTTGAGAATTTTTTATATAACGCGATTTCAGGGTTTTCATTTAAATTTGATTTCTCATTACTGAGACTATTGTAGCTGCTGATTGTAGGTAGGAAATCTTTCTTGCGAACAATTTGAGAGTCCTTCTGTCCCTGAACGGTGTGCAAAGGGGATGTTTGACTGGGTATATAAGTCGTCGCGAAATTCGTCTTCGTAACAGTCCGCTCCGTGGGACTCTCAGTAATGGCATAATAATCCAACGAGCCGTAACTTTGCTGATTATTAACGATGACCAAAGGACTTCTCGTAGTATCAATTACATCAGTATAAAAAGTTTTGTAATCTGTAAGGGTAGTCTTTTTCCCTATGGGACTCGTTGGCAAACTCGCTTCGGTGCTAACAATTGTTGCTGAATTTCCTTCAGGATTGAGATGATTCGTACGCTTTATTGGGATATAACGGCGTGTCGCGAGCGGATTAAATAGATCTGTTGGAAGAACCAATGGAAGAATGTTTGCGGAAGAACGGACAATCTGTTGTTGACGATTGAAATCCGTTGGCAAAACGCTCGGTTTTCTATGTGACGCATCATTTGTGGTGACAAATGAATTGGGCGATTGTAATATGGAAAATGGTCTTGGCACTATGTTGTACTTCTGCGGTAATCGATCAGCATAATTGGAAGCATTCGAATTTTTTAAATTATTTACATTAATAATGTTATTAAAGTTACTGTTATTTAATTGTGTTAATCGAGGTACAGTTTGAATTGAAGAGTCTTTAACATCCCATTCATGACGGGTTTTAGGATTCTTCGTTGGATCGGAATAAACGTTTGAAGTTGGTACAGATAATGATTCGTTCTTCACCTTCGTTTTTCCATTGGAAACCTTGAAATATCCTACAGGCGTGCTTGGTTTACTACTAGCAGATTCCTCGTCGAAATTTGATTCTTCGTCCGATGAGACTCGTGGAGTTGCGGCGGTGCGATTTAATTGCAAATATTTCTTAAGTAATCTTCTCGATTTCTTGCTGTTTGAAGTAGGTAATGTAAATGTAGGCTCAACGTCGGAATGTGACTTCTCCGCTCTGTCGTTAGTCGCCGAAGGGATCGTTCCCTTCAGAATATAAATTTGCTTCAGTTGCTTTTTTGCCAAGGATAAATAGGGATTTAATGCTACATCGGCATTGTTCACTATCAATTCAGGCGCTTTCCGCGAGATATTTTTCAACACCTCGGCGTAAGCTCTGTCGATATCTGTTATCGATCCTTCAGCCTTATCGTGAACATCTAAGGAACAAATATACATACGTACATACATACATACACACGCGCGCGCGCACGCGCACACACACACACACACACACACACACACACACTCACACTCACACACACATATATATATATATAGAGTAACAAAATATTGACATTGTTATAAATAGGTTTTATAAAAATTAATATATTATAATAATAAAAGTATCAGTGATGGC
>JAANIA010000453.1:421670-441070 GCA_017607525.1 Pseudoatta argentina
AGGTTTACATAAACGGTTTGAAGAGCTATTTGCGAGACATGTGGAACTTTATCGACTTTACCAGAAATACGCTCTATATGGCAACCGGCATCCTTAGACTCGCAGCTTATCTTCAACAGCGTGCAGAGATACGAATGGACCCATCGGCCGCGCTAATATCAAGAGAAAATTGGAGCGATTTCGATCCTCAACTGATAGCGGAGGGCCTCTTTGCGGCTGCAAATGTCTTCAGTGCTTTAAAAATTGTTCATCTCTTCAGCATTAATCCACATCTAGGACCGCTTCAGGTATTGATGACAATACTGTTTTATTTAATATCGATAGTGTTCTAGGAGTAACCCTTTGAGGACGGGAAGTTAATAAAGGAGTTAGTTTTAGAAAATGGTAGACCCAACGAAAATATTTTTTCACAACTGCCGTGTTAGGTTTACCATTTTAAATTTTGAATTTTTTATTTCAGAATTAGTAATTTCTGAAATATAACAAGAGCAATTATAATTGCTGCTCGTCCGCAAAGGGTTACTCCTGATACTGTAATATATAATATAATTATTAATAAATTTGTTATATTGATACTTTATATCAATGAGAATTGTAATTTCTGTTTTAGATATCGTTAGGCAGAATGGTAATCGACATCGTGAAATTCTTTTTTATTTACACCTTAGTGTTATTCGCTTTCGCTTGCGGCTTGAATCAGTTGCTGTGGTACTTTGCGGAACTAGAGAGGCAGAAGTGTTACAGAGGAATATCGGATCCCTCGTGGGATGCCGGCAGTGACGCCTGTTTAAGATGGAGAAGGTGAGAATAATCGAATTACCAGACAAAATGAGAGACGTATGTGTATCTTTCCTTTCAAATTAATCTTCAGCCTAATAATCATGAGAAAAATAACAGATAGTATCGTAAATTATTTATTAAAGCTACAACTTTTGTCACACATATATAATAAATATTTGGTTTTGTGCAGTATATTTCTAAAGCAAGTTATCCTTAAAAAACGAAATGACTGTAATTTTGATTTTGATTTGAAAAAATGAAAATTTAATTTAATTCTTCTAATATATTGTTATTTTATTTATTTTAATGTATTTACTTGTGTTTAACATAATACAAATGTTCTACAAATGTTTTAATTATTCCTCGTGCAAAATTTTTTCAGATTCAGTAATCTGTTCGAATCGTGTCAGAGTCTTTTCTGGGCCAGTTTCGGTATGATTGGCATCGAAAGCTTCGAACTCACTGGTACGTCCACATGTGTGATTTAAAACTATATTTAAAAATATCAACTGTAAAAATGAACCTTTTCCTTAAAATTAATATCTTGTCAGTAAAAGTACGTTATTATTTTGTAGTCAGCAACGTTATTATTTTTAGGAATCAAGTCATACACTCGATTCTGGGGCTTATTGATGTTTGGATCATATTCCGTGATCAACGTGATTGTCCTGCTAAATCTATTGATAGCTATGATGAGTAACAGCTACGCTGTTATTGAGGTAAAGCTTCGACTCAAACGATATTTGTGATGTAAATTAATAATCTCGTCAACAGAACCATTGTCGCAATAGGAACATTCTGACACGGAGTGGAAATTTGCGAGAACAAAGTTATGGATGAGTTACTTCGAGGACAGCGGAACTCTTCCGCCACCTTTCAATATCTTCCCACCACCGAAATTGCTTTTTCGATTGTTCGGTCTGCAGAAGAAACGTATCAGTAGACATTGTAGTCAACGTCGACGTGCACGCGAATATAAGTAAACTGTCTTTGAATTGCTTCATTCGAAAATAAAATAATATAATAATATAATTTAAAAGTTTTAAAAACGCTCAGATGAAAATATTCCTTGGAATTTTGTAGAATTATTATGTCTCATTCCATAATTTTTGAAGAAAAATCATAAAATCTAAAGAAATTCAAGATACTTAGTCATAAATTTTCATAAATTTAAATATAGCAAATTTTTAAAAATATTATGAAAGAATTGTTTAGCTAGGGCTTAATTAATTTTCATAGTTAATGTTAAATATAACTCTTCAATATTTTAATCATTGTTGTTCTGCAGACGATAAGATATGACAGCATAATAATGGCGTGAGTTATATATGTTTTCCATCAATTATATAGATACGGTACAGTCATGAGAGCTTTGATATGGCGCTATGTTGTGAATGCACACAGCGAACACGAAATGGAACCTGTCACCGAAGACGATGTTCACGAACTTAAGTCCGATTTATCATCATGGAGATGCGAACTTCTGGACATCTTGCACAGAAATGGCATGAACATTGGTGACATCGACATAAAGGAAAAGAGTAAGCAGTTTAGCAAATAACAAACAAGATAAACTTAACGCAAAATTTATGTTCATCAGGGATTATATTACAATTCATATTGACTGTCACTGTTCTTTTGAAACTAGCTATACTGGGTAAGAAGATGAAGGTATGGGAGAGAAGACTCATGAAAGACTTCCAAGTAGCAGGTCCTGTAAATTCAGCTGATGTCGATCTTCAAGAAGAGATAGCTCTTCAGCAACCTGAAGACGAGAATAACGTTGAGAGATGGAAGAGAATCGCCAGATTAGCCGTATTAACTTCAGCTGAACATCGTTGGAATCAAGTACGATCTTTATTATTTCATTAAAAAACCGATGGTAGTCGGTTAAACTTATAAGCTTCTCGTCGTGATTTTTTAAGGTGGTGAAAAGTGCAATTAAACGCTCTCAAATCGGCAAAAGCTGCAGCAAAGCGTCGCTACAGAATCAGCAGAGTTTAAAGAGAGCCATGGAGGAAGCAAAACGTTTGACGCAAAAGAGCCCACTACCACCAGAAGTGCCGGTTGAATTGCCAGAAACTACCGCAGCGACGATACTACATGTACTACACGATATAGTTGACGACGATAGTGGTGCTAAAACAGGACTCGAAAAAGACAAAACTCCAGAACCGATTAGAAATGGCATTGGTTCCCAACCGTTTGAATTAATTCTTCAGGTATTAAATCAATAATTAACAGTATATGTAAAAACATTCTGATGAACGTAAAATAATTTATTAAGCACTTAATAATTTATTAGACAATTTAATAGAGATTCTAAGTAATGAAAAAAAAAACTTCATAAGAGTGATGAATCGATTTCATTGATTTCAACGATCTCGACACAGATTTTTGCAGTCGCTGATTGTTGCATATTTATTAAAAAGTAACAAATGAAGTTAATACCTACTAGAGGTCACTCAGGGTCATGACCTTGACCTCATATATGTCACTGTCATGGTTACTAAAATCGATAAGATAATCGTCCTTAATATGCAATTTTATCCAAAAATGTTTGATACCATGTTTTAGACCAAGTCTACATCCTCGGTCGATTTCGTTGACGAAAAAACGACGAAGGCTACTGCACCGTTATTACCACTTCGTTCATCACCACCACGAGTAATCAAAAGGAAGGCACCTACTCAAATCGGTACTCAATCACAATTATTTAACTTTCTTATATTTGAATATAAACTACATTATAAACTGTATTAACATTACTCATATTCATCATAAAAACAGAAAATGTTCAGTTAAAAAATTATATGACTAAATTAAATATTAAGTATTATTTTATAAGGGAATATAATTTTTTAACTGAACGTTTTCTGTTTTTATGATGCCAGCAAATATCAACTGATACATACATATATAACTGATACGTACATGCATAACAGTATAACTACGTACATGTGCTATATCATAATTATATTATTGAGAAATTATAACTAACAGCTATGTTGGTGAGATTACTTTATTTATGATTACTTATTGCTAATAGTATTCTGTTTTTCCTTCAGGCCAATTATCAACTTCTGCTCAATCCACAGTTACTCAATCTTCGACGTCAACAAGTGCTACTTCCGTTGTCCCTATGATATCCGTTACGACTGCTGCAACTTCCACAACAGATGCAGCACTTATGACTGCCGTGACTACTGCTACAATAATTACGCCTGTCACTATGAAAACTGCAAATACTTATGCTAAACCCATCACTATTACCACTACTGCTACTAATACTTCTACTACTACTACTACTACTACTACTAGCACTGCTGCCAAATTTGTTCCTACTTCTACTACTACTGCAAAATCCACCGTTACTGCTACCATCTCTGTTGCTACAAGAACTTCTTCTAATTCTCCTATAGAAAATCAAAGCAAACCCGCTATCGCATCTATGAGTGTACCTCCAACCAACACTAAAGATGGAAGCAGTTCGATCAGAGCACGGTCGAAAGTTTCACATAGTCCTAAACTTTCGATTATCCCGTCATTAACAGTTACCTCAAGTTCAGACGATAATAAAGATGATGACCGAGAGAAACTGGTAAGCATTACATCGCGTAGTAAATCGAGAGGAGGATGGCTTTAAACCAAGAAGTAATCATTTCAAAAGAGACAGCAATAAGAGTCGATATAAAAGTAATTCTCACAATTAGAGTCGATATAAAAATCTATTGTAACTTGGGTCAAAAATTTAGAAATTAGAAAAATTTAGAATTATCCCACATTTTTCTCAAAATTTTAAGGTCATACGAGGAATTACTTCTAGAGAGGATGTAAAAGCATTTTCATTAAATTATTTTATTTAAAAAGATACAGATATTATAAACATTCTTACATATTTGTCAATATTTGTATTTGTAAAGAGAAATAAAGGAACAGAACTTACATAGATAAAGTACTGTATATATTTATTCTCTCGTCTATAAATACATTCTATCCCTGTGTACGGCGCTACTAATTGCATGCTTACGACAAGTTCGTAGATGTAATATAATTGTATAATAATTATATGATAATTAACATGGGCGTTATCTTACTATAACTGCGATTCATATGAATAAGTTCAATGTATTTCAATTGACAAATAATACGAGTCTAAAAGAATATCTATAAAAGATCAGGATGTTTGTGTTGTCTAAATAACAATTTAAATGCCATAAATATGCAAAATTTATTTAATAATATTTAAATTCCATAAAAGTAGTCATCTGATTCGAAGACTCAACCGAAGACTTAACTCGTGCAGAGCATTTTGTCAAAATGATGCAATTCAAGCAACTTGCACGACTTTAGTCAGCGGATCCTTCTGCGCTGAATTAATCTTATCGCCTAAGGATAAAGCCATACCTTGGCTCTTGGCTCTGATACGAATATGGCCGACCACTGGCGCATCAGGTTTATTCAGTGGTTTCTCGATAGATAAATTCGCCAATGCATCCTCACCGAATATCGATTTAGCATACATATTTGCAGCCATAAATCCACATTGTCCTGAAAGAGCCTGTAAAGAAAATAATAACAATTTTTTAAATAGCAATGCTATTTTAACGCAAAATTAATCTAACAAAAAATCAAATATACCTTTTCTGGCGTAAGACAACGCATATTTGTGGATTTCAGCAAATGTGCAAGATACTCTCTCAAGTCAGACAGAGTCGTATTAACAGAAACTTTATTCTCCCATTCAAATTCGGCCCACATTTGGCGGAATTCCGTGTCAGTGCACGTCGCAGGCACTATATAATCCATAATATCGATATGTATATCATTAAGAACAACTACGCTTCTGTCAGAGCCTGCTCCTGATACATCGTAAACTGTAAATAAGAAAGAATAACTATGTAACTTTTGTCTTTTGAAACGGGCAACAATTTGTTGCAATTTTTCAATAGTATATAAATTTCACACTCACCAATATTTCCAAAAATAATTCCATTCTCCGTAGATGTGACTTTCACATTTGCCTTGATACTAGCGAAATCCCTAGGCGCAAGTACGACAGGTTGCGGTCTCTCCACTAACTTCAAATCGCCCAAAGTAGCCAATTCCAATGTACAATTCTGCAAAGTGTCTTCCGTTTGATTGACTATCAGCACGTCCAGCACGATGTCATATTGATTAACATGCACCAAGGCCTCTGCATAAACTGGATCCGAGAAACCAGTGAGTTGAATGACTTTGCTCAAGGCACTCGGAGTCTCTCCGCTGGTACCAGGTCGTCCTGCTACAGCCGCGCTAAGACTTTGCTCGAACATATCACCAGCTCCACCAGCCAGATCGGATCCTCGGCTCAATTGCAAGAACTGAATTGCGTCATCGACTTGGACAATACTGCCCGGTTTTTCCTTGGCCTTCTGATTTTGCGAGTCCTCTTCCGCCTTTGCAGTCAACATTCTACCGAGTGCATCGCGACATCCTTCGGTGAAGACCTTCTGTACGAGAGGTATTGGACAAGCAAGAGATCTGAGGCACAGAGAAACTCTCTCCGCGTCGTCGTGCGTCATTGCTTTGCAGGGAAGACCTGAACGGCCCAATAGCAATACACTGGACATTACAAACATTGCTTCTGCCTGCAATCTATTGCTTTTTTGGATGTTGGTTTCAAGTATCTTATAACGGAGAGCTAATTTTGCCAATGTGGTAGCCAAGGACGCACCAATAAAAAAATCGCCTTCCATCATATATTGCACTAATGCCGGTCGCTTTTCTTCCTTTTTCCCTATTAATTCAAACGTATATACTAACACACAATAGATGCATTCCGTTTTATGCTTATTTAAAATTGCATTCAAAATTAATATTATAAAATTTTAATGAGCGCATTCAAGCCGGACAAAGCAATTAGCCTGCTTGCCGAACGATTGAATGTGATTGGTTAGATCTATAAGCGACAACCAATCATGTTCATTTGCTTGGCGAGCAGGCTAGCCGCTTTGTCAACTTAAACATGCCCATTCAAAATATTCAAATTTATTTTCTAAAAAAAATTTCATTTCTTGTAGCAAATGGAGAATATTTTATGTAAAAATAAGAATTACTTACGTAAAGATGCAGCACTAAAAGCACTTTGAGTCGCATAAGTACCATCAGATGTTACGAGTTGCGCAGGTGCAGCCTGCGAATTACCATTTTCGGACTTTTCGCCAGCTTGACGTTTGTTTTCTGCTTCGAGTAACGGCAACTCGCCTAATGCTGCTCGTACACGACTCATCACAGCTTCTATGTCTTCTTTTGATGTGGCATATTCGCCGAGTATCCAAAGTGCAGCTCTGTGTACTTTTACGGATCGTATATGAGGGAATACCTAATTTATCAAAATCAAATTAATTTTTGATAGTTTTGCCAATCATATTTTTTTATACTGAATTGCATACACACTTCCAACAATTTCTCGATAATCAATGGTCTGAGATTCTCGAATCTTTGAATAGCTTCACGAATAAATACAAGAAGATCCGTAGCTGCTGCTTCGTTGCTTTCCGATAGAAAATCGGTCAAAACCGGAATGACGGTAACAGCAACATCCGCGAATTTCATGGAACATGTATGGAGAGTTCGTATCAAGAGCTGGCGATATCTGCCAGCATCTTCATGCTCTCCACCAGCTGTCCTAAGAACTTCCTTCTTCAAAAGCTGGACCATTTCTTCGATCGTACGAGTTGTAACCAAATCCATGGCTAGAGCTAAGGTTTTTGTCCTGACTTCCAAGGCTGGTGATCCTGTTGATACCAATAATAATAATAATATTGTTGTTAATAATATGTAAAAATTCCAAAAAATATCTTGTTATCATTAATATAATACCTAAAACGCGGAGTATATCCATTACAAGATCTTGTAGTACTCTTTCGTATACAGGACTGTCTTTCATTGCAATTAACCGATCCAATACGATAAGTTTGACATTGTTGTCACTCTCCTTGACAACCAATTCGATGTAGCAAGAAGCCGCGGCTTTGATCGCGGTTGGTGCACTGGAAAGAGTCACCAGCGTGCCGGCTGCTTCGTAACGTACAGCAGCGCTAGGTGAATTTAGCAAACTATAAATACATCTGATAAAACGTGCTCTTTCCGATGGATTTGCAAGACAAACCTAGAAGAGAAAAATTATATCAACAAATATCAATAATAGACAAATATATGGATCGTGCATTAAATATAACGCATTTTATTTATACCTTATATATTAATTCAACAATGACCAACTGTAGTATATCTCCAAAACTCGGCACTTGATCGAGGCACGCAGCTAAATATGCGAGAGCTTTACTCTGATCGGCGTGCAGCAACATCAAGAATGCGTTTCTTCTACATGACATATCTTGTTCCCCTTCCAGATACTTTGCAATCAAGTCTGGAGCATCCGGTATGAGAAATTCAAAATTTCTGTATATAGTAAAAATAGCGAGCACTGCATTACGTCTGACATAAGAGTGTCTGTGCTCCAAACAACCGGTTATTGCCGGCATCAGTGGCTCTAGAAGTTCTGGCTCCTTTAATTTGCACAAAAATCTGCAAATTTAATCCGTAACAAAAATACACACTTTTAGTGACATTATAAAAAAATATAAGTTTTTAAAAAGTCTAAATTTTTCGTTATTAGTTTCATTTTTTTTTTAAATTTTCAAGTTTCAATTATATATATTCTTAATTTATGGTATAAGAGGTTGATTGAAAAAACAAAATATTAATTTATTACTTCCAAATCTTGTTAGATTTAAACGTACACTGATATTTTTTTCAGAAAACAGTATTTTTTAAACTGAAAAACCTCCCTTTTTCTTTTAACTCTCTCAAAATAAATTTTTTGTAAATCTTTATATTATTAATATCATATACAGAAATTTTAAAATTTTCAACTATATAAAAAATTGCAACATATTTTAATACTTATATATAAATATNATTGCAAATCATAATACTATTTAAAAATTAAAAAGTCCCAGGATCACTAGTACCCCAAATTCATAAATTTTTACAGATTTTTACAGATTTTTAATATTTACAGATTCCCAACATATTAAGAGTTCTTTAATAGATGCCTCTTAAACATCAAAATTTAATTGTGATATTTCAATAGTTTAGCTACGTTTTTAAAATCCAATAAAATTTTGGCACACAATTCAAAATGACTACAAATACGGTATACATACACACGCGCGCAAATATACACCAGGCACACATATACACACACACACGCGCGCACACGCACACGCACACGCACACGCATATATACACCAAACCTATCTAATGTGAACTCCGGAGTCAAAATGCAAAGCCATCGACGAAAAAAAATTCAATGTAGGTAAGATTTCGGGGGCATCACTCAGATGCGTATCAACATTTTACAGTCCCCAAAATCTTACACTGAATTTTTTTGCATCGATGGCTTTGCGTTTTGGCTCTGGAGTTCAAATTGAATATACCTGATACATATATAGTATATATGAATTCACAATGAATTATTTAAGCAGCAAAGATCCGGCTTTAACCGTTATGGCCACTCCTATTTCTTATTGGTTGTGTTCCCACATAGATAGTTTAATAAAATTCTTATTGTATATAAATTTTATCGACAAAAAGGTATCAAATTTAATTTAAATTCTGTTATATCTTATGTCAGCATTGATAATTAAAATTTTGATTGATTTTTGCTGGTTATATAAACAGTTTTGTTAACAAATGAGTTTATTGCTGATTTCAGATTTATCACCAAATTTGAACAAGTTTTGTGCCAACTTGATAACAATTTGCTATCAATTTGTATATTGGGATAATATCAACACTGTCGTTAAGAGTTATAAAATTGGAATACTAGACCCATATATTCCTATTATGGGTTAATATTAATTATGTACAATGACATCTACAATTTGACTTACATTCGTTTATATTCTTACCTGAGAGTGGATCCTCTGACAAATTCATTGGGATGCTGCAAGTCTTTCCTATATGCATCACATACTAGGATCATTTCCTGTAACAGCTTGCCATCGCCAGAGGTTTTTGGCACAATCTCCCAGAATATCAGCAGTAGTTTCTTGATGGTATGATTCTGCAGAGGCAGAACAAACCTAATGATTGTCATTAGGAGTCCTGGCAATCGTTCACCACTTAAGATCATATGAATCGTTTTCTTGAGCGCATCAATTTTCGTCTGGACACTACCCTTCTCAAGATCCTGCTTCAACTGGAGTTCATTGAGTGGTTCTGTGTCGGTAGGGATGTTTATCAGAGTGTAGCATGGTTGCTCGGTTATCGTGCTCATTTTTTTAGCTGTTTGTAACACCGTACTGAGAAGTAAGTTATCTTAAGATCTGCGAAAAAGATCGAAATTTTAATAACATCATTAATTTTTCCGCAAATAATTCTATGTGTGAAGTAAAAACGGATAAGTGAAGTTTAAGGTTATGTATCTGCATCCTAGCACATTGTATGCATTATTCGTATCGAAACCTGATACGAGACGTTTACAAACAATGAATTAGGTACATACCTAAAATCAGAGCTGAGAAAAACGCGTACAAAGGACCTGTCAAAGTTTACTGACATTTAAATTCATATAGAAGTAGAGAGAACCGATATACGTGTCATATCGTCATATGCATGGTGGAAGGGATAAGATAACATGGTGGCCACAGTTTAAGGCTAGTATTACATTTGTCGTACGAGAAAGTATTTCAAGCCTATTGATTGGCTGCAGGAAAAAGAAATTGTCGGATTTTTTTGTCCTATAGCTAATCAATGAACTTAAAAACTTTGTTCATATGACTAATGTAATACTAGCCTAAAGGTACGTTGACATCTTAACAGTAAAATAGAAAAGCAGCAGCCAATCAGAATTCGCGCTGGAGATAAGCAGTAGATAGAGTGGGTATGAAAAGAGTAAACCAATTAATTAAAAATCGCCATTTCCAGCTTTTATTTATAACGCAATTCCTCGTCCTAACCTCTTCTTTTACTAACGTTGTCTTCTTCTAACTAACAATTAAATTATAAATGGCGGAGCCAATCAACATTAGGCACATGCACTGACACAAATCTTTTCATACCCACTCTAGCAGTAAAGTATATAGGGTACAATCAATGCGATGCTGCAAACGCTTTGAAGCGTTTTTTAATTGGTAAGTTTGTAAAATTCTTTCTTCTAATTGGTCCATCAAATGCTTCAAAACATTTGTAGCGAGACTTTGACCACAGCCATAGAATCTTATATTAGGTGCGGTCGAGTTGCCGCTACAAATTTTTTTTTAGTTAATTAGTAAAATTCTTTTTTCTGATTTTTTTTTTTTGTTAATCAAATGCTTCGAAGCATTCATAGTGGCAACTCTACCACACTCATTATATCAGAGAACCTCAAATGGGGCGCTTGCTGATTGGCTGATAGCGGCCACCCATTTGCTAATCCTTCTCTAATAATAGGACTCTAGTAAGCAGTATATACAAAAGCTGAAAATGTCAATTACCAGTCATAGAGATATTTTATTTATATACATATACATATATACATATACATATATACATAATATACATAAAAGAAAGACATTTAAATAAATTTAGTTGCACAATTTTATATATCTAAATTTATGATGCCGTGTACATTAATTAAACGGAACTTACTATAAATACGTAGTTATAATGTTCTAAGACGGATAAAAGTCTGATGATTAAAAACACTGTCATTATCGTATTCTTCTTTTCTCGCACGTGTCTCGCTGTTTTAATCGCGTACAAATGTTTTCAATACCAAGATCGATGAATGTTGTCAGATCGTACATCAGAGAGCTCACGTTTAATAAGCGAGTATACTTTTTACAGAAGGCATTTTGAACATTTTCTTTTCTTTAATTCATTACAGGCAACGTATAATCAGTCAATGTATAGTTGCTATTAGCAATGTATAGTTTCTTTATTATAGGCAATGAACAGTATTTTCAAAAAAAAAAAGATATTTTTTTATAACGAATGTTTTAATCATTTAATGTATAATCCATAATAACGCAACTGCAAACAATTAAAATTAATGCAAAATCAGACGTTCCCACTATCTTTATTTATCAATTGTTTAGAATACCTGAAAGTGATTACGTGCCTTTGCAAATATATACTGTTATAAGCGAGTCTTACTGATAAATACATTTTTTTATACATTAAACTCTGTTTTTTACATCCTGATTCTTTGCAAACCTTTTTCCACATTTTAATTTTAATTATTGTATATTTTTTTAATCTTTAAAATAAACCAATTACGTAAAATATAGAAAAGAATTTTCTTTAAAGCGCTGAATCAGCACTATGGATATATCGACTCGTGTTATGTTAGATTCCCTTTCCAGGAGCGAACTGAGATACTTGTACTCGAATTATTCTTGAACAATAATTGATACAAATAATGAAAAAATGTTCTCTCTAAAACATGTAAATGGAAAGATCGACACGTATCAAAATGGACTTGTTCATTCTTACCTTCTCTTCGTTGATGGAAAAAGAATTGATCTGAAACTTTTTCGTTTTTTCATTATTTTCTCTAAGATTGTCGGACTCTCTCACTTCATATTGCTGACTCTCATTCCCAACATGCAACAATTTTTTTTTATCACGTAAGGATCTAGACATAATGAAAAGCACAAATAATAAAAACAGAAAATAACACATGGGCAATATACATACTTCAATCTACCAGAAATTGACGTGCATTGATACATGGTTTCCGATAGAATGAAATCTATCATGCCTGTGTGTTATTTCCTGTGTATGCTTTTCGTTGTATCTGGACCCTAAGAATGCAATTTCAACGTCGTGCAAAGTATTTCATCGTATGCTCATATCAATTAATGCCCACGCAGCAATGAGGTAAGAGACCATTTATTACATCAGATTATTGCATGACCATACATATATGATAATGCCGCAAAAAAACCCACGTTAAGTCGGTTGTAATTAACAAATAATCTACTATTTGTCATGCACATATTATTTAGTCCTCAAACATACATTTCTCGCGCATTTGAAAAAAGTATAATGTTATTATGAAAAAATATACGTTGAGTTAGAAAAAGGTTTGTAGTGCTTCAAAATTCAAATAGCTGCAATTTTAAAATATCTGTTATAATTAAAATAGCTATTATTAAAAATTAACAAAATTTAAATTTTAATGTAGAGATTTGAGAGTTTAGAAATTCTACTTTCGAAAGATTACTATATCTTTTGAGTTTCTGTAACTTTGATAATTTCTATAGAAAACTACGACTTGAACAAAATAAAAAAATTTTCTTTTCACTTTGTAAGCCTATTATGTGCCTAAAAAAAAATTACAAAATTTTCCATTTTCTAACACGAATAATTAAAATTTTCTCTACAAAATTGTTTTTTAATGTTCTTAAGATTTTTTTGTTATTAAGTTATCACGGATTAAATAAAACGAGTATTTTGACTTTGATTGCTCATGCACTCCATTAAAAATCATCGTAATTTAAAAAACAGATTCTTAAAGCTGAACTTTACTCTATCAAATAATATAATTGCTAAATTTTTTTAATATATAGATACGTTATTAAATGGAGTATTACAAACTTTTGTTTCAACCCAATTCATACATTTCGCGATGCATTTCTTCATTTTTATACTTATCTATATATGCTCTTTGTCTTTTCTTCCTCTCTCTCTCTCTCTCTCTCTCTCTCTCTCTCTCTCTCTCTCTCTCCCATTGATAATTTCACACAATAATAATTAATATTCTGTACGTGCAACATCGCACATAATACAGACGAATAAAAGCAAATTAGATACGACTGCACGAATGTGACTTTGACACGTACGCTGTGGATAAGAACATTTTTAAAAGAGCGACAAATCAGTTTGGATTTTATACAGGTTGAAACAAACGATTGTAAAAGAAGATGCATCTGCATCAATCTCACGCTTATGGAATCGTGCTTATTCTGGCAATATTGGGAATTACATGTGAAATCTCGTGGGCCAGTAAACAATGTAAGACAGTCGTGATGGATGTACACGTGGAAAGATGTAGACTCGGTACTGAGAGAGCCAAGAGAGGCCTGGAAAAATTCGATCTGCAGAAATATACTGACAAGTATGAAGCGAAGAGACAGGAAGAATCCGGTAAGCGAATAAGATTTTAACGTACATCTTTTACAGTTGCAAACTTTATACGCCTAAAAATTTGTTAGTAAAGTATACAAAGATAATAGATGTTTACATGTCATTATTCAAATTCTAGATTACAGGATGGCACACAAAAAATATTTTGTCACAAAGTCTGGTGTGTTTATCAAATTATTACCCAAGTAACATGTTGACGTTATTTATCATCATTTTGACGTAGTAGTAGTACTAATTAAAAAAAAAAAAAAAACAAACTCTGAAGTCAAAGCCCCCGTTTCAAGCTGCAGGGTAGTCCTCTGTAAGAGTTGCTGACGTATCTTTAAAAGTAATAATTGATTTTCATACAATCAATTTTTGTTGATTAAAGTCATGGCATAGGATTCATTTAGGTTTAATAAAGATTGATATTGATTGTTTGTGTAATAAAAAATGATGCGGGATACTCATTTGCACCCAAGCGCAATAAGCCTTTGAAAAAGTGCTATTTATAATTTGTTACAGCAAACTCGATTGGACGCACTAGTGAGCACTAATGCGTACTACAGCTGTTCAATCCATTTTTCTATTTATATTAAACACAATTTTTATATCGGTTTTCGTACAACAGCTTTAATGCGCACCAGTGCGCATCCTATCGAATTCGCTATTAATTATATTATAGAGCTGAGAAGGTTTATTTGAAATTCTTGTACCGTTCACCTTTTTTCCTTTTCTGTCTACATTAGAGAGTATAATTGCATTTTTCTTCAGATTATTCGAAGTCGAAAAATTTGGCGATGCATGGCGTTCCACAGAAAAGGCAATTGACACTCGAACAAATCAATGGTATTGTCTTGCCAATTGTCACAAAAGCTATAAATGACGCCTCCCAAACTCGAGCGTACGCATCCAGAATAGGATCTCATGACTCCAGCTTGAACCTAATGAAAGGATCTATTCTCAATCGACCAGGATATCATCTCTGGGCACCTTATCCTTTCGGCGGGAGTTTCGTACCCTTCCGCACTCCGGTAAGCCAATCGCCTCTAGGATCCAGTCTGTTATTTAAAAAGCGAACTCTAGTCAATCCATCAAGATCAGTATTGCAATCCATTAAGCCGCTTTACAATTATGGACTAAAACGCTTCTCGATCATGTGATTCATCTCGCTGTATAATTCTTTGTTAAAAAAGAAGCTTTTAGATGTATAACATGACAAATAAACCGATAACGTGATAAACAGTGTAACAATGAAAATGTTCTAACGTGCCATGCGTTTTGCGCTACCTGTGTGATTAACATGTGTGTATGCAACTGCAACTGCGCTGTATGCAAATTCCTCCGACGATATAGTATCTCGACTTCTCTCGACTGACTCACAACAGAGCAAGATAAACAGATGGTATCAAACACACGCCAAGTATCAGGCTGAATAATTTTAACAATATCGTATGTGACATATAATAACTAACATAATTAATGTTAATCCTCCGGAGCTGACGTCAAAATTTGTAACGATTATTGACAATAGAGAGGTCTGTAAAATCAATTTATTAATGTTAAAATTAAAAAGCACTAATTAATTTCGAAGAGCCAAAATACTCTTAAAACAATCTAAAAAAGATGAACGTTAAATATATTTTAATAAGAATAATCCAAATTTGCAGATATAACATGAAGAAGATTAATTTGTTTGACATTTTTGACAAAAAGATTTATAATTTAGTAGATTCAATAAAGCCTTCAGCTCCGGAAAGTTAATGTAGGAATATGTTAGTAAACAATCAATTAAGTCGAGAAAGAAAAAATAGCAGGTTTAATAAAAAAACGGGGCTAATGGTAAATCTGGATATAAAGGCAACAGAAAAAAATCAGACTGGCATATAATATCCGACAGGCCTATAATGACGATCTCGATCTCTATCTGAACGCCGAAGAACTGGATGAATTATACAATGATATCTACAAAAGACTACCGAGAGCTTCGAAAGATGAAGCTTGGAAGATTTTCTTAGAAACAGCCTCGAAATGCTGCCAAAACGTCGACAAGTGTCTTAAGGAAACGACGTACGTACCTTGTTTTGGAAGTCGGATGTCTTAACGCCATGATGATCGACATCTACTTTTCATTGAAGATCTTATAGTGATCACTGATGGCCAGCACTATCAAAATTTTTTTAATACTTGTAAAAAAAATATCATTTAATATAAAATTTTGAATGACATAAAAAAATAACTAAAAGTAAAAAATGTCCCATTCATCATACAACCTGTTCGATCGTAAAGTAAAAAGGTGCGATCCACTTAATGCTGCAAAATGATTCAAAGCATTCTTTGATTGAGCAATTTGTAAAATTCTTTCTTCTGATTGATCAACAAAACAACGTTAAGTAGATCGCACTTCTTTATGAAACTTTATTTAATGCAGTCTTATTTTATTTATTATTATATCCTTATGAAAATCTTACTGTGATATATGGAGTGAATTTTGAAATGAACGTCTCAATGTTTTATCATGGGAGATGAATTACTTCCGACTACAGCTGGAAAAAGCATAAGAGAGAGTGAAATATTTATTTCCCATGATAAAATGTCGAGACATACATTATGATTTACCCTGTATGTCATAGCATAAAAAATACTCATTAGGCATTAAGAATTGAAAATTACAATTATTAAATTAATATCTTTTAAATTTAAAACAAGTAGAAAAACATGTAGAAAAATTATAATAAATATATATAAATACAGCCTTGAAAAAAATACACTCTTCCCAAATTGACGTAAATGTTGTAAATGTAATGAAAAATAAATTAAAAAACAATTTTATTAAAAAATAATATTTATTTTTAATATTTTGTTAGCTTTTTTTTGAATTACCGCTTTATATTCTTACTTTTCCAAGAAAATTCAATAAATTAAATGTGCTTTACTACCAAAACTGTATAATAAAAAATTTATTATCTTACTTTGCAAGTTTATTATTTTATTTCTCAATCAATTTCCAACCATTTTTGTACGAGAATGTTCGGCGAAATAAATGAAACACCAGTCAGTATGTATAAATGTTTATTGGTCGCTATTATAAACGCAGATGTCAACTGAAAATTTTAAATGGCAAGTAAAAAGAATGTACGCTATTCAATATGTGTTGCGTGATAAGACTTCTGTGTCTACAACTACCTCTCCTCCGAATCTTTAGAATCTACTTTTCTTTTTTAAACCTACAATTCCGCATGTAAATTTCGTCCGTTCATCGACGGACTAGTAAAGTACGCGTTCGTCGATGTGTTTCAAAGATAAAACTCTAAGTTAAATTTTAAATTTAAAACAGAGTTTTTAATACTAATGAGATCAATTGTCAATAAAACTAAGATCACCGACAAATGTCCGATACGGACTGCTTCTCGCGCCTGCAAACACTTGTATTCAAATCACTTAAGTCTTTCTTTTTTTTTTAGAAATTATTACGCTACCCGATTGTTCGGATTGCATTCAAGTTCATCACAATTGCATTTTCGATATTCAAGTCAGCGATTCCCCCATAAGTCGTCATCGAAACTCACTTCTTTAACGACATTGTTCTTGATAGTGAAGGAAAACAATGAAATAATAATATCTAGAACAGCATCTGTCCCGACAATGTCGCCGCCGAGCAATTGATCCTCCATGCTCCCTCAATCGCGAATTCTTCTTTGTCAAAATTGATGAATGGTACTATTCGTCGTTGCACTTCCTATATTGACACTATCTATTAACACTAATACGCGTAGTAAGGCTGAATTTCTTATAAATAATATCTCTTCCACGCAAAAATCATTCTTTCGATTCGATTTATCTCTTCTCAAGTTTCTTCTTTACTAGCATTCCGTGTGCAAACTCCATCAATTATTTAAATGGTGTGATCAAGAGAAAGTATCAAATCGAAGTTTGGCATTGGGGACCAAATAACTTCGCTCTAAATCGTTTCGAACGACGTAGGTTCGTCAGTTGTCAATGGTGTTACAAATTTGTTGTCTAAAGATTTAGCGTTGCTGCGTAAAACCTGTAATGATAGATATACGTTATAATCGTTTGAAACTTCCTTAATGTTTGAGAATTATTTTAAAATTATTGTTTATAGAATTATATTTATACAAGACAGCACGTGCACAGGTAATTGATGGTGAAGCTGCACTAAAAATTCACGGTTGGTAACAAACAGTCGAATGTCATGCAAAATGGGAAAAAGAAACGAAAAAAAAAAACATACGATAGCACCCATCTATTATATAATTATTTTTAGATGCAAACATAAGACTTATATAGAAGCCTGTGGATCCAAAGAGATAGAGCATGGACTGAACCATCCATGTAAAATTGGTCAATAAAAATAAGAGAGATAGAACGTGAAAATAGCCAGTCTCTGTCTTTCCACTCAATCAATCACAATATGTTAGAAAAAGAAGGAATTAATCGTTTTTACGCTCCCTCTCTCTTATTTTTTGTGCTTTTCGTTAATCATATTTGACGTACTGTGTATATACGAATGGCGCAGTTTATGCTCTATGTCTTTGGTACAAAGTATAAATTAGTTTTAAAATAACTAAAGTGTTATAAGCAATAGTAAAAGCAGTACGCAGCACCGTAAACAATAACCATATCAAGCATGTTTACAGCTTCTAAAAGACTACTGACGCCTCATATATATTAGACCTTGAATAAGTTCTCGCTGTTTTTTTTTTACAAAATAGAAACTTGTATTTAAAATATAAGGAAAACAAACATTTTATTTAAAGTATTGCCCATCACTAGAGACCACTTTCTCCCATCTTTCTGGCAGTACGTGAATCCCGCGTCGGAAAAACGACATGTCTTTTGAGGCTATCCAAGAATCGATCCATTTTTGAGCTTCTTCGTAAGAATGAAAGCGCCGGTCAGCTAGGCCATGTGCCATCGAACGGAATAGGTGAAAATCGGAAGAAGCTATGTAGGTTTTTACTGGTTTTGCAACATGAGGCCGAGCGTTGTCATGTAACAAAATCACTTTGTCATGTCTTTGCGCGTATAGCGGCCGTTTTTCTTTTAAGGCTCGGCTCAAACGCATCAATTGAAGTCGATAGCGATCCCCCGTGATAGTTCATAATAAATTACACCCTGCTGATCCCACCAAATACAGAGAAGAAGTTTCGAGCCATGGCTATTTGGTTTTGCGGACGATGTGGATGCATGGCCGGGCTTACCCCACGATTTTCTACGCTTTGGATTATCGTAGTGTATCCACTTTTCATCGCCAGTCACCATACGGTGCAAAAAATCTTTTCTTTTCTGCCGTTGAAGCAGTAGTTCTCGGCTTCAATTCATACGGCACCCAATGTCCTTGCTTCTGAATCATTCCTAACCCTTTTAAACGTTTTGAAACAGTTGACTCATCAACTTGTAATATTTTTCCAAGTTCTGATAGCGTCTGAGATGGG
>JAANIA010000453.1:441467-478562 GCA_017607525.1 Pseudoatta argentina
TAGTATATAAAAAATCTTAAATAACAAAAATTCGGTATTAAGATAAAGATAATTCAATTTGAAATTTTCCTTCAAATCTTTCTTTCCAGCCGTTCTTCGATTGAAGAGAATAAGTAATATATGAAACATAATTTTTAGGTGAACATCCCAAAGAAGGGATGAGAGGATGAGAGAAAAATTTAATATTTACGACTTAATTGCATAATAAGATATGGTTAAGATCTCCATTTTTATTACTGCTATAAGCTATAATGTTCAATGCAGTAAATTTAAGTTTGGCAAATGTTGAATAATTACTATTATTAATTATTATTCGAAAGATTGCGTTGCGGATGTTAATAGCGTTAATTAGCAAACATGTATTAGGTCACAGTTAGCATGAAAGAAAACGATTGCGACAGAGTTTATAAATAAAAACATGTCCATCTATATCTATATCTATCGTGAGACTTTAATCGTAAGAAAAAAAGCTATCGTAAGCATTGTCATAAAATTGCAACGTATTATGACCTGTGTCTTATAACAACTAACCATTTACTCACAGATGTTTTATATCATGGAAAGAAATAAATTAATTATTGTGTGCTGCAACATTAATAATACGTCTACCCAATAAGTTACATGTAACGTAACTGTTACATGTTCCTGTTACGTATCACCTTCCAAACTTTACAAATTTGTTACTTGGATAAGCAAAAAATGAATTTCACTATTTATTAAGCCCTACCTGTGTGATATAAGAAAAAAAAAAAAAATTTCAAATTTTTATTGATTATGTTATTTTGTCAATTTTTGCTTTTTAGTAAAATATAATTCTTTTGTATTAACGCTGCAAAATTTGTAACTTATACTGATGAAAATGATGGAAATATGGTAGAGATGCATTATTTAAGAGATTATATATTGAACATGTATAGTTCATGTTATATATACATATTAGATGGATTTTCAGTGACACTCACAGTGTATATTAGAACGTAAAAAAAAGTCTCTGATAAAATATTTATGATGAATTAAATAAGAATTAAATAATAAAATAATATAATAAATTAAAATACAAAAATTAAAATTTAATCTAACACGGCAAATATTGAGGAAACAAAAAATATATGTATCTTTTTTATTAAATTATTAAAGTTTTGAATGGTCCGAAGCAAAGTTTTAAATTCCCGAACATACATAAGCGGAGTTAAGCGCCTCCCGCTCCTTATTATTACAAGTGCTGCAATTCCGCAAGTTTTAAAAGTCCACCATATTGATTCTACTAAATATTTTCAACGTAGATTACAAATTTTGAAATATTAATACAATTAAAAAAACTACAATTTGCTAAAAAGTAAGAATTGACAAAATAACATGGCTAATAGTCAATAAAAATATATTTCATTTCTTTTTAGCTTATATTGCAAAGATAGGGCTTATAAATAATTCATTTTCTGGTTATCCAAGTAACAAATCTGTAAAGTTTGGTATCATTGTGAGATTTACACTTGGAAACGTTCCCTTGTCAATAATATAATAATTGTAATCTAACATGTATATTATTACAGTTATATTTTTGAGTGGAAAATTACAACTAACAGTTACGTGTAACTTTATATTGATTAAAAAATAAAAAAACACTCATTTTTTTCGAAAATATTGCAGTCTTATTGGCTGTCGTAACGCCAGACAAATGTCATACTCATTATAGGCTTTCTACATATTACCTATAAGCATCCCAAGTTTTAGCTGCTTTTCTTTTAGAAGACACATAGTCGACACAAACGTCATTCTATTTTGACAATGAATAACAAAGATAGAGCGACATGACTACGATGTGTCGATCATGACTACGATCTATTTCGATGTTACAAATGCTTCGAAGCATTTTTTGATTGGACAATTAATAAAATTTTTGCCTCCGATTGGCCAATCAAAAGCTTCGAAGCATTTATAGAGCCCTGTGCCGCTTAAAAGGAAAGCAGCCTTTAAGTCTTAAGCCGTAAGAAATTGACCAATTATAGTCGATTATTCTTCTCATATACGACTATGATTGGTCAATTTCTTCCTGATGGAGACTTAAAGTTTAGGTAATGGTTTATTAAAAAGCCTATATAAGAGTTGAAGTTGAGTCAACTCGTACAATGAGCTTACGATAGCTAAACCGATCAATAAGCATTACGATCATTGTAATAAGGAACTTACGATAGACATTACGATAGATGTAGATGAATCTTTAGGTGTTAATAGGCAAGCAATGATGACATGTAACGTTTCATGAAAGCATCTTGCTAGCTCGGCGACATTCCAGACGCCGACGCCGGCATCTACAATGCCTGCCGCGGTGTCGCTTTTTCGCATCAGCCTTCCCCTTGCATTCACCATCATTATTGCGACCACTTTTCCCCCTGTGCCGTCCCCTTTTCAAATCATCGACCTTACGTTTTATCGCATCGCCGGCGTAGTCCATCTCCGTTTGTGAATGCTGTTCCAGATGATCTTTTGTCGTAGAATGAGGTAGATTCGCTATATACGACTGATCTCTGAAAACGTAAAGAGAAAAATGCCTAAGTAAGCGAATCGTAAAACGGGAAAAGTTATTCTCGACGAAAATCCAATATTATATTAATAATTGATATCTATATTCGGATTTATCTTTCAGTCTCCTATGCAACTCGCAATTATATCAATTACATGTTTCTTTTAAACTTTCGCGAAATTATTACGATTGATTACAGATCGATGACCCTACATCCGAGTTTAATGAACACCGAGGATTAGCAGGCAAATACACTTCTCATCGACGTTAAAAATATGATAAACATGTCGTCTGATATGGGATACAAGAACGCAGGTTCATAACGCAGAACAAAAATATCTATAAACACTTGTGCAAGAAGACTCGATTACAATTTTAGGTGAACAACAAAAAAATAAATCGCACAACTCGATAAACCCAATGAATTGACCGCAAAACAGCGAGAGGGAAGGAAAGAGGAAAGACTATTACGCACAAGAGTGAATCGTCCTAGTATTTCGGACTAACCCTCCTGAGATCAATTCATATACAACCATGAACTTTAGGCAAAGATTATCACGGAAGCAATGATAACGCAGTGTCTCTCTCTCTCTCTCTCTCTCTCTCTCTCTCTCTCTCTCTTGCGCGCGCATTCTCTCTGTCTCTCTTTTTCTTGGATTCTGGTTCACGCACTCTGAAAAGTATACGCTCTCTCGAGAGTGCATTTTAATCTCTCTCCCTCTTAACGCCCCATGCAGATCATCTACTAATCAGCTGGCAACGCAAAATAAATGATTCAGCGTCAATATAGATAAATAATTACATAATAATTCGTTATGCGTTACAACACAATCGGATATTTATAGTGCAATTTTGTCTCGTCATAAAATAAATCAGTTCATACAAGTAATATGCACTTTCAATTAAGATTCAATCAGTAAGTAACAGAATCTTTAATAACACTTCGAGATGTCAAAATGAGACATTTTTGGTGTTTATTTCCGCATTCGCGCAAAATCAATCCAGTTATGTAACATGATCATGATTTTTTTTTTTTTAATATTTATATACGAGAGACAGAGTATCTATTTGAGAATATTGAATAAAATTCTTTTTAATTTACTGGCGTTTAAAAGAGATCCGGTATATTTAAATGAAACCTATGAATAAACGTGCATTGGAATAAAATTCTCTTCTAATGTAATTATTTGATAATAAATATATAATTACAATAATAAAAAGAAGAAAAAAAAGACTACACACTTCAAGCCGAAAGTTTCAAAAAACTATTTAAAATTGGCATTTTTAGGGTTATTAATTCACATATTTAATGTTTTTTTTTAAATAAATAATTCTTTATATCTAATAACTGTTATTAAATCTGAAAAATTATATTGTTAAAAAAAAAACCCCCATTGAACAGTTGAGTAAATAATCTCAAAAGTGTCACTTCAAACCTTTGGCTTAGAATGTACATAAAACGCAACAAAACAATATAAAAAATAAAAGGCAATATAAAATAACATGACATGTAAAATATATGAAATTAAGAATATAATTTAGTAACATATATAAGAAAAGGGTAAAATTAGAAAGAGAGCTAGAGAGAAACACTCTCTTTCTAATTTTATCTCTTTTTATACATATGCTAAAAAAAAAGAGGGAAAGGCGAATAATAAGAACATAAAAGAATGCACTAACATCCACTCACATAACGTCGTCCCTCGAGTCGATCCGTTTCTCCGCGGGAAGAGGCTTGCAATATTGCTCCATTTGTTCGTAGGTACACTGATGGTAGCAGCACTCCTCGACGAGTCCCGGACCAGGATCAATTCTCGATTCATCCTCGTTACTGTAGAATGGTTCGTTGTAGCCACGATCCCTACACATAACCTGCAGGGCATCGCTCAGTTTTCTTGAGCATAATTTCTGCATCCGTTGATGCGACTTCTTGAAAATGACATTGTCAGCATCGACGGCGTACAAAACACTCAGGAAAATCAACGCTGTCAGAAGCACCGCTTCGTTCATCGCACGATCGCTACTACGTATCATCATACCGATGTCAAAAGTTGTAGAAGAAGCGACTCTCTCTGGGACTTCCAGGAGTCTTGATATCTCGAAGCGCACACCTCAATATCACACTTTTCGTAGTCGCATTCGCGTTTAAATAAGCTTACTATTTATTTATACTGTATATTGTCTTGCGGCAGTTCCACGATCGCAACCGCAGAAGAACCCCTTTATTGTATTCGGTCTTGACGTTGCGATCTAAAGTTCCGTAATAATCTTTAGAAGAAGTTATTTTCCAGCGCGATTACTATTTCTTTTCCTCGACTTTTGCAATAAAATGCAACTCTCGTGATCACAAGAAAGAAATCGTGAAATGATGCTATCAGGGCCGAAGTCTTGAAAAGAGCTCCGTTGGTACCAAGTTCGTTGATATAACTGGTACCGGGCCGCCTCACCACGCGGTTCTTCTTCTAGATTTCAGGGATCAGGGGGAGAGAGGGAGTAACAGTGTATATGATAAGGAGGGAGTAACAGTGGCAGAGGTAGGAGAAGAAGAAGAGGAGAAGGAGGAAGAGGAGGAGGAATAGAAGCTCGGTAGTCGGTGATAGAGTCTGGTAGACGAGTTTCCGCCGATCGTCGGCGACGTCGGCGTAAAGAGAAGCAGAGAGAGAGATCGTGAGCGGCTAGACGCACATCCGATGGCACACGGTACACGCAAATTCGTTTTTTCGTGCTATTCAAAGGGGGACCCATTTCTCACCGATAGCCAGAGAGAGTGGCCGGCGCGGCAGACGGGATGAAAGCCGGCGACGCGACGATTCGCTCTCACTTCGGGAAATGGCGCGCACTTCACGCGCCACATGAGAAGTACGAAGTACATACATTCCTGAAGTATGACATAATGTATTCTTTTGTTGAACGAACTTCGCGCGCCCCTTTTGTATCAGCCGGCCGGGCGGCCGGGCGGCCAGGCCCAACCCGCCGTCTGGTTCGCGAAGACAGACCCCTTCTCTATATTTCCGCCAGCCATTCATTTGTCACTCACAGGGATACCTTCGCACTTCATCCCTCCGTCTCCTCCTGAACAAAGCAATCTTTTTATCGAGGATACGAAGAGCGTTGTCACTTCGACTGTTTCCCGTAGCCCGTAGCGAAGTCTACGAAGTCTCGATTTATCTTCATGCCGCGCCACGACCGAGCACTAGACGGTTATACGATACCGCATTATGCTATTGTATCCCGCGCGAGTCCAACTTAATGCTCCGTGACTGTGTTCGATGTAGCGGCAAATTCAAGACCAACCAGAATGAATAGGAAAAAAATTGCATATTAGACTGGTTATTTTGGATTCATTGGAGGGGAATGCCATCCACGTTAATTGCCCCATTTAATCCTTCATCGGCGATATGTAATTTTTGCACTTTCCGTCAGTAGCCTGGATCTTTGCAATTTAAATGTAGATTTTTATATTGCTCGAATTGTATAAAAATTAAAAAATATGCATACATACCTGAGAAAGCAACGAATTTTTACTATCATAGTAAACACCAACTAACAGTAACATTGTATGATATTATAATTTCCTATTCAACAAATATAAATATAAATATAATATGACGCGTATTGTACGTAATAGTTACATTGTTTTATAAAAATATAACAATGATGTTATTTTACTATTAGTTATTAGATCAGATTGTATTTTATTTTAATTCTCAACAGATTCAAATTTATCTATTAAAATAATTTACAATAAAAAAATCGATTGTACTTTTAAAATTTTACATTGCTGGCGGAGAATTGAAATAGATATATATAAAATTATACATCTGTATAATAAAACCTACAAGAACGCCAAAACATTATTTGTACATGTCTATATAGCCACAGGTATATAGATAGCTACTTCTCATGCTATAAAAATGCAACGGTTGCGCTTTCTGCTGGGCGCAGTAGAAGAGTAAATAAAATTGCTAGTGATCTGTGACGAATTGCGTTTCAGGATCGAGTGACACATAAATAGATCGCGTTTCGCGAACAATTGCAGAAGTATGTATACCATTAAATGTCTTTAGCTCCATTATATCGATTACGTGTCTAACACAGATACCGTTTCGAGCGAAAGTGGAATAGCTGTCGGTTACGGTATTGTATCAATGAAGATAACCGTTCTGTCTTATCTCTGAATTATCGAAGACCGACGGGGAGCCAGCGATGATAGACTACGATATCAGGGATTCGCAAAAATACGAAAAGATCACGCCAAATGATCTGTGATTCCGATTGTAGATAAAGTGTGGTCCATTATCGGCAGCTTTAATTGATCGCCGCCACGACTGTTTCGTCTCAGTCTAATTTATCGATCGCATTTTTTTGCAGATAGAGAGGTCACTCCCCGCGACCTGCTACCCTCGTTTTCTTTCTACCGATCTTAGCAATTTATCTTATATATCTTTTGACGAATATAGATATATATACCCCTGCTGAATATATTTCGTCTATTCATAGATCCAGTAAACAGCACCTTAGCAGGTCTTACTCCGTAAAGCTACTTTTGAGAAAATTTGCACGAAAAAATCGATACAATGAAAATCGGAGAGCAAGTTAAATGTAAAAGGATAGTAACAGAAATGTAAACAAAGCTTCTAAGAGACAAAAATTGAGACTATAAAAATATTATAAAAAAGTCTATCAAGGTAAATATCATAATAACTGAATTTGTCCAGTTATTGACAAATCAATCAGACAGTTATCAACAATATTTGTAATTATTAAGATATTTGTCAATAACAACAAGAAAATGGCAAATTAAAAAAAAGTTAAATATTTTGTATCATATTACAAGTAATAGAAACATATCTTCATACGCATCTTTGCGTCTTTGATTAACTTCTTTGAAGACAGAAATATGTGAAGACGCTACGATAACTTTATATTTGTAGCTCGGAAATAAGATCAGATAGAAAAAACGTTTATATAAACTTATTGTGTTCTTTTAATGTTTTAAATTCATTTTCTCAAGTTATGTCCACGTGAAACATCCTACAGTTTCAATTTGTTATTTGCTAAGTATGTATATGGATATTGGATAGATTTTATATTGCAGGTCTAGCAAGATCGTCTTTTATCTAATAGATAATTGGTATTTGATATCGTGTTTTTTTCAACAATGGTATCGAAAGAAGTGTAACAATCAAAAGCATTATCGTAGACTTTGACACATTAAGTCTGCGACAACAAGTCAACGACTCGCGCATAGAGGAATATTCGATAATCGGGCCTCGGTGTCATTATCGCTGGAATATGAGAACTTTCAGGTAGAAGAAAGCACGTGGCTCGTCTGGTCTATTTATAGACACAATCGCAAGTGTCTGTCCATGCAATGAAACCGCAGTCGGATAGTTTTACATTTGCGTCACGTATGTGTACGGTACGCATGTAATCTTTCTTTTTCTTTTTCTTTCTCTCTCACTCTCACTCTTTCTCTTTCTCTCTGATAGGACACACCTGCAAAAGGCGATATGCGAATATCGCGAATATCGCGAATATTGCGAATGTCGCGAATGTCGCGAATATCGCGAATCGCGGTTGCGATGCGCGGCGGCACAGAGAAAAAGAATTTCCCTGGGATCGCACGTTCTTGCGTGACACGCGGATGCAGGAGGATGTCGATGCATGCGGATAGTCAAGGACACGCTGCGCCACGTGCTGCAAACTACTATCGTGGCGATGCACTCGCTTACACGCGCGCACGTGATTTCTAAGTGCGCGCCGTTATAATAGCGACCACTTACTGGGTCTGTTGAGCCTAAGTGAACCGCCTGCACACGGCGCAAGGAGAGGTGCGAGCCGCGCCACTTTAGAAAACTCGTGGAAAACTAGCCTCAAGTGGCCACACGTGGATCGTTAGCCTGTCAGCCCGTGGCTGCGTCCTGGCCAACGCGGGCGAGACAACCAAGAGGGGATCATAAGACGAACCGATTTTACACGCGGATCATGATGTGAATCAAAAGTAGAATTATGCGTTTCCGAGAAATGTAAATGAGAAATGTAAATGATGCATAGAGCAACGATGATTGTTCATTGTTAAATTGAGCTAAATCTTTCTTGTCATCAGGTAATTATAAATAATATATTGATAAATTGACAGATTTAAATGTAACAAAAATCAATAATATAAAATTATATTAAACAAGTATATAATCGAAAATTATATTTGAAAAATAAAAACATATATTTGGATAAAACTCACCTTAAAGATCCAAACGGATACATCTTGAAGCTTTGGATAACATTTAATTAACACCACCACTGTACCGTTTATAAAAGAGGATAAATAAAATTGTCGGATTTTAACTTAAACGATGGAATCTTCTTTATATCTCATTTTCTTGTATTTTATGATATGCTGAATCATTTGCAAACATTTATTTCAAACTAATTTATTGAAAACGAATGAGATTGATCATATTTCTGTTTATATAATTCTGATGTTTTTTTATATATTTCATTTTATTATAAAGGACCTTGAATAAGTTCTCGCTGTTTTTTTACAAAATAGAAACTTGTATTTAAAATATAAGGAAAACAAACATTTTATTTAAAGTATTGCCCATCACTAGAGACCACTTTCTCCCATCTTTCTGGCAGTACGTGAATCCCGCGTCGGAAAAACGGCATGTCTTTTGAGGCTATCCAAGAATCGATCCATTTTTGAGCTTCTTCGTAAGAATGAAAGCGCCGGTCAGCTAGAATAGGTGAAAATCGGAAGGAGCTATGTCAGGTGAATACGGCGGGTGGGGTAGAACTTCCCATTTAAGCGTTTCCAGGTAGGTTTTTACTGGTTTTGCAACATGAGGCCTGAGCGTTGTTTGGTTTTGCGGACGATGTGGATGCATGGCCGGGCTTACCCCACGATTTTCTACGCTTTGGATTATCGTAGTGTATCCACTTTTCATCGCCAGTCACGATACGGTGACTGGCAAAAAACCTTTTCTTTTCTGCCGTTGAAGCAGTAGTTCTCGGCTTCAATTCATACGGCACCCAATGTCCTTGCTTCTGGATCATTCCTAACCCTTTTAAACGTTTTCAAACAGTTGACTCATCAACTTGTAATATTTTTCCAAGTTCTGATAGCGTCTGAGAACGTTCTTTATCCTCAAGTTGAAAATCATTATTTTTGAAGCGTCGAAACCAGTCTCTGCATGTCGTATCCAAGAATTCTATGCGCTTCAGCTGCAGATTTCTTTTGAATAAAGTAGTGTAATAAAATTCCCCGCAAATACACTTTATTCGGCACAAAAATAGACATTTTCAGAACTAATAAAAAATTACTTTGTTTACACTAAAGTGAACTATCACACACTGAAATGTGAAGTTAGATACAGTACTTCCTTGCGTGTGCGTTACCATTCGAAATTCCATGCACGGAGTACTACTACTGCCATCTTTGAAGAAACAGCGAGAACTTATTCAAGGTCCTTATTCAAGGCTTCCACTAGCGCGCAGCTCAAGCGATGATCTGCTACGATCCAAAAATAACCTACGATTACAGAAACCTGACGTTATTCTCAGTAACGTCAAATTGCAATTATCGCATCACTCACAAACTTCGTGATCGCTCTCTATCGCAATCTCTCTTTCGCTGTGTACGAAAAACATACGCATTTCTTGCACAATTTAACTACCTCTTCACGGATTTATTAATCCGAGACGCATTCAGTATTGCACATGTGCAATATGTAATATTAGTTATAACTGTGAAAAAATAGAAATTGTCTAGCAATAATGACGTTGAGCC
This sequence comes from Pseudoatta argentina, assembly GCA_017607525.1. Lineage (NCBI taxonomy): Eukaryota > Metazoa > Arthropoda > Insecta > Hymenoptera > Formicidae > Pseudoatta > Pseudoatta argentina. The sequence goes on from JAANIA010000453.1 coordinate 451,781, forward strand.
TGAGAAATACGAATTGCACTTCGAACCCGGAATGCATTTATAGCTACAAATATTTTTAAAGGTCAATTATCAAAGCGTGCAAATCAAGAGTCAAAGGTGGTAAAGATACGGGCGACGAAAAAAAGGAAAATAATAAATTAATGTTTTTAAATGATAAACAATAGAGCAACTGAGAATCCTACACAGTAATTGGTAAGCATTTATTGAATTAATAATATATAGTTATTATTGATATAAATTGTAAATTACAAGTACAAAAATTCTCAACTCATTTTTTAATCATTATCAACGGTAATTTGTTTAATGAAAGAAAAGAAATTGTAATAAATGCTCGCGTATTTCAATGGTGAGGATCAAACTTTTAACAATAACAAAATAGAAATTAATTTATTTATTCGTTGGTGACAATAAAGAAATTTTAGTCATGCGTTTCGTTAATCTCTCAATTATATTTGTACAATTATACTTGCGGAATGTACTTGTATAATTTTGTAAAAAAAGATCAGGTATAATTTATCAGCAACAAATAGATAAACAAAATTTGTCTGAATTTATTCGATAAATTTAGATCAAGTTTCAACAGATTGTTTATTATTACGTAAACACCTTATAATTTGCAGTGTAAGTTTGTTTACAATTCCAATGCATATAAAGGCAGAAATGTTTACGTTGCTGAAAAACGAATGCATCCAGATGTGACACGTAAGCGCCAATTAATTAAGTAGTTCAGAAGAAAAAACTTTAATTAATTAAAGGAGCATGACACCACGGTCTTAAACACTAATTGACGTGCCTTCGCCGCTATTATTATATCGGGAGAGGGATGAAAATTCCAAGTTTCCCGACTGGCGCCGTGAACCGAAAGAGAAACAATTCGATAAGTAATCAGTGGAAAATAAGCGTGTTATGGGGCGGGCAGTCGTCTATTATTAACAATGAGATATCGTTACGAGCAACAATATGGCAACAATATAGAGAATCAGAACTTCTTCGTTCGAGCTTTATCAGGCACGATGTGGTATCTCATCAATCCTGGTGATGTTTTTTGTGAAAACGAGAAAATACCGCGATAAATGTGTTGTTTTATTTTCCATGGTAGTCTTAACAATATGAAATAATTCACAGTCGCTAATGTAATACAGGAAGTCGAGCATACTGTAAAAAGAAGTATACAAAATCATTTTATTATATAAAAATTATAAAATTACGTAAATAATAATACATGCAAAAATTACTAGGATTAATTCATAATTAAAGTATCTAAAATTGTATGTTTTAACTAGAGATAAATCGGATGATAAAATTACCGGATATCCGGATCCGATATTACATTGTTTTCAGATATCCGATATCCGACATCCGCTGAGGTAAATATCCGGCTGGATACCGATATATTTTATTTTTATATATTTAATGTACACATATATTAAATATTTTTATATTTTAAACTTAAAGTTTGACTATAGCCGAGCAAACTGAGATTCGTTCCTGATTTGCAATCCCAAAATCTCAAAAAAACTATCGTTTGAAAAAACGATCGTTTGAAAACGAGATCTTGTCTAGAAAAAATTCGATTTTCGACTCATCGATGATGGTCATGTTTCCTCGAACGAATGATCCATCCTCCAGAAGAGAAGATGCGATGGAAGAATTACTTAGTCCATTTGCGCAGCTTGTGAAAGCGAAGAGATTGAAAATAGCAAAAGCTATTTTTTATCCTCATGTAATATACCTCTGCAGCGAATTGCATATCAAAAGATGGAGATACGTAAAGGCGGCCGTTAAATTTCAACGTGACGGTTTTACGGCGACGCCGTGCTTTTGTTGCGCCCCGGGGAGCCAAGAGAGCGATGGCAAACACGCGAGGAACAACACGAGTCGACCTCGTCGGCGAAAAATCGCTGACGTTGCTTAGATTTAGACTTCGCAGCGATAAAATGGCTAGAGTTAGCCGGAGGAATTGCTGTAAACGGGGTTAAGTTCGACCACGAGCCACTACTTGTATCGGCTATACGTCGATCATCCCTATCGGCTGTTTTCCTGCCAATTTTTCTTACGCGTAGTATGAGAAACTCGGCCGTGCAGCTGTGCCGAATCTAGGTCCGAGATTTGCGAGACTATCACGTGCCCAAACTATGGCTATACTTTGACGTAGCTTTCGATGGTGACGATCCATTCGCGGGGGACCGTATCGCGTACTGTTGATAAGAAGAGCAGTAGATTAATTATCTAGAGGTCAAATGTCCAATTTTAGTAGGAAAATTGATTGGCTTGACACTGTAACGATTTATCGTCCTTATTTACTTAAATTATTTTTCTGTTAAAGTTCCGTCTTGGATAAACTCGTTGAAATTTGAACTCTCTTTTCACATGTATATATGTATGTATGTGTGTACATATATAAGTAAATTTGATAAATTGGCACAGAGTTGCGAGTGCATGACTTCTATAAATAGTGTCTAATCATTCGGGGACATTGTGGAAAACATTTCTTCATTATTTCTCATGTCTTATTGTCACAACGGTCTCGTCTAGTATGACTTTTCGAGATAATTGACCGATTAGATCGGCAAAGCCAATGTACTACATTCGAGAGCAGTCGAGATGCTGCTACAACGAGTGAATCAACGAACGGTAAGAAACGAGCGGTTATATTTGAAGCAATGACACTTATCGTACAGATGATTCAATCGGTTACGTCTATCTTCCAATTACTCGCTGCACCGCTGATCTTTATCTACGAGGACAGAGAAGCCTTCTTCCGCGCCAACTTCGATCGATATGAAATTAAAACATAGATATGTTACACTCATCTGATCCTGATTTTATTAATAAGTAAACATATAATCATTTATTTTTAAAACAAACAGAAAATTCCGTAGAAAGTTTTTACGTATCTAATATTAGAATTAATATTATCTCCCACGAGATAAATATAGTTTCTAAATTGGTTCTGAAGAGAGATAAAACGATTTTCATTATACATGGAAAGGAAGTTAAGGGTTAAGGATTAATAAAAAAAAATACGACAATATCTCTCGTCAAGTTTCGTACGAAACGTATATCTTATTTATCTTTGTAGCGACAATTAATGGATTTTACTGATGTTCACTAGATGTGATTCTCGGTACTGTCCCGTCTCACAAATCGCCGCTGCAAAAGTCACAAGTTCTCACGCTGATTTTATGGTGTCGTCATTTTCATGGGACGAAAGCGCCCCAGTAAACGAGAATGAATTGAAATTAATTGAAATGAATTCAGATTTTCAGAAATACGCATTTGCGCGAACGTTAAAATAAATCCTTTTAAAAAGTATATATAATATTAATTTTTTTGTGCATCGTACATACTGCTCAATTCAAAATTCTGAATAAGAGACGCAGTTTTTCAATCCGATTCAATTCAGTTAAATCCAATTTAATTAAAAAATAAATTGGTTTCGCCATTTTAGTGATAAATAGTAGACGAAATAGTTATTTGCAAAGTTATCAGATTAGATTCTTTTTTTTAAGAAGACTGCACAGTCTAGTTGGCGAGAATGTGCAAAATTTCCACCGCGATATGTAGGATCATCCGTTTTCTAACATCGTGCCGTATCCGGCAGAATCATTATTAATATTATCCATTCTAATGACAATGGACATGATGCACATGTATCCAAGTTTTTCTTATCGATCAAGAATGTTACAGGAATGATATCGTTCTTGGAAAATTCCTTCTGATATCGATTAATTAAAATGGTATGTACTGTCTTATGTGGGAGCAGACTGTTATTTCGTTTAGGCCGAAGGGTCCAAGTTCAGCATCCGATCTGGCTTTCATATAAACAAGAGGCAGCAACAGAATTTTTTCTTTACTTTTTTTCTTATCGTTGGCGCCAGTAATAGATCAAGTGTGCTCGTTATTGCCCGGACTCGTCGCGAAACAAAAGATAAAAGTATTTATATGGCACGCGAACGCCATATATTTTAAAAATATTCATTAAAGACCCTTCTAATTCACTGCGTAATTAATTAAACGCGCGAGTGCAAAAAGCTGATATAAGCCACGTAATATCTCTATCCATATAATTAAACATCTTATTAATTAGATCCAATTGTATCCCCAATCTTTCTTACCTTGAATTTATAATTTAATCAGGGTTGGAATCATACAATTATTATAGCGATTATTTGTGATCGAATGTTAAGTCCGTTCTCAATAAACTGGCCATGTATTAATGAAAACCGAAAGCCTGGTTACGCTTAGATTTTCTTTCGCCAATGATCTTTTTATAACGGAAAAAATTGTGTCAGGTCACAGAGAGGACCGTATATTCCGAGAAATGGTATAGAATATATTTCGCAATTTTAGACACTTGTGGCTCAATCAGCGATTCACATGGAAATTCATTAACTTCGCGCTGAAATTGATATATGAAAGTGTATGTACGTGTGTATGTTGACCCAACCTGATTATAAAAATACTGATTAGAAAAGACGACAGCGTTTCACACTTCCGCCATAACATCGCTCGAGGTTAAATAGGAAAAGAAACCAAATATTTAGATAAAGAAAGCGAATGTCAGAAAAATTAATTATCTATTTGATAATCCAATAACATTCGTGTTCTCGTCTTAATATAAAAACATAATGAATTTTGCAAAAAATTTTTGAAGACTATGTTGAACTGTGAAAATATTGTTGGACTTATTATAAAAAAAAAAAAATATCGTCTCTCTCATATGCATTGCTGGTATATTTATCTAATTAGTGAGAAATTATAATACCATCAACGTCGATTCGATTTTGAATCGATAATTTCGATGTCGATTTAACGTTGATTTGACATCGAATTGACGTCATTTCTCACTGAGTTATTCCGCATCACCATCGAAAGATAGAATTGTAATTAAATTCGCCTATTTCTCTCATTTCTTTTTTATATGAAAAGCGTCTTTACTGTAGAACTTTTATTATGTAGAAGGTGACATCAACCCGAACTTGCCGGATTAGAATAGTTCGCAGTAAGATATATAGCTCGTCGAGGAATAAAACATTTTTCATTGCCAGAACAGAGACCGCTATAAACCGAGTCATAAACTAACTTTACATCTCGTCGTACGTTAAAACGGACCCATAAAGCAAATATGGTTTTTCAGAAACGTCAGCATCCTGTCTCATCTTTGGCGGAATATTGAAAAAGTGAATCCACACATCTGCCGATGAGGGCAGAGGTCGTGTTCATTTAATGTTTAACGATGAGAAAGGGAGGAGGGAAGATTATAATTTATATGTCGCGATATTTTGTCTCTTACTCATAAACATCGCATCAGTATCAGCTGCTTGCCAAATTTAGCAAACAACTATCAATGTCTTTATCAGCTTCGTCGCTTTCACGAAACACCGCCTACGAATCTTATATGCGATAATTATGTTGCGTTTAGTTAGGGTAATAGAAGATCAGTATATTTACCATTCCATCCGACTGGAAATATTTCCTCGCAAGGAAAGAAAATGTATTTGTGACTATAATTGTAATAAAAAAAAAATAGTTTTGGTTAGAAGCTCCATTTATTATAAACATAATATGCACTGTTAAATATTAAAAGAACAATAGAACACTCCCAATGAGAAATGATAATGGAATCGATATCGAATCGATGTCAATCGACGTCGAAATCATCGAATCGACGTCGATCATACATTTTGAAATTTATATAATACTTATAAATTATTTAAGAGATTTTGTAATCTTTTAAAATTAAATGTAATGTTTTTAACTTTATATTGTTTATTACTGTTAATTTAGCATTAAAAACTTTGCTTTGGCTCGTATCTCTCTTATTATTTTAATTTTTGAAACAATAGAGTTAAATAGTTCAAATTAGATTAAATTTGATAATAACGATATACTGAATAAGAGCAGTGAAGATTAGATTAAATTTGATACTATAAATTTAACAGGGTAACCTAAACCCTTGTTAGTTTAATATTTTAATATTTTTAACTTCCATATGTGTTAAAATATAAATCGATCTATTTCTATGATAAAATTGTTTAGTTTCAGTGTTTTAGTTAAATTAACAATACAAATTGAATAGGGGCAGTGACGACCTATAGAAATGATTTAAAATAACTCAAATTGGATATAATTTAATACTATGAATTTAACAATGTTATAGTCATGAGCGACTTACATATTTTTTGTTATAAAGTATAATTATTACCTACATCTTTTTTGTTATAAAGTATAATTATTACCAACATATAGCTATAATAATTATAAAAATGAAATTTCTAATTATAATTCTTTTACTATGCAATTATTATAGTCACAAATACCAAACACAGTTTTCAATGTATTTTTTGCCTACTGTTCCTGCAAAAAGCAATTCTTGACAGTTGCGACTTTTTTGTCACAAACGTGATACGATCAGATCTTTCACCAATTTCGTTGATGCATTTCCTTGTTGCGGAACATCCTTTGCGTGCTTCACGCGAATTCACGCATCCATTGGGAGCTGGTATCCATTCGTCAATCTTATGCACTGGCTATACCGCGGCCAGATAATTTCCGTTGCAATGTGGAAGAAAAAGAAAGATGAAAATTAACGATCTTTCTATCCTAGAGCTCTTTTTCTTACGCTGAGAATTCGACAATGGATTTGATGACACAAGTCGACACAAGTGACACAAGTCTATCTTTATCACTCTTTAAATATCAAGAAGGATAGAACGATGCTTGTGTCGACTTGTGTCAAATGAAAAGCATCCATTATCTTATCCTTATGTAACACGTTACGATTTCTTTGGAATATCTCCTATCTTTGTTTCTGTATTTTTAAAACGGTGATTTAACTTATTAAGCTTTTTGAAATAAATAGATTTGGAATAATTTTTATTGATAAGCATGATACGAACTCACCCAATCGATAACCCCAAAAAATTTACAGATCAACGAGTGGCGGCACCCTTTTTGTCCTATCCACATTGACCGAGCCAATCGAGCCAGGTCTATTTTTAGATTAACAAATTATTGAATTATCAGGAAACCGATTGTTTTTACTACTCACAATTGTCGAAGTAATTTTGAGAGAATGAAAGTGTCAAAGGAAAAGTTAAAGATGTTGAGAGAAAAGTTTTTCGTATTTGTGACTATAATTACATGTTATCATAATTCTTGTTATTACTGCTGTAATGTTAGTAATAATAATAATAATATATGTATGGTAATTCTGTAAACAAATATATATAGTTGATGGCAAAAATGACTAAATAATAATTATTATTGTCATAAAAATAATTGCAATTATTAATTTAACTTATTGTAATTTATAGTCATTTTTGTGATAATCATATAAAGTATGGTTAGTCCAAAAATGATTATAAATTATTTTAAGTATTAAAAATACACTGAACAACAACGTTTTTAATACTCAAAATAAATAATTTCTAGTATTAAATTGATTAATATTAAACTGAGTGTCTGATGATAAATCAGTGTTTAACACAAAACGACCGGCGAAATGTTTTTAATCTTACAAGTGAATGGCAATCTAAATAAAAATGAAAATAAAAATAAAAATCTATATGTCAGAAAAATTAAATAACAATCCGATGATCCAACAATATCCGCCTACGAGTTAATAAAGTGAAAAATAAGCTTATCGCGAAAAGTCTTTAAATAAACATGTTAAACTATAAACGCTTTTCAGGGTTATTTTAAGATATTATTTCAACTACACAAATCCTCTACAGAATTTTTTTCGTATACTTCACATGAATAATTCTTAGAATTATCTTCTTCTTTCCATGAATAATAAAAAGTATAATTGTATCTAAAAAAGAACACATTACACATGATATAGTTAAAAAAATTTTAGCCAACAAAATAATTTTGTTTTCCAAACTTGACATATCATGTAATCGACCCGTTTTATCATAATTCTTTAAATAGTTTTTACCTACTTGATTTATCAGCTAAGAGAAATAAATTCTATTTTTGTACACTGTTAGCGATAACAGGGGACATGCATTTATCATAGTGAGATTTCTATTTCTATTTCTGAGCACAAAATATAATTTCCTGATTAAATTTTGAATTATCCCATTTTAAGTTCGTTGACGCTGTTCGTAGCGGTCTCTCAAAGTATACCTACGCAAAGATATCTATGTAAATAAAATATTGTCCTTACATGTTGATGCAGAATAAATGGGAGAGAGAAGATCATGCGCGTGCGTGCATATACTCCTATGTGAACGTTAATAGATTATGTATTTTGATGTGAGAAATTGACTTTTATATGGCGTTTTTATAAATCCTGGCCTTATTCTCACCTATATGATAATAATCGATGAAACTTAACGTGGCTTGAAATTGCAAGGGTTAAGCAGCCTTAAAAGGGAATAACGCGTATATTCCATTAATTATAGGGTGCAATGCGTTTCACGCATGATGCGCATGATACATCATTTATCCTTGTTCACCGAATGTTAAACAAGAATAACTGATGCATCATATGCATCATGCGTGAAACGGAATGCACCTATAGTACGCTATAGTTCGTTGAAGTGACTTATAGAAAAATACATTGTATATCGCAAACGTTAAAAAATATAGCCAGAAATATGGATATAGAAATGTATAATTATAAGAATTATACCAGTTATATACTGCAATTCGATAAAAATACACGGTCAAAAATATAAATATCCTACAAACCTCGTTACGTCGGCAATAATTTAAATGATTCATTAATTCAGCGATTCATTAATTCTTACGTGTTATTCTCTGCGTAGTTTTTATTTCTTTAACAGGGGCACCGATGCAGAAACTAAATATAGTCCTCTTGATACAGTTGATTAAGGTTGAAAAAACGGTGCACATATTTTGTAACATCAGCCGTGGGCGAGATGTGCATGCAACATCGTCAGCGATATCTGGATGAGATAGTTTTTTTATGCCATTAAGAATTACGTATTTCCAATCGTTTGTTTACTGTTAGATATCAAAGATAATCCTCTCTTGAGTTAAATAACATTTTGTTATTTCTAACTTCTGTGTGTCAAAATGCAAATCAATCCATTTATGTAACTGAATTATTCAGTTTCAAAATAAACAACATCCATACCCCCATACATAACATACTTTATCCAAAGAATATTCTGGGACTTTCTTAGAATATAAGTCCTCTGAAAGTTTTCAGGACAACCTCAGAATGTCTTTAAAACGTTACTTGGAGACTTTGTAAGTATAAAACAATGTAGTCAAAAGAAGAGCAAAGAGCCAGTAATGTAACAAAGAACTTTAATTTAAATTAAATCATAAAATTCATATAACAATTATAATTGACAAAAACAAATTCCGCTCGAGTCATTTTCAATATTGTCGTAATATTTAAATGTCGTTATAAACCAACAATATACATTGCAAAATTCATTATAATTTATAATCCCCGTATTCTTCATTTCGTGTAGTACGCTGCGAGTCATTTATATCGAAAATCAAAGTAGTCAGAAAAATACAATATTCTAGAAAAGTAACCGCGAACAAAAAAATTAATATTTAATACACACAAATTAGTAATATAATAATGTACCTTGTCGTAATATCGATAAATTGCAAAACCATGTATATTGTTGATTTATAGCGATGTTTAAATATTACGACAACATTGAAAATGATTCGAGCGGAATCGAAACGTTTGTTTTTGTCAATTATAATTGTTATATGAATTTTATGATTTAATTTAAATTAAAGTTCTTTGCTACATTACTGACTCTTTGCCTTTCTTTTGACTACATTGTTACTTGGAGATCTATGCTGTACGAATTGATATGTACGAATTGATTTGATAAATACAAAAAACTTGTATAATTGAGCTACAAATTTTATTTATTCAAAATTTTTACATTAAAAAATATTTATTCATATATTTATTCGAAATTATAGGTTTTTAAAAATATTTTCACGAATATATATTCATGAATATATATTTTACGATTCTTGTTCATTTAAACAAAATATAAACTAAACAATATTTTCTCTTTAACCGTAATTAACCGTAGTGATTTGTAATAAATATTCGGATCAGCTTTTGTAATGAAAGATCATTTATTTTACTGTTTTCATGCTAAATTTTGTTGTACTAGCTTTACTTTTCTACGTAAAATTTAAATTTAGATATAGGATAGATGCTTACCCTACTCTTAGCAAAACCGTCAGAGACTTATCTGTCAGCTTGGTACACGTGTACAAGAATCTATGGTATAATATTTTTCTGTAGAAGACTTAACTATAATTATTTTTAAGCAAGTCTAATTGCTTAACTGCTGATATAGTGACATAATTTGTAAAATATTTTGCAGCTTCAAGCCTGATTAAAATTTAGAAAATATCCATGTTAAAATATTTATATATTAAATATGTCTATTTAATTTATGTCTATATTTATATTCATGTTAAAATATTTTGCCTTCGAGCTTGATTAAAATGTAAAAACATGTCTATGTTTTGATCAAACTCGAAGACAAAATATTTTACGAATTATATCAGCAGTTAAGCAATTACACTTGCTCATAAGTAATTGGTCAAAAATTACGATTATAGAAATATGAGAAGAAACATGAAAGTTATATATACACACTAATTATGATTATATCAAGGAGAAAATTAAAGCTTATGTCGATACTTTTACTATAAGGAGGGTGTTAAATAATGTAGTTATAACCACAAGGTGAGAGTAAATGCGAAATAAAAAATATTTATAATCGTATTCACAAATGTGTTCATTCGAACACATGAATAAAAAGTAGTTATTGATTTATTCCTATAAATAAAAAAAAATTGTATGCATCTTGTATTCATATATATTATTCATTTATTTGGGATTAGTATGGGAATTAACGCTGCGTAAATGCACTTAGTAAACTTAGTAAATAATTAACTACATTTGAGACAAATTTAACACATTTTTTAAATTGTCTGACTTTAATGTTTTAAATTTTCAATATATTAAGTAAAAACAGCGGCGACCTATAGAAATGATTAAAAATAATAATAATTCAAATTAGATATACAATTTCGTATTATGAATTTAAAAATGTTTCACAAGAAAACAAGATGCGAAGGAAGACGAAGAGAGACAAGAAGAATTGTATTTAGTGCAATGCAGTGCTGAACATAGTAGTAAACAATTAGTCGCAATATACGTTCACGGGCGAGACAAGTGTACGAGCAAGTGCATCGAACTGCGATGTGTAGTAAGTAATGCAACAAGGCGACGAGCCGATGACGATCAGCCGAGCGTCTCGCGGTCGGCGTCGTGTTTGCGGAAGAAACGTGGCGTGAAGCCAAGACGTATAATATGAAGTGATAAAAGTCACTGAGGAAAGTCCCTATCCATTAAGGTCTTACGTAAAATAACAACAACAATTGTCGCGACGTAATGCGACGGCACGTGCGTGCCAAATATGATGGGTCAACAATTTCCTTACAATCAGCTGAGACTACGCGATCCGGATATTCTTGAAATCAGAAAAGTCTGGGAATAGAATTTTATGACGTTTATCATTGTATCATGCATTTTTTTTTTTACAATTTATGTACACGTATAGATTCTATAACGTAATACACGTTATACATATAACGTTATACTAATAATAGTTAATGACGCAGTTACAATGACGTGTTGCCCGTGTATTGTTTATTATGCCCCCACCCTTCAAGAAGCGTACGACAAATTGCTATGAATAATGCATCCATTAAATATCATCATACGAAGGGGTTCATAATCGATGGGACACCCTACGGAGGGATCAGTGGCGATAAAGACATGGATAGTGATAGTCCGCCGTTAGTTTCCGCTCTCAAGAAGAGAAATAGTCCTCCAATCTGCTGGGGCCTCGGCCTTAACAAGGACACTTTCAGGACTGTCAAAGTGATCTTACTGGGCCAACCAGGCGTTGGAAAATCAGGTGAGTAACTGAATAATCGATAACAGTTTCTTCAATGGATAACGTAAAATATATATATACACACATACGTATATCAACTGAAATTATTAATGATTCATTCTTTTAATCAATGAAAGTTTACGTAATAAATAAATAAACATAAATTGTTTTATTAAACATCGCGAAGAAGATAACGTATATAGCTTCCTGAAGTCAAGAAGATATGTAACAAGCAAAATATATGCAATTTGAATTTTTATTATTACATATATTTTATTTCCTACACTGTTAAATTCAGCATGTGAAATTATACCCACATGGAGTTAGTTTTAATCGTGATAAAGGAGGTCGCCACTGCTTCTACTCAATTTAATTGCCATTAATTTATCTAACAAAGAGCTCATCGGAGCCGTTTTACACTGATTTGGATGGGTTTTGGATATGTTGTAGAGCATCAGATAATATTAAACCTATCTTTTTTTATCAGTGTGTCTCAAAATTTAGGGGTTGAAACCATCTCTGGAAAAAAAAGGATTTTATCGTTTTCAAGCAAATATTTTCAAAACTATACAAAACTTTTATGATATTTTATGCTTTATGTAACGATGTATTCATTTTTTTAATATCAAATTTTTTAACTTTTCCCCATCCTCACTCATTTGCAAAATTAAAAAAAAATTTTTTTAAGTGACTTTCCCAACCTTAGCTCAATCTCAGTGTTTAGTTACTTATCATTATATTCATAAAAAATTACAACATCAAATTGGCATTATTATAATATATACAATTATTAAATTGTTATTATAAAAATGACGAAATAGAATTCTTCCATTATCTACTCTTTTATGCTAGAAACATTTATGTCATATGAAGACGCATTTATGCAACATAATTTCTGTAGATCACTACTGCTCCTATATCAACAAGTTAATTTAAAACAATGTATCTAAAACAATGTATTAAATTTGACATAGTTTATTATTTACTAATTATTTACTAATATATCCTATTTTTACTTTGATTCTGGTATCAGCTTTAGCCGTACGATTCGCCACAAAACGCTTCATAGGCGAATACGATTGCACTACGGACAGAATCTATCGAGTCGACAATCATCTGGGATCTTCGTGGGAAATAGCGGATCCTCCCGGAAATCCACCCGCCTCCGTCGATCCGAAATTACGATGGGCCGACGTGATAGTTATCGTTTATTCGGTAACGGATCGGGTCAGCTTCGATGAAACTTCTCGTCTGAGGTATGTTGCTTTTTCTTTCCCTACATATTTTATTAGGAAAAAGTAAAATAATTGCATTTTATGTTAAATTGCGCGTTCAAATGCGCGAGGTGTATACACGTCATATGTACTTTCAGGGTTTTGGTATCACACGCGAGAAGAAGCAGAAAGGTGCCACCGGTCGTGCTGCTTGTGGGAAACAAGGCCGATCTCTCCTGCTCTCCGGGTGAACGCATGGTATCTGCCCTAGAAGGCCAGAAAAGGGCAAAAGAAATCGAGGCTCACGCTTTCCACGAGATTTCTGTAAGGGAATCGGTTGATCAGGTAATGACGTGCGTATATACATATTCGATCGATTTGACATCGTGTAAAACGTAAAATAGAAGAAACAGAGTCTCTATTAACATTTTCGGTCGAACATACTCTAAGAACATACGTATAAAATTAAGAGTAATGACAAGAAATAAATAAAAATAAAATTACAAAAAATACATGAGAAAAACAATAAAGTAAACGGTAGTACGAAGAATATAAAGAATATAGTAGAGAAATGTCTTTTAAAAGTAACAAGTAAAAAAAATAACAAAATATTATTTAATTTAAGGGATTCACAAATATTGTACATTACTCATTCTAAAAATTCAGTCACTAATTCTACAGTATTTTTTCACAGAAGAAAGCATTAAAAAGATAAAAATTAATTAATTTTTTATTAAATCTGAAAAGAACGATTTAGCTTAAATTCTTGTCCCGAACAAAATCAATAGGCTATAAATGAACACAGAAAATATCAGATGCAACATACGAATTAATCGTAACGAAGAGTATTATTCTAAACGATTGTTTACTCTGTGTGTCATGGCGTTTGCGCGTGATCGCGGGACCATAAACAAATCTATATCGCTCGGTCTCAAGGCACACGATATGAACAACAGCATTTTAGTGTTTTATATCTACGCATTGTAATGACGATCGTAGTAGGAGATCGACGCATTTCAGTATTTCATGATAACCGCGAGTATTGGAGCGATAAAAATTATTGTATTTATACAAATTTTTTGGGAACAATTAAAAATAAAATATTATTTTTTGTTGTTTATACAGATTCTCATAAAATTTTATTTGAAATTTAATAATAAAAATTATTAAGTATAAATTATGAAATATCATGAAACCAATGGGTTCTCTCTGATTTTTTAATACGAATATAAAATGAAGTATCTAAGATATAATAAAATTAAAAACAAAATCGCGTTTATATAATTCTAAAATATAATTCTTTTGTAATTTTAATAAAATATTAGTATTTATTTTCTATTAATAGGTTTAATCATAATTTCATTAATGTAATCACGCTTGTTTAATATATAAAAATTACGTTACAAGTTTGCAAAGAAATAAGATAAGATTCACATCAAAGTATTTTATAATCTTGCTTGTGGATGAAAAAAATGCTTAAAAAATAGCGAGGAGATGAGAAATATACAGTAATTGATTTTGTATCACAATTACGCAACATACACAAAGCAAAAAGAAATAGAAACGTGGGAGTGATAACGTTCATGTTATTAAAAGATATTGCTCTTTTAAATGATAATATCGAATCTTTATGTAACGGTGGCCATGACAATTCACGATTATTTTTCATTTGACAGGTCACGGCCGTATTCATGAATATATTAAGATTGCTGACCGAATTACACAGCAGTCATCAAACATCTTTTAGACTGAGAGCCTCCACAGACGGAACCATAAATACTCTCCGTCGACCGTCACCTCCTCCATTGAGAAGAAGATTTAGCATCTCTGCTCGCGGAAATTTATTGTAATTGTTAGATTAGATCCAAGACTAAATAATAATTTTATTCTACTAAACATCGAGAGAGAACACTGTAAAAAGATTATATTTTAACTGTTTAATAAATCAATATTTGTAAAAAAGGTTACTTGTGTGCACGAATTCACAGCAATGTTTCGTACTTTCATCTTTATCAATAATACAGACAATGCCAGCAGTCCTAAAATATTTGTTTTAAAAAAATCGTAATGTAATTGCGAAATCGGTAATTGTATTGAGTATAAGAACTAGCCTGAAGATATATTTCCTTTATAAAAATTTAATATCGTAGCTCAATTTCGTAGTCTATATGAAACTTGTAATTTTTCTTAATACATGTAACTCTCTAATTATTTATTTTAAATTTTATATCTTTATTCGATTCTTATTTCCCTGTTAATCTAGCAACTCTATTTAATAACGAAATAGTTCTGTATTTTATTTAATTTAATAAAAATTTAATACTTGAAGGTAGTGATTGATTACTAGTATTCAGTGCTTTTAATATTCAAAATAAATAATTATCTATCTATCACTATTAAATTGGTCAACAATAAATTGAACTTCTGCAAGGATCTCTCTAACCATGTCTTATCGCAAGTGCAAGTGCTTTCGGATTTTCATCCTGTATAGCCGTTCTACAACGAGCTACTGCATTGGAAGCAGCTTTTCCAACTGCAAGAATAAATATAATTGCTAAGAAATAGAAAGAGCAATGATCATGCGATAAAGACATTACCTCTGAGTCTCGCTGCACGCTGCACTCCAATGTTCAATTCTTTTAAACTAGCCGCGAGTTCTCGATGACTGTTCAGCCGAATCTCGTGCTCTCGAATTAAATCGCCATTGATGTTTTTTAATTGCATCAGTCTCTTTCGCATATCGTCAATGTTCTCGAGAATTCTAGCATCTTCTAAACGAATCACAATACTCTTCAAAAGAGTGGCACCAACCGCAGCTTCCGCTTGGAGCCGCGCGTCAACCTCCTTCAAGCCTGAAAAATATTTCAACGTATATGTATCAAAACAATTTTTTTACAATAACAAAAGCTCGAAAGATTAAAAAAACGATCGTTCTTCACTTAAAAAAGAACTGATTGGCGGTGGAGAAATCACTCTGATGAAAACAATTTTTTATAATATAATATTTCTAAGAATTTGTCATATTTTAAATTTAGAAAATTTCTAAAAAAAGTACCTTAAATTTTTTCACAGTTTATAATTTTTTTTCAGAAATTATAGAATAAAAAATCTTCGAATATTTCAGAATTGATATATATGTGTGTACACACACACACGCGCGCGCGCGCGCGCGCGTACACATAAATTTTCTCAGTACATTTTGAAAGTGTTTTAATTCGTATAAAAAAATGAGACATTTTCTAAAAGTTATAAAATTATACAAAAATTTTAAAATTTACATAATAAAAATTATATATGAAGAATTCTAAGAAATATTTTCATCAGGGCAGATCGCATTTGTATCACTTCTTTCTTAATAACGTACCCTTGACACGCTCCAACGCGTCCAATATCCTCTTCTCTTCCGCAGGAAACGTGGCTTCTGAAGTTAGTTCTCTGACGCCTAAATACATAGTCAAAGATTGAATAATGTCGCCAGCTAATGTTGCATCGTCCGTCTGAATTATCACTTTTCCACTGGCGTTCGATTTGAAACAATGTATTTTGTTGTCCCGCATCCCACGAAGCCACACTTCGATGCATCCGGCATTCGGACCACTTTCTGCAACCTCTAGTTCCTCTCCCATAATGATACTCTGGTTCAGCCAGATAGCGATTCGCTGCGGTCTTTCCGCGATCTACAAAAAAAAATTGGATTACGCATTCGTTTTATATTTAACGTTAGCTTTTAGAAATTAAAATCAAAACTCAACAATGTTTAAGTGTTCACTCACATCCATCTCAACGCCATTATTCGACAATTCTTCCGGAACAAGTTGCGGCTTCGGGATACGCTCATACATACAAAATCTTGGCAACTGTCGTGTTATTTCAAAGACCTATCAAACTTAGAATTGTTAGTCTGAAATTTATACATGACTTCCTCTAATGAAATTTTTTTTAGATTTTATTATATAAGTTTTCAGATTTTTTCAGAATTTCTGTATAATTTTATAACTTTTTAAAAAATGTCAGAAATGCTAGAAAGATCTACATCTTTTCTAGAATTTTTTATACATGTGAATTTTGAAATATATTCAAAGTTTTCTAAAATTTCTCATTCTATAATTTCTATAATTTCTAAAGATGATTTATGAAATCTAAAAAAAAGTATCAGATATTTTTTCAGAAATCTATAAAAATTTAAAATATATAACGAGTTCTTAAAAATATTACGAGATAATATGAGAAATATTTTCTCTTACTAGAATTATATTGCATAATTACAACAATTATCAAAGACCTGTAATAGATCGGAACCGGGAGGTCCAACGTAAACCTTGACGTGAATATCTACGGGATCATTCTTGGCAGGATAAAGCGCGATCTCTAACTCTCCTTGCGGCCGATTAGGATGCGTAACCAGTGTTTCGCCCTCAAAAACACCTTCGGCAAAGACTATGGCGCAATATACCTAAATATTATTTTACATTTACAATATCTCATTTTTAAGGAAAATTTATTTCAAAACTGAAGAAATCAAAGAATCTATGATACAAAGAAACTTGAGTTTCCAGTCAATCAATTAACAGTAATCTAACATCAATATTATAATTTCACATTCAATAATGTAACTATTACAATATGTGTTATATTATATTTATATTGTTGAGTGTACAATCATACCATTGATGTTATATTAGTTAGAGTTCAGAGATGTGTCCTGTACATATGTAGCATATTACCAGAAGCCCAGGTCCAGCTGCAAGCGCGACGCGAGCTGCGCCCCTCTTTGTTAACAGGCTAATGGCTAATCTCGATCCATAATACATACTAGAACCCGTTGCAGCCCTCTGTCGTAATTCCATTTGAAGTGCCTGCTTCTTGGCTAATAGTTCACGAATTATCTCGCCGGGTTCCGGAGCTTGCATAGCAGAGCCAGCACTGTATCCGCGTACTACAAAAAACGTGAGAGCCAAATAAAAATATTGCAAGAATCATAGCTATTTAGCAGAGAAAACGAGTTCCAAGTTTATACCTTCGCCATTGGTAGAAATCACCACTAGATCGGGTTTACCCGTTCTTCGATAATCAGCTTCTACTATGCCTGCCACGCCGGATGATAGCTGAATCTTGAATATGACCTCACCCGTATTATATGTCCTCGCATCTACTTTTCCACTACTCCAACCGGTGATCAGCTCCAATACACTATCTCCGTTTATATCGAAAGTGTTTATAGATATCACTTTGTGCTTTGACTGAAATAAATTCAATCAGATTAAATAAATAAAGAAGGGCCAAATACGGTCGAAGCTAGATCTTAGTGTCTAATATTTTATGTAAATATTATTATATGCAAATATAATTATTTTATGTAAATATGTAAATTTTTTAAATGCATCTTTCAGTTATATAAATACTGCTATGTATGCCAATCACTGTCGGATAATTTGAAATGTAATTACAAACTGAAGCTGAAGTAATAATATATATATAATTTTCAAGTTGAGAAATCTTGATTGGGATAATATTTTTTCAATAAGTTCTTTGCAAATTAACATTATTATTAAATTAACAATTTAATTTGTAACATCTATTATATATGTATTATTATTTCAACTTCTCTTTAAATTCATGATTTCAAGTCCGACAATAATCGATCGGTAGTTCAAAAAAATGTTTCTAAAATTTATGTATAAAATATTATTAAGCCTTAATTGTATAAGATCTAGTCTTAGCCATATTTGTAGGCCTTCCTTTACTTATTTAATTTTTCATAGTAGTTAATATATTATTCAATCAGATTGTTTAATGCAGGCAACGGCTGTGTTCAATAGAGAAAACAGTTTTGCAACTGTTGTAAAATTCTTCAATACAATTGGTTCTTGCTTTAGATTCCTTATGGAAAATGCATAAACCAATCATATTGAAAAATTTTACAACAGTTGCAAAATTGCTTTCTCTGCTGAACGTAGCCATTGTTAAAATTTCTCCTGCATTTAAGCATTTTACTTTAACTCGCCACAGTCTTTGCCCTGCTTCATAGACACCAATTGTTCCGTTTTCCAGAGCATAAGCAAATTGCCTGTTCGGAAGATCAGTGAAAACAACAATCGCTGCTGTTTCCTTAGTTTCCCAAAGTGTAGTGTCTTTCTTCTGCACTCTAATTTCAAAATCTGTTGTACCTGTAAGTAACTAAAAAAAAAAAAGAAAAAAGTAATTTGGGAAAAACAAATGTTATGTCTACTTCTATCAATATAGATTAATTTTAATCTCGATTTAATTTATCTTTTTCTAATTTTTAGGATTAAAAAAAGATAAAGTGAATTACTCTACATTGGTTTAGTTACTTCAAGATTTTAAATTCAGGAGGAATTCAGATTTTAAAATAAAAAAAAAACGTGAAAAATTGACGTTAAATTATTAAGAATCGCTCCATACTTACTTCATTTTCTCCATCTCCATCAAAATCAAATGCTGCTAGTGAAGTAACAATACCTCCCATTACAGTCCAAAATATTTCCGTTCCATGTGCATCTAAGATGGTCACTGAACAATTGCCACCTATTACTGCAACATGGTTCGGCAACCACCCAACTTTTGCGACAAGCAAACAATTTGCACCATCCGACATCTGAAGTAATTAGTATAGTAATCGCAAGCTAGATCCTGCTTATTTAACTCGAAATTATACTCAATACCTCCTTATAGAAAACATCAGCATTGTCTTCGACATGATAAGCAAGCACGTGAGAAATAGTACCGACCAAAAGAATATCTCTTTCGTCTTCTCCAAGACGACCAGTGCACAATGACTTCACCTAGATAATATGGATTTTTGTACGCAAGGAAAGCACGAAATAAAAACACAGAATAGTGCAAAACTTTATTTATATGTGAAACGATTTGTATATAATATTCTGATTTCAACACATTCGAACCTCGGTGCCAATTTGAAGCTCCGCAAGCTCCCCGCTCCATGACAATCTTTTATTCGATTGTTTATGATCAGAATAATCGACTTGCGGTTGCCTATGCGGACTGTGCACCAAAATGGTTCCGCCAGGTGTAGCAGCTGCAAGACACGCGTGCGACCCATCAAATTTTCCACTCACAACAAGATTTGCTTTTATGCGTTTCTGAATGTTTAAGGAGAATTCTGCCATTCTGAACTAGCGGTACATTATGCTTTGCCAATGTTATGCCCTTACTATTGGCACGGTGATATTGATTTTACAACTGACTCTGCTGTTTATAGATGTCACAGCTGTATCATTCAATGCGTTATATTATTGTATTCAGAATAATACGAACAATATATCCAATTTAATAATTATATTTATTTTAGCAGAAATGTAATTATATGTATTATGTAATATTTATCGTTTAAATATTATTTCTATCACATTATGAAATTATACTATAAATTTCGACAGTTTGCACAAGACCACTCTTTGAGGATATAATGCACACGCACGCAGGTACAAATTATTTTTTATTAGAAGATCATTGTCTTTGTGCACTTCCGCCAGCTTCGGGATTCGACGCGGATGACAACAGCAAAAAGATTAAGAAAGGAACGATATACATCCACTGTAATAAAAATGAATGAATTAAATAAAATTTCTATATACAAATGTATATAAACTTTTACAAAAATATTCTTACATATTTTGCAAGAAATGAACGATTATCTTTAGTTTCTCCTCTCTCTCTTGCTTCTCGTTCTCGTTCAAGCTTCTGAATATACGTAGCAGTGTCGGGAATTGGACCGCCATCCGGATATCTGACCACAACGTTTGTGGTCCACATGTTTGTGAAGGGATTATCTAACGTACATGGTCCCGAAGATGAAATGCTCACAGCTATTGGCTCTGCTGTACTATCCAACCATATCGTTATGACATCTTCTAGATCTGAACCAAGGAGGTAGCACTATAAATTGAAAACAATACAATCAGTACACTCAAATGTAATAAAATACAATATATTGTCAAATAAAATAAATTAATAGCAATTCGATTAAATGTACTAGTAGCGTATATTAAACCTGTTTTATTTGTATACTGTATATTTGAGTAATAAAAATGAAATATCTCAAATAATAAAATGCCTAATACATATTCTAAAATAAAGTTTAAGAAATTAAAAATTTCGCAATCCTATTTATATTTTTATAAATTCTACATTAACACATACACTAGAGCTGACATAGGTCTATTGAACCTCCTATGCAATAATTGTTTGAATAATAAAGATTCCACTGAGTAAAAATAATTCAGTTTTATCAATGAAATAATGTTAAGATAAAAGATATATTATTATATTTACTAGATTTCTTGTACGTATTTTACTAATTTATTCATTTTTTATTCTATTATTCTAGTAACTGTAGCACTTTACACAAAAAAATATCGAACAATCCCGTTTTTTCAAGATACATTCCGCAAAGGATTATTCTTATTAAAATAAATTTAGTATTCATTCTTTTTTTTTATATCATTTGTCATCGAGTTATATCATTTTAATTTTCCGAAATTAATTAATGTTTTTTAAATTAATATATATTAAGTGAGTTTTACAGACTCAGTGACAATTTTTTGTTATAGATTTTTAGAAGAGTTAAACATACATCTTTACGTTAATTGTATTATCGTAATGTAATGTATTATCATCTAGTGTACATTAGTGAGTCCAACTGAATCTGTTATAAAATTTATCTATGCCAATGTCGAGGTATTTCACCATCAAAATATTTTAATGATAAATTCAATTATTTGCGTCACTTGCACTACACTGAATTAATATACATTAAAGGCACATTATAAATAAAATGGTAGAATATGATCAACTTTGAAAATGAAATAACACAACATTCTGTTAAGTAACATATTATTGGACATTCAATCGCTAAAAATATTTATTCAGATAGACTTTATATTTAAGTAGGCTTTTACTACTTTAGTGCAGTGCGAGTGACTGAATTTATCATTAGAATATTTTAATGATGAAATGCCTTAATACTCGCATGGACTACTTTTATAGCTAATTCAGTTAAACTCACTAATCTGCACTAGGTATAAATGTATAAATACATTTGATTTGTATTAGTACATAAATACATTTAACTTTACTTAATTTCATGTTTTTCAGCTTTTAATGTGTACTTCTAGAGAATAAAATGCAAGTGATCAAATTCGCTAATAAGTTATCTCAGGCGAGTGTCAAGTATATAGATTTAATTCCTTATCAAAAAATCTGTCAGTAGGACATGAACAATTCCTAGAGGCTTGTTCGCAAGCCTCTACATTTACCGCTGGCACCGAGGTGAGGAACACGATTTCACTGCCGGAAGAGATGCGAGCTAGCGCCTTTAGTCTATATTTGCCGTCGTGCTCAGCGAGATTTTTCAGAGCGTTTATCTGCCCCGGCAACAGACCATTCTGCCCGACGACGGACGCACCGCTACGCACGCTGGACACAGTGACGTTTCCTCGTTCTGTGAACACGGGTACCGGATCGTCGTTGAACGCGTGCCATAACCTCAACTGCAGCCAGCCGTCGTACTCGAGCTCGCTCTGAAAGATTCCCTTGCGTTGAGTACGCGCATAAAAATCCACTAACGTTTTCAAGAAAGAGAGTTAACGATTCGCTTACCCCGCAGATGAGCGAAGATACGCTAAGCAGCGCACCGATGATGACATACAATGAATACATTTTTGCGCGACTCGGCGCTGACGGGCGCACTAACAAGGCTAATTACGAAACCATCAACGCAGGGCCACGTATCGTTTCTGTAACGCTGATTTCCAGGGATGTGACAGCTGCTACTATGGCCATGTTAAATCATAGATCCATGAAGATTGTGAAACCTTGCCAACTGAAAACACTCATCAGCAGTAACGGCAGGAGGAGACGATCACGTTCAATTGCATTACGCGTGGATGCATATATACATATGCGCGCGAAGGTTATATACAACCGTGGCCGTGTAGTCTGGTACTGTATCTATATGTGTATGATACTCGTGATGGTCATATATTATCGATAAGGTTCATCGGAAAGCGAAAAAAATATACGTGTATTTGTTAGCAGCGATTATTATTATCTAAACATTCTAAGCAATCATAATACCTATTCTTTATTAATGAGAATTTCAATTAGTTCGATTTAACCCAAGTCAAAATAAAAATCAGAGTATAAGTCGAATGTAAGGTGAGAGTGATAATAGCGTAAACGAAGCTTTTAGGAGGAAATTGAGACATTAACGAAATGTAAAAGAGGCGTTTCTTATGTTACGTTGTCTCAATTTTCGCTTCCTAGAAGCTTCGTTTACACACATATCTGTTACTCTCCCCTTACATTCGTCTTACACTTCAATTTTTATTTTCACCAGAGAAGTATCAGTTAAGGGAAGTAATGGGAGAAAACGGCAGAAAATGTAATGCGGTTGATGAAATTTGAGACATCCTGTGTACACGATCGATATACAGATAACGATCGTTTTATTTATTTATTTTTGTTATTACATATATGTTATCGGGATTAGGTATATAAACGAAATATCTTAATTAAAACATACTATTATAATAGGATCTTCAATGATTATTATTATTATTGTTAATGTTTGATTTAAAACGGTACAATATCGTGTGCTATTACAATTTGTAGAGCCTAGAAATATGATATATCTCAAAAAGTTATAACTGCTAGATAATTGCACGATAAAGTTAATTGATTATTTCTGCGACGAGAGGCCGCATAAGATCACACTAGTTAGTTATATTCAGGGTGAATACTAAGTATTCGATAAGATTTTAAGAAGTGATTCCTCATGTATAAATTTAAGACGAAGATTTTATATAATCATTGTATGTCTGAAACAGCTTAGTTTTAAAGTTACGGGATGTCAAAGTTGAAGAAAAATTTTAATTTTTTTCAAATAAATTTTAAAAACCATATCTGGGTAACCTTATTTGGATAAAACTTTAAAAACTACACAAAATTTCAGCAAAATAATCCAAGCGGCTTCCAAAATTTTTGGTAAAAATTGAAAATTTTCCTTCAACGTAAACTTAACTGTATTTTTGAAATTAATTGTCATTTGGGACATTCATGATGGAAAAAAAATTTTACGGAAAAGTACAGAAAAACTATATGGATTGAGACGAGATCTTGAAAATTCTTAATTTTTCCTAGATATTTATAGTGAGACATAGAGTGAGATTATTGTTTGTTTAGAAATTCTTAGTTTTTCATAGAATTCTTAATGAAACGTAAAGAGGAACACTAAACTATAGTATAAAATTGTTTGTTATTTGAACAAGTTCAAACAGGCTGCCAAATTTTTACAACACACTGAAATTTTTTATCTTTTCTAGATAGTAGCCATGTATATTTGATATACTTGTGCAATTTCAATTTTTTGTCCATACATTTGTGTCGTATCATTATTGGATAGCGCTATATGTTGAACACTGTATCACTTTATGTTACTTGTGTTTCTTACTGGAAAGCCCCCTTAGTATTCACCCTGTATATTATATGTTCCTCTGCAATCGGAGTGCAAATACGAACAACGATATACGCTTAAAACATCTGCTTCTTCACCTATCTATTCGTACAGATCAGCATATCATCTGGAGTCTTATCAATACGAATATTTTTATTGATATCAATAATTCGAATTTATTATATGAATCAACGTTTCTCGCGATATTTACTCGTCAATAGTTAAACCTGAAGAGACAGATTTTGAGCAGAGTCCGCTATAAAAAAAATTTTCTGGTGCCAGAAAGGCAATAAATTTCACATAAAATCTGTAATAAAACTGATGATATTAAATTGCTGTTATAAAAATTTGATAGAATCTGTTGACTATTAGAATACTAGACTGACGGCAAAAATCAAACACAATTTTCTTAATTTGGAAATCAACAATTTATACATTTTACAACAGAAAATGTGATACGTCTTTTGCAAGTCACTATGATATAATACGTTAAACTAAATTTTTCATTAAAATCGCTACTGCCGCTAGATGGACGCGAAATTCTATTTCTTGTAGTTAAAAAACTGTATAAAATAAAAGGCGCAGCATTATAAGATTTCTCATAAGGAGATTTCTTATAAAAATAGGATATACAAGGAAAGTTTTAAACTGGAAGCTCCAAAGGGAGGGAGTAGAGAGGCAGAAGGCAGACTCCATGCTCGGTAGTAGGGTTTGAAGGGTTCAAGGAGGGAGGAAACGCGTCATTAGGAGCGTGATCTGCGGGATTTATAAAAAGGGAAGCATGCCACTAGGCGCAGGATCCATGGAAAAAGGGCCTTCTTTCTTATCAATAACATATCGAAATACCATGCATAATGTACGACTTTTCTCGAATTTTCTTCCAAAGTATTGATGATACAACAAAGAAGACGTATTTTAATCACATTTTATTTTCTAGATGAATGCAAAAAGTTATGAAGATCATCTGCACTTTTTAAAAATATATCTTTTAAATAGAATTAAGATATAAATATTTTTACATAATGTAATTCCTCTAATTCTGCATATAAAAATATATTAAAGTAGAGATATTTAAAAAACCAATAGTTTACGAAATATGTCATACTTTATTCTGGAACATATTAACATCATGCAATAGTAAATATCTCGTAAATCATTGGTTTTTTTATATCTCCATCTAATATTTTTATATGTAAAATAATTGGAGAAATCATATTACGTAAAAAAAATCATATAATTCGCATTTAAAAAAGTGAACTATCTAAAAAAGATAACCTTTATATCTTTTTAGCGCTTCCATCTAGAAAAAAAATCAAAATATATTCCCCTAGAAACCATTCCACTTTGATCTGAAACATTTTTTCGTATCATTAATAATTTCGAGAAATGATTGGATTGATTAAAATGGATCACCCTGTATATTTTATATATGTAGTACATACGTGTGTGTACGTAGTTATATAGTGTTTGATAAATTTTAAATGCGAAAAACATATACACATATATATAACAAACACCTAGCAGCAATTTTGCATTTTGTATATTTAGTGATAACGTAGATCCTAACTTTTGCTACCAATCTATTAATACTATCAGGTTCTATCAGAAAATTCTGATATTTCTGCCGTCAATTTGTTGTCTGATTATGTGAATAGATCAATTCTATCAACAGAGCGGAAAAAGAATGCAATCGCAGTTGATGTCAGTCTGCTGACATTTTCTGATCAAATCTGGCGATATTCTGCTAACATTTTGCTCATCTAAAATCCCCTATACTTAAATGTTTTTATATTTTATTCAATTTTGTTCTTTATTTTATTTAATTATTTTGGCAAATCTCTTAGATGCGATATTATTTTTTTTAATCTTTTAACTCCTTGTCATAGATAAAGACACCGAGACCTTCTCCGACTCTCTCCAGATTCGTCACATGATCGGCGATCTCTTTTATCGCGTCCACCTGCTCCTGCAGAAATTCAGTCTCCAAAAAATCCATGAAATTCGCATCGTTGTGTGTCGAAGCAATCCCGTGAAGCTCAAGCAGCTTCTGCAGAAATCAAGAGAATAATTAATCATGAATTAATTTATGATCAGAGATGCTGGGTAAATATTTATGAATAAAAAATCATATAGAATAA
>JAANIA010000453.1:481352-495667 GCA_017607525.1 Pseudoatta argentina
AAAAAACTTCAAAAGGCGCTAAGGGTTTACTGTATCCATTGTAGATCGGGTTTTACGATCAATATTCTTCGATTTATTTAATTCGGTACCGCAAATAACCAGTTGGATATACAAACGCGTTCATTCGATCAATTGCAGTGGAGAACTTTTGTCACGCGAACTTTTGTCACGCGAACTTTGGTGGACAATATGAAAACTGCACGTAGTTGTACCAAGAATTTATTACATTTATTTATTAATATGTAGTATCAGATTAGAAAGGGAGATAGCAAGAGTTAGCGAAAGGCGCAATGGAACTTTAATACATTGTAATGACTAATGTATTCAATAAATAAAAGAGGTAATTATACAAAAAGTTATTTCTCTCGCAACGTCTCTAATTCTACAGATGTAACTTTTATTTACACTTAATATCCAGAGTGATATGAAAGATTTAAGCTGGTAGCATTGTGAGAGATATATGTCGCACGTGTACTACATATAGGAGCAAGAAACAGAGATCTATATCTAATCAGGTTGCCTCGGATCGCATTATATCGACGAGGGAAAACGTTCATGTGTACATTGCACGCGCGGGGGTGTTTCGATCGCGCGACCGAGGGCGAAGGGGGTGACTGAAAACTGAAAGCTGGGAATGCTGCAGAACTAAGCCTGATGATCAATACGCCGACTGACCATGGACAGATAGACATAACTGGCGTATAGCTCCAAATTGATTTGCTTGTTGAGCGCGTCCTCGCACTCCTCGTGGAAGTTTTGCCGCACCAGACTCATGGCTACGAGACAAGGGTGGTTCTCACCGCGCCGCCCGTTGTGAAGAGAACTCGCACTGCGCGTTCGCGATCTCGGCTCTGACTATCCACCGACTACTCGCGGATTCCGATCCGCGTTTCGTTCACGCTACGAAGACGATGGATAGTAACGGTGCCGCGGAGTCTCGAGGACTTTCATAACATTCCGCAATTGGCGGAACAGTCGGAGCCGAGAGTGCAGGCCGCAGATTCACGCAAGCGCGGACCATCTCGGCGTAGATACCTCGATGAAGCAAATTAAAGAGATACTGATCCCTGCCAAGGCCGCCAAGGCCAGGGAAAAGCGCGATTGAATATTTCGCAGGAGATTCGCGATTATACGTAGTATGGTAAAATACGTCGCGACTGTTTGTAAATGAAGAAGAAAATAATGCAAATGCGTGGACTTTTGTCGAACGATTGAAGTTAGTGCGACGTAAATGCGCGCATATTAGTTATACCGTTTGAAAGATAAAGCTAAAATTATCATACTTTGCGACGATTGCAATAATAACGATTGCAGGTGTTCTTACGAGTTGTCTGTGTAACTGTGTAACGATAATAAGAGAGTTTACTGCGATTCTTAGAAGCGTAATTGTAAAAATGTTCTTTGTAAAAAACACTCTACATTGTTATACATAAAAAAGAATTTTGTGTTTACCTAACCTATTGAGATTTTAAATTTAATTTGAGAGCTGAGAATATTTGTTTATTTTTACACAAAAATATAATAATCTATCAATTTTATTTTGATTGAATTTAAAATGAGAAAAAATAAACGAACTTTTAATAATAATAGAATCTATAAAGTATAGGGAATTTGAATATGTGATACAAATTAATTTAGCCAAAGAATTCATATTAATTTTTGCATAACTTTTTTTATATCTAATTAACTATAGTGTTCTGATATATACTGCTGCTACTGAAAATCTATATTGTGCATTGTAATTTTTAGCTAAAAATTATAGTGTACGTGACACAAACTATAGATTTTCAGTAGCGGCAGTATATCAGTTAATTAGAAAAAATATTACATGCAAAAATTAATATAAACTTTTTGCTAAACTGATTTATCACATGTTCAAATTTTTAGGAATTTACTAATTTTTTTCCACACATTTACTAGCTCTAATCTAACATTATTATTTCAAGCACAAAAGGATATAAAAGAGTGCCTTCCGGAACATCGATCGTAGTTAGAGATATGAGATGCTATTATAACAGAAATCAACAATTTTACATGGTAATAATTGAAAGATTTTGTACATTTTAATTTAATGCTACGGAGAATATATATAAAATGAAAAAATTGAATTTAATCGAAAAATAATTTAATCAATTATTAATTGTATATTATTTATAAATATAATGTATTTATGTAAATATATTTTGTAAAGTATAAAAAATAATATAGTAANATATTAGTTTAAAATTAAATTTTATAGAATTATTGTAATGTTCTGAATATTATTATTTTATACTAAATTATTAATAGCTTTTTTGTAAAAATGTGTAATGATTCTTTACTGCCATTTTTTAACATAAGGAAAAGTTAATTCAACTATATTATTACAAAGTCTTTTTCTGCTCTTTCTGTATTTTTCCACATGTTCTGCACTTTCTGTACTTTACCTATAGCAATTAACAGTATTTTTAGAAATATTTTGATTGTCAAGAAACACATTTTTTTATTTCTCGTGATAATTGAATTTGGCAATGTACGTACATATAATACACATATTTCATGTTTAATTTTTTATTACATGTGATGGTGTCATATCATCAGTGACTAACAACTCAACTCGATATCACTCAACATTGAAATGACGGCCGTTGTTATTGACAGTCACTGATCCGCGTCGTATCGTAATCGTGTTTCGAATCATTTCGAATCGACCTGAATCATTCCGGCAGGAAATTTCGCGACGTAGTAGTTGTTTTTACTAGTTCCTTGCGAAACTTGTGTGCAGAAACGCGCACGTTTTCGCAGCAATGGTCTACGTTGTTAAGTTTTTCTCGCAGACTCGGTGAAGCCTGTGGCATGTCGTATGGGGTTATACCGCGGAAAATGATTCGGAGCAACGTGTCCTGCAGGATTGTCACGGTGCTTGCGGTGATACTTGAAATTTCGGCCACCAAACATTGGTATGTCACGGAAAATGGGAGAATTCAACCGCAAGTGAGTATCTTTCTTTTCTTATAATTCAATGGAAACGCGAATATCTGGCTTCGATTTTATTCAATGGAATCATCACGTGCAAATGTAAACATCACATTATCTCATAATCTAGCAATGATTTTATCGATGTGATTATTTAAGCTTTATGTTCTTTTTCACATTTCCAGCATGACAGTGTCTTTGATATGCGTCGACCGTATGATCTTTTGGGATTTTTGGAACAGGAAAAATGCAGGGAAACAGCTGATGCCATATATAACAAAATATCAAGGAAAGAAGTATCCATTGATAATCAGTTTGTTGGTCTAAGCATAGTTGATGCAGAAAATTCAAATTCAGACTGTTTCTCATGGGACAAATCAATAGCTGACGTCGATGTGCACGCTAGTGTAATAATCGATTATAGACTTAAAGATGGCATAGAGTAAGTTATTATTAGCCATAAATTTGAGAAAATATGGCTGCGTTCAGCAAGCACAACAGTGGAGTAAACCCTTGCTGCTATTAATACATTTTTCTGATATATTCATCATAGATCTGAAGATCTACAATCACAGATAATAATTACTCAGTGCTTATTCAATTCTTATACTTTTTGAATTACTACACTGAAAAAATGTACTAAATTTTAACAAATATTTATTTGAACAGTGCTAATTAAACATTCACTTACAGTGATTAAATATTTACTTAATAAAAAAATAATTAAATCAATTTATTGATTCTACCAAATAAATATAACTTTATATTTAGTAAATATAAAGACTTACGGTTAGCTGATACTGTCTAAACAAATGATTTATTAGAATTTAGTACATTTTTTCGGTATATTCAGAAAACACAACAGTTAAGTGAGGGCTCAGTAATTGTTATCTGTAATTTAAATAGATATCTAAAAACAATATATTTATAATATCAGTAGCAACAAGTTTTCATTAATTCATTGTGTTTTCTGAAAGTAGCCTATGTACTCATTTGTTGAACATTGAAGGATGATGTAATACTTTTTGTTACAGTCAAACTGATTACATGTTATATAATGTGGTGGCTAATAGTAAACCAACAGTTCCTAATTGTCAGAAAACATTTCCGTTAGATTTCAGTATATATACATTTGAACATCTTAAAGTAGGTAGAATATTTTTTATACAGAAATCACAACATTGTTTGTAACATTTTTGTTTATTAGGCAATGCAGAACCGAAAAAATCTTACGCAACATGAAGAACTCAGTTTAATGAAGTATTTACCGTTGAATACTGATCTTACTCAATTTGGTCATCAACTTGCCTACAGCTTATCTCGCAATAATACCTCTTGGATATATTTGAATCTAGCATCGGTTTATTGGCGGATTAGGGGAGATGCTTACAATGCTTTAGAGTGCAGTCGTAGAGCGATTGTATGTGCTTCAAGGTAATATAATAAGAAATTTGTTTATATTGTTATAGATACTAGAGAAAAGTATCACTAGAAGACAACTAGTGTAATTTTATTGATTTCGTAATGGAAGCATTGTACGTGATTAAGGCAATATCGTGATATTCCTCTTCTGACTACTGCCGGCATTTTACACGCTGCAAGATATTCTGGTGAAGCCGCGATTATTTTACATGCGGCGATAGATTATAATCCAACAGAAAGTCATCATCATCTGGCGTTGGGTCACATTTACACGTTCCTTGGCGACTTCGATCGATCTGCAGCGTGTTATGATAATTGTTTGAAATTGGCACCTGACACATTAGAAGCCAAACAGATGAAATATGCCATATTCTGTCATCGTTTTTTAGAAACGTCTTTGTTATTATTTGATCAGTAAGTTGACATCGTTATTCTCAGTTTAATAACAGTGCTGATTAAGTGTTTATGATTATAATTACAGACGCTTGCGAAATGTGTTGTCAGAAATACATGCATATCACGATTGGAAGGAAGAGTGGTTTAAACTCTATGAGCATATGCTTTGGGAGCAAAATATTAAATCTGCTACCAGAGAAATTAAGCTCGCTTTTGCGCGAGAGCAAAATTTACATTTACTTACGATAAATCCGGTTGAAAGATCAATACATCATATTGATAATAATATTATATTATCTTACATGGATTTGGCAGATAGAAAAAAAATAGCTGAGAACATGTTACAGAATGTTCACGTTAGTCTTCACCTGTTGAAAACTTTACAAAAACAAGTAAAGGAGCGCAGCAATCGTATTACAAAAGGTACTTTTATGACTTTTACAACAAGTGTAAACTGAATGAATCAAGTATAGAAAATCCATTTAATATTATTTCAGACATAATTACGGAATTAAATATGGAGTACAATAATTTATTTGCATTGCCAACAAGGAATCCAAAATATAACAATGTGGAAATTAAGAAAGGAAATGAAGATTTTGAAGCTGAATATTGGCCAAAGATATCTGACTGTGATAGTTCTATGCTAATGTTTGGAGATGGAAAACAATACTTACCTATTTATTTATCGCCTGAAAACAAAGGTTATGCGTAAGTACTTAAAATTTTGTACGCTGTATTATATCGTAATACATTTTAATTCTAATATATTTTTTTCTAAATATTATTATTAGAACACATTTGTTCGTAAATGAATTGATTGATATAGAACCATGGAAAAAGCATCCATTACCATGGCATCCACCAATATGTCAATCACCTATATCGTTTAATGAAAAATATATCACGCATATGTTGCTGGATGCAACTGTGCAGCAGCATTCTCCAGACATTTCTATGAAACCATTTCTACATAGTTTGGTTCACACTGCGGATTTGGCAGAAATTGGTCAAAGAATTTTGACGGCAACTAAAGCGGTATAATTTATTACAATATTATTTTGGAATTATTATTATGCATGAAATAATTATAATATTCTAACAAAAAAATAACTATTTAAAAACAGAAAGTAGCAGCTCCATGGGTATTGTCTATGCTTGCATCTTTACATTGGAGAATAGTAGGAAAACCTCGTTTAGCTTTGGATTGCCTTCAATTAGCATTTGAAAATGTTCCTAAAGAATTTAAAGATGTACCTTTAGTTAGTATAGCTTCGATATACCATAAAGTAGATTTAATTGACGATGCTTTAAGACTTACGGACAAAGCTTTACAAATTAATGCTGTGGAGGTATGCATGAAAATATAATTTAATATTATATTATAAAAGGAGCTGTATTTTTATAAAAAAATATTTTTACAATTTAAAAAAAAAATACTTTTTTGTCTAAGCATTGTCTAAGTAAAAGAAAGTCATATATTTTGTCATCTTAATTTATATTTCAGCCAATGACTAATTTTTTGTTTGGTATATTATTGAACATAAAAGGAAATTACACAGGAGCTATACATTATTTGAAACAAGCGTTAAGGATGGATTCACATTTATATGATGGTAGGGCATTAATGTTATTGAAAACATTAGCCTGTCGTGAAAAATTTAATGTTATCACAGGTAATTGTCCAGGTATGTAGATTTCGATATTGTGGATACTTTTGATACAATTTTTTGTATTTGTATATTTTCACGTTATTTTTTGTTTAGTTCGTATTATCTAATTTGTTATACATATTTCTATGTATAAACAAAAGTATATAATTTGTTTATTATAAACGATGAGAATTACAGATGAGAATTACAAATGATAATAAGTAAAAATAAGTCATGAGAAAAGTAAAAAGAGTAAAAACAAAAATACAGATGAATATTTTCTTATTTTTTTAACTTTGTTTCTTTTTTCATTTTGTAACATTTTCCAATTTTGATTTTTTTGCGATTATTATGTTTTATTTATTTGTAATAGAATTTGCATAGAATTTATTGTTTTTTCAGTTGATTAATTTTATTCACTATTGATGGTACTGTGTTCTAAAAAAACAGATTATTGTGATGAATAATGACAAACATTGTCATAATCACAGGCTGTGAAGAACAAAGAACTAATTTACATAAACATTCTACGAACCTGCCTTCTGTATTACTTACTAAATATAATTTGCAAGCAAGTGATACATTTTTGCGTAAACGACAAGTCAAGAATTGTAAACATATTAAATACGTTTCAACAAAGACAGAAGAAACAGGTGCGTATTTTTTGCACATATTTATCTTAAAAATAGATTTTGTTAGATTGTGCTATGTACTTTTTGTTTCACATAATTTTGACTTTATATTTGTTTTATTTTTGCTTAAAGTAAGCATAACATAATTTTAATTTACAATTATGCGTCTTATATGTTAACATCTTGTCTTTTTATTTGTTGTTTTTTCCTTATGTAATAATAAAGATTTTTGTTGCTTATTTATGCCTTTTTTATTATTTCACCTGCTTTGGATGTTATGTAATTTTATTTTATTTTAAAAAAATATGTACTGCAATTTAGATTTAATACTTTCTTTGATAGTATTTTCTTTCAAAATAGAAATATAAATTTATTATTCTAGTTAATAGTAGAAAACTGTTATTATAGGCATGAATTGTTGGAGTAATCACAAAATCGGATTATTGGATGTGTCATATTACAATAAGAAAGAACATGTACGTCAAGGTCTTATACATTCATTATTACTTCCTAATAGTGCGACTAAACTACATGATCCACATGTGCATATGACCAGAATTTCAGATAATGTAAGCAAATAATTTCAATGATCTCCCACAATAAAATCGCAGACCGTATTATGTATAAAGATAAAATTATTTTCATATTATTTAACATATTAATTTAATTCACAAATCTCTGATGGTTTACACATAAATAATTTTTATATTGAAGGACATGCTACGTACATATACTGATTCATCATTTGATAAAATCCCTGACAATCAAAAGGAGTCATATTATCCTAGTAAGGACGAATGCGATGAGCTCAAATATGAAGACTGGGCTGCTTCTCTATTCGTATTTCATAAATTTATACGACGAAATGTGACGTATGTAATAATGTAAAATATATTATGTAAAATATATCCATATAACAAAAGTTTGCAACAACTTTACTGCAACACTACAATATTACTACAATATTACTGAAATATTGCAATGTTGCTACAACATTGCCGGAATGATCTGTGTTACACGAGTACTATCTCTCTCTCTATATATACATTATATACAAATTGTTTATACATTAATCTTTCAGCATCGAAGATGAGATTGAATCATTGGATGATGATATTCCGAATTTACAGCCAATATGTAATAAGAGTAACTCTGAAATGAGTCATGTAACTGAGGTGGTGCAATTCTCGCAATTACTACAATACAAAGCTGAACTTGATATGGCTGAGTGGCTGATGATGATGACTGGAACGCAGAACGACACTTTGCAAGGACTCGGGACCAAAATCGCATTTGCTTTGCAAAAAGTGATTATCAAATTTTATAATTATATATTCAGTGTTATATATTCAGTATATGCATACAATGTATTAATACATACTGTCTCGAATTAGCATTATGCTTCTTGGACCTTGGCAATAGCCGCATCATTTTATTGGCGCGTGGCAGGCGACAGTCGCAAAGCGTTGGATTGTATGTGGCAAAGCCTAGAGAATACTCCGAAGGACATGCAAGACATACTTCTCGTAAACCTGGCGTCTTTACTTAGTTCGCAAAATTATTTCCACGAGGCCCTCGAAATCGCTCAGATAGCACTCTCAATTGGTCCGGATTTCATAATTAATCATTATGTTGTTGCTAATCTTCATGCTGCTTTGGTAAATTAAATATTTCATAATCACAATACTACATATAAGTTATATTATACAGGGTGTCCCATTTTAAATGATCCAGCCCAATATCTCGAAAACTAAACCCAGTAGACAAAAATGTTTCAGACAAAAGTTATTTGACTCGAAGAAGGACATAAGATGGTGCCATTGATTTGATCTTGGATAGTCCTCTGAAGGTCACATGAACGTGCCTGACGCTCAACTTAAGTTAAGTTATTGATTCGTGGTAATTCAGTGAGTATCGACTTTAAATATCATTGGCTGTCGAATTGCGATCACTGAGAAGCGATAAAGTTGTGCCGTCGATCGAGACTGCGATCAGAATGCAAAAGAGCGCACTGTCAGCGTGAATGTTGAGATAACCAATTATGTTATGATGGAATGCTCTAGGAGAAAAAAAAGAACGGTTAAGTGATATTTTCAAAAAGTATGTTTAATCTGAAATCATTGTTTTAGATCACTAATTTTGAATAGTCAAATTGAAATCAGAGTTGTAACTCGAATTTTTCCACAAAATACATTCGAGTTAACAAGTACAATTCAATTCCATTATCCTAATTTTTTAATTTTATATCTATAAATTTTTAGGTTATAATTTTTAGATTATGTATGTAGCAATGATTATTAAAATGACAATCCACTGTATTGCAACTTTCAACCTTATAACTTAATAAGTATTTAACGAAAAGTAACTTAGTTATAGTGTTTTGAAAAGCTTTCAAAATGAGCTATAAGAATATGTAATGAGAAATAGGGAGTTCTATTTAAAAAATTGAAGCCGACCTTCACGTGACCTTCAGAGGACTATCCAAGGTTAAATCAATGATATCATCTTATGTCCCCTTTCAAGTCAAACAACTTTTGTCTGAAACATTTTTGTCTACTGGGTTTAGTTTTCGAGATATTGGGCTGGATCATTTAAAATGGGACACCCTGTATAATGAAGCAAATATTTAATTGACGCACATTTTTTTTACAGGGTGACTTCGAGACTGCTGCAAGTTTTTACAGATCTTCACTTGATCTCGATCCAAATTTTGAACCGGCTATTACGAGGTTGCGAGTGATACTATGTTTCTTGTTATTTGATGATAAAAAATTCGCAATGAGTGAGATACTGCGGAATATTTTGTAAAACTACCTTTTGCGAATCGTTAATGCGAAGTAATTTGACTAAAGTGCCTTTTTACATTGTTAATACGAAAAATGAGAAGGAATGTACGTTACAGTATTAAATATGAAATGAAAAGTAATTATAATTATATATTATTATATGTATTGCAATTGTATAATTTTAAAATGAAAAAAAAAATAGTTGAGTGCGTGATGACACAAATACTTGTTAAATTACTACAGAATTTTATAATCGAATAAGATATATTTTCACATTGAACTTCTAAGTTTAATATCGGCTTTTCAAAATATTTGAACCGATAAGAAAAATGAGCACATTGTTTAGATGTATTATTTAATTATTTGTTACAGATATTATTTATTTTCATGAATGTGATAACTTCTTGTTACATTAGTGATCGTGAAGCAATACATTATTGAAATCTAAAAATTGAATAAAAATAAATTTTGCAATGATCTTTATGTTGACATTTATGCTTACTTATACAGGAGTTGTATACGATTCGAATCTTCCATGTGAAGAAAGATATCACTGTTATGTTCAAATTTTTTTTTAATAAGCGTCGCAAGTACAGAATAGATCAGTCAATTTGATCATATAGTATAGATTTGATATTTGTACATTATATATTAAAATCACAATTCACGGTATTATGTGAGAAATCGGCATTATTACGATTATATATAAATTGTACAGAGTCGTAGTGTTCAGATGTTACATTTCGTGAATACTGATTTCTTTTTAATTTGTGTACTGCATATTTAACATTATACTGTACGAGATAATGCCGTAACATATTATATTTGTACATTATCTGTTATTAAAAACGCAGAAAATAAAGATGGGAGCAACAGATATGTACAGCATCTCTATTATCATGTTAGAGTTGATTCTACTGTTTGAAGTTAATTTCTTCGTGCAATGAGAAACAAATTTTCTGTTACCTTCATTCTTGCATTAAGAGGCTTTGTGCGAACATACATATATTTTTTCGCATTATTTTTAATTTTATCGTTTTTTTTGTGCATGGCAAAGTCGCACCGTGAGAATACCACATAAGATGCCTTGAATTTTAATGATTAATACAATTAATCCCATGTTTCCGTAGAAGTGCATGAATGCCTTGTGCAAACCATGAGAAAGCGACAACAAAGTAAGACCAAAAAAGCTAGAAAAGGAGACTTAGGAATCATCGGTGCAACCACAGGTATATTTATTATTTATTTATTTATTATTTATTACGTTGTTGCGGGTTTTGTCACGTCAAGGCCCCAAAATGTAATTTTGATTTACTCCGATAATATCGAAAATTTATACAATTGTCTTGCACTGCGTCTAATGGAAAATTACACATATATGCTTCATATTGAATGCGTGTATATTACATACATATAATATATTATAAGCATATAATAATGGTGATCACTGACAATTCGTCAGTGTTAACTGCAGAATACTGCAGTGTCGATAGTGCGACAGTTCCGTCGAGTAAACTTCGTGCAATTGTAGCATCGTTGGACATGATACCTCGCGTCGGTAAAGTAAACGTGCGTAATTGTTCGGTCAGCTGGTCATCTTCGTGAGATCATAAGGTAACTGGGCTCAATGTGAGTCCCCTAAACTTTGAGAATTTTTTAAATTTTTTGCTGAGGTCTTTCAAAATTGAAAATTAATAGTCATATTCGAAAAGGAAACGCTTCTAAATATTGAAAAAAAAAAGAGTTATATTCATATATTTATAGAGATGCAGTAGATATTTAAAAGAAAAGTAGCATTTAGGGCATCTTAGTAAAATGTATATCCAATGTGAATCTTTCCTTTTTCATACAAAAATATTAAAATATTTAAAGTACAGGGATCCAACTTTTATAAGTTTATAATTTTATTGCACAAACATATTGATGTATAAATATTTAAAAAAGCTATTTAGCAATTTAAACATTGAATACCTGTTTAATTCTTCTTCTTAAAACTATACTTATGAAATACTCGCAGTTCGGACAAGTAAAAGGCCCCTTATCATTTTTAGTTAATTTCACACAATCTTTATGAACATATTTGTGAAAAATGTCACATTTATGTATCGGACATCGCATCATCATACAAAGACTACTTTTTCTTTAATTATAAATAAAACGTAACAAAAATATAAACTGAGTATAGTGTTGTAAAATATGAATATAGAACTACAATAACATGAACTACCGAAATTAATAACCATGTTTTTAGAATTATCGAAAGTAATTACTTACGGAATATTACATCACAACTACGACGAATCAGTTTTTGCTATTCTTATACAAACACAATGAATAATATGATTTATAAATGCAATCGAATCGTACAGATCGTTGAATTACTATTGTCATCTATTAAATTATATAATCATATAATTATAATTACAGTAATCATATAATTATATACAAACAGCGAATAGCCCATTTTAAGGAAACGGTTGAAATTGGGCCTGGTTACTTTATAGTTATATCTGCATAATGAATATTTCGGTGATTGATTATGTGGATCCGAAAATTGAATCAATTGAAATATATGTCGTTATTAAATTATTATTATAAAAAATAACGGCACAGTAACTTTTGCATTTCCTGCTTATATTTGGCTATTGAACAATAAAAATTTCCTAGATTAAGAGAATTTTGTGGAAAAAGTATTAAAAAAAATGTTTTTCTAGTTTCTTATCATATTGTAGGCATAAAAAATTATTAATTTTTCTATTTGAGATATTTTGTCAATATCTTAATTTTTTCATCTTTTTTATAATTTCTTCTATATATTCTATATATTCTACAAATTCTAATATTTATACAGAAATATAGAAAACCAGATTTTAGGATCACATCGATTTTATTTATAAATTTCAAATTTTTATAAATCTTTAAATTAATAAATATTTCTTGTTAATTTATAATTTTAGTACAAAAACTAACATGCTTTGTAAATCTTTACTTAAAATTTACAATAGAAACCATTAGATACGGATACAATATCTGTTAGAATCGAATCGTACTCTATACACTTTATGATCACAATAAATTTGCAAGTAAAAAATGTTTACATTCGAATGAACATAATATTGTGTCTGCAATATGCAATAAGAATTATATACGTATATAATGTAATCAAAATTCAACGTAACTCGTATGCGATTACGAGCACGGAATTCATACATTCCTGTCAGCATTGCTTGTGAGACACTAAACGTTCGTAACGTGACTGTACAACATATCTGCATTTATTAGATGCTATAAAACTATGATTTCTGTCCGTATTTCAAGGTAGGTATTCTATGCCTTTCTTCAAGCAAAGTATCTGCACTTGAAGTATCTTGTACATGCACAACAGAGACAACTAAGTAGCTTTTTAGTAATTTCTATCATATAATGCAAGGATAAACATTTTAAATAGGGATATTACACTCACGATCAGTTACATACATAATAATTATGTTCCATGAAAGTAATAAAAATATATTTCATAAAAGTATCCTATTTTCGTATTTATTTAACATACTTTTATAACATTACGGGATTACAACATTAAAGATTAATTTAGGTAATCATATAAACGTTGTTTTATTTATTACACTCATTACATGTTGATACTTCCAAAAAGTAACAAATATTGAAATATATTTTCAACTACAAATAATTATAACATCTATTAAAATATATTGCAATAATGTAATAATTAATCATGAATAATTATAATATTCAATTTTTACATATGTCTCTTTATTTGAGACTTTTACTCCTCGTAATGGTTTTCAGCGTCGAAGCGTGATGTATCATGGAAGCCCCATGATAGTCGCTGTCACACGCACAAGAGTGTTATTTCTAATCTTGTGCAGTGGCCAGCAGCTGCATTGGGGTCCAATATATTGCCCCATATTGCATCTTACGGTATTCTAGTCAGTTTCGCTTGATTGGACCTGATTCGATCCACGTACTTAGAGAGATGTACTCACACGAGATGTACGTCTTGCGCAATTTGCATATTATCTTTGATCCTTTATAAAGTGATACGGAAATACACATTACAACAACAGTTTACAAGTAACTTTGATTGCGCTTTATCGACAATAATGATCAGAGAAAAAAATCGTGTTTTAACTAAAACTATGGCCTACATTTTCTGACTAACTCGTGAAGCAAACAAGATTTCCTAAATCTATAAATTATTATAATTTAAGAATTAGTTTTATGCAAATATCTTATTCTACAGTTTTAAAAAGAATCAAAAAGTAGTAAAATGTGTTTCATGTTTTTCTTTATGGACTAAATAATTCAAACGTTCCAGAATTTTATTAATAATATTAAAATTTTATTTTTATTTAATTTCTTTCTTACTCTGTGTGTGTGTGTGTGTGTGTGTGTGTGTGTGTATGCATAAAAAAAGCAAAAATAAAAATTCTAATATTATAATTAACAAT
>JAANIA010000453.1:496887-509513 GCA_017607525.1 Pseudoatta argentina
AGTATATATTTAATAAGATTTTTAATACATGCAAATCATATTCAAATCTCATAGATTCGAAATTTTCAAATCTAAATAAAATCGAATCTTATTTAATTTAATTTGATTCATATTCGAATAGTCCACACGTCTCTATTAATAAGATAGACTTAAAACATTTTTTTTATTATTCATATTACTAAATAAATTTTTTAACTATCTTATGATATTAATATATAAAATCGCTGTGCAGACACATTAAATAATGTAAACATATTTGATTTAATTTTTTGTTTGATCTCTTTCGTCGATGTATCTCTAGTTTTTAAAAATTTTAAGAATCGAAAGAATGTGCTTTTGACCAGATTTAAAAGCAAGTAACACGGTACAGAGAATATCAATGAAAAGCGCGCGGTTCCGCGATAAAGTAAGCTGTGGGGACTGGCCATCTGGCAATTTTATAGGCCGGTAGGACAATTCAGCTCAAATATAAAATTCATGATATTCGATCTCCTTAACCGTGTACGTCTGTATGACAGACCTACTGCCGTTTGCAAAGCGTTACGCTAAGATCCATATTGTCTATCGTTTAATGCCACCCGGTTAAAAAAAGCCTATCTATCTAGCGACAATTCGGCGATGTTGGCGAAAATTATCGACACTGAAACGATGCTAAAAATAAGTTCCGGTTGTTAATATCAAATGACAAGGTTGGCCTTTTAAGAACGATGAGATGAAATTGTTAAGTTGCCTGAATATTTGCAAAGTTACATGTTCACCGCGCGTAAATAAAAATTACTCACATATTCTAAAGGTGACACATATTGGAGTTTCCTAAATTATATAAATTCGAATAATTGTTAAGTGTTCCGATAATATCCTTTGTTGCGGTCGTAGATCAAAATAGAATCTTTGTAGAATCTGGAATAGGTGACCAGAGAGTTCGTAGAATTAGAATATAGATCTGTGGCACCAGCTGATGTATTGTTCTACTCATTATCGTTCTTTTATT
This sequence comes from Pseudoatta argentina, assembly GCA_017607525.1. Classification (NCBI taxonomy): domain Eukaryota; kingdom Metazoa; phylum Arthropoda; class Insecta; order Hymenoptera; family Formicidae; genus Pseudoatta; species Pseudoatta argentina. The sequence continues at coordinate 497,879 of JAANIA010000453.1, forward strand.
CACTTTGTGATATATCCTCCCTGTTGAAAGGTGTGGTAATATTTCCTAAAGCGATTCTTGGCGACACGTCGATGTTGAAGTTGAAATATATTCTTCAGATCGTAGGATCGACGAAAGAGCAGAAAATCGTAGAACTTTGCGAATTGCACTGTCGAAGGATTCCCCTTGGGGTAGTCGTGATGATACGAGTCCGCGAGAGGGAAGTTCGCGCGAAAGTCGATCGGAAAACGCTCGCATTTCCTCTGTCCACCATCGGTCGAGCACAACTGCCGATACCATCCTAGTTCACCCTTGGTTATATAGCACGATACCACGTGGTCATTTAATCCATCGACCAATGGAAGGGTGGCTTTAGACAAGAGGAGCCAATGGACGTTCTGCTTTAAAGCTGCAAGACACGTGTTCTTCGGAAATAAGGGCACAGGAATTACGAGCGAAATCGTATTTATCTTGCTGAAGTTGGCTGATCAAATGGGAGCGGCCTGTCTGCCCGTCTGATCATTGTTTTTGTCCTCAATCTTGATAAATCGTATCTCTATCGCATTATCATTCGAAAGATTTAAAGTAACGGAATCATCTTCGTTTATCACTAGATCTACATTGTTGCAATAAGACGCTTTCTCTGCAATAAAACTACCGGATACGTTTGCAGTAGTTATATCTTTGCATAGGACATCGCGATCTTCTTATATAATATTTTGTATACATTTCACATGGAAATATTTTAATTATTTGTTATTCAAAGAACCTAATAGACATAATTCAATTTTATGTAAAAAGTTGATCGTCAGGGTGGAGTACTCCGTTTTTCCGTCGCGAAAACGATTTGGGGCTTTTCATTCCAAGAGCAACGTTGCGACGTTGTATATTTGCCGATTGTGTAAAGCCCTCCTACGAACTTACATAAGAGTTTAGGCTCTGACAACCTGGCCGCGTTGTCGTTTGTCACAACCGGTGGTTAGCTTGGTGATGCTAGTAGTGGTGGTGTTTAACGATATTGTGAAGAGGTGAATCCCTAAAACGTACCCCACATACATACCGACGTGAAGCAAGTATTCCGTTCGGTAAGTAGTGGGATCCGGCATTAGGTCGACCTAATTTGTGCATCTTTCATCGCGTTCTCGCGATCGTGACGGTCGTCATGACGGCCATGGATAGTACCGATGATTTCCGTACACGGTGTTTCTTCGGGATTGAATTGTTTTTGTTTTGCGATTCCACTGCATGTCTTTTTTACACACGATTTCCATGCTTACACATTAAAAAATTAATCAACGCAACTCTTACTACATGCATTATACAAATAATGTGCAAAAACAGTAAACGATCGTTTAATTATCAATTGATTATCAATTTTCTCAGTGTTATTTTACTGACACGATACGTATCAGCAATTTATACATATTAGCCTCAAAAAAATTTCCTATTTCCTACATAAATGTGCGTTCGCTTATCAACACGAATATAATGCAGAAAGGAATTAAAAGCATTGCATTTACAGTGAGGAAATTATGTACAAACCTTTTTTATCTGTACATCTTTCTTTTATCTTTACACCAGAATATATCATTTTATAATTTTAAACTGTTGTCGTGCTGCAGAATTATATGGCACATTGCAAATTTGCTGATTTTGCAAAAGAAATGTGCATTAATATCTGCATTATTATCAGGTTACTGATCTGAATGAAACTCGAACATGTCATTAATCGCGCGATACAATTATATTGTATAATATACAGCTGGAAAATGTGTGTTACATTTAACACATTTTTTTGTGTTAATTTAACGTAAAAATATATTAGAAAGTAACACAAACGTTATGTAAAAATTAACATAAAAAATATCACACTTTAACATAATTTGGAGCAAATTGTGAAAGCAAAATTCTTCGATAAAATTTATTTATATTAAGTTAGTACGCATGTATATTAATCTTTTATTCGTTTATCTTAGAATTTATGTTTTAAAACTACGTTATTAAATAGTGCAGCGTATATAGAAAACTACTTTATAATTTCACAGTGTTAAGCTGGCCTTCATTGTATCCATCCGTCCGGTCATCTGTCCGATTGTTCGTCAGCTAGAAACGGCTTAACTTTTACAAATTTTGTTTTCAGCAGTAGATATTCGAGAATCTTAGCTCCACCTAAGCAAATCAATTGATCGTAAGAGGTTAAAGATTAATTTTAACGAAGTTCTCCCAATAATTGTAAGTTTTTCATTGTACTACTTAATTACATCCAATTGCAAGGGGTTAATTTTTATGTTATTTACTCGTAAATTGTGATTTTAATATTAAAAAATATCAATTTAACATAAAATATTCAAATAACATAAACACATTGTCTTAAAAACACCCGGATGTGTTAAAAATTCAATACAAACAAATTTAACAAGAACACAAGGACAGAATGTTTATTTTGTATGATATTATTGATTAAATATTGTTGATAAAAATTACGAAAAATCGTTGCTTCCTACGCAAGATATATACTATTATAAGACTGTGTATTATTGCGTCAGCAATATATAAATCTTACTGTTGATATAGATAGGTGCTGCATAATAAGCAAAAATTTTCGCGAATCTGCACAGAAATATATAATCCTTATGGTCAGAAACGTGCCCAAGGAACATCGATGCAAGGTAGAGACAGCAAGATTCGGCCGCTTTGACTATATTTGGCGTGCAATACTGCGTAGTTCTTGATTATAAAGCGCAGATGGTGAAAATTTTGACAATTTTTATGAGAAATTAAACTAAAAATCAAATAGAATTCGGAAATATATCTATTTTCTTACTTGATCAGTTTTTTCAAATCAGTTTTATTTAAAAAAAAACCCGGACATTCATAAGCATTAATTTATAGCTCATCAGATATTCAACAGATATACTTCACGCATTGATAACTTATCTCGTTTAATCCATTATGACTTTCACAGCTAATTTAATTTAGTGCCATATGAGAACTATTGTCGCACGCTATAATTTTAATTTGCACATCCTAGGAAACGTAGGCCAGTCATAATTTGGGACACGATAAAACCTTTTTCTTAAACCTTTCTCTGTTTTGACAAAATTATTATTATATTCTTGAAATTTCAACTCAACTTCAATTCTAGCTTGACTTTGGACGGTACAGATCTAAACAGAACAACAAGTCATGATAACATCAAAATAACGTTGAAACGAATCGTTACTGATTGAGAAATGATCCTTAGTAGGTCACTTTGGAGTTTTGACTTCATGATAACTTGTGGTCTGCTTGGAGAAGGCGCGTTTGCTTGCGAGAAAGATTTTGTTAGGACAAGCGAACAAGCGTTTAAAATGATGGAAAACGAAGGACTAGGATGCCGACTTTACGCCCTTGTGTGCACTAAGGGGAACGGATGTATCCTCCGTGCAAAGGGGGCACAACGAAGTGAGAAAGGAGTATCGCGCGGGTAACACTAGCCGAGTAAGCTCCGGACACTTTTTAGGATTCACAGCTTATCAACCCTGGCTCCTCAGGCTTCCGTCTGCCTGGGCCTGACTGTCCGCCACGAACACACACGACTAGGACTCGTTCCGTTATTCTATGCCAAAAACTTCTTAACTTACGTCTTACTTGCCGCTCGCATTACTCTGAATCGTAGTGATTTCATTCCGTTCAACTGCCGTCGCTTCGCGACGATAATAATCCGCTATGCTACCACAACAGATTACTTAAGATAAAATCGCTTTTCCCGAATTAAATTATAAAATCTTAGGTACAGAGCTCACACAATAATTAAATGTCTATTTTCTATAGTTGAACTAGTATGTATATTTGTGGAACTTACATATGTGTGAGATAGATATATCTTTGATATTTTGCTAAAGCGAGAAAAGTAATTTTAGTGTAATTTTAATCCAGAAACAAAAACAGATCTTTAGATTATTGAAGTGAAAATTTAAAGGACATGTTAGATCGAAGACACACGAGTAAACTTTAATTTCAAAGGAGTTTTGTAAATTGCATCGGAAATGTGATCGTGTTGATTTAATTAATCGATCTTCCAGACTCGGAATAAGTATAACTGGCTATTTATTAGGAATTTGTACCATAAGTCATTATTTATCATGCAAATTTATTATAATCAACGTTCAAATTGAGATCTGCATAACTCATTTCTTGGGTTTGCAAAATTTTATAAACAACTTCTTTGAAAATTTAAATAGTATTACAATAAGTAGCCAAGTAGATGTATTACTTTCAGATTTATCTTTTTCGAAATTTATTTTTGCCTTTTTCAGAAAGAAACGTTATTATATCTCATGATTTGTAAACGTTGCATTTAATGGCGTAACTTGCAATACATGATACAATCTTCCTATATTTCCCATAGAAAGTTATTATTAAAATTAAAGTTAAACATATTTTAAGATAGAATTTTGAAGAATTTATCATTAAAATTAAAATCATGATTTGTGTAGGACATTGTGCATATTTATTCATTAAAATTTTACTTTTTTTGGGGGGAAAAAATAAAATCATCCAATAACTGTCTTTTTCACGAGAAATCATTTCACTGATTATATCGTGATTATACCGTGATTGAACATTGAAGTTCATAATTTACAATAAATAAAATTTTTTTTATATTTTGTAAAAATTTGTCACTTAAAGTCACAATTTAGAACTTCGAAACAAAGTTTTAAAGAATTTTATTAAAAAATTAAAATCGATTTATAGGACATTGTGAATGTTTGCTTATTAAATTTTTATGTAATGAAAAACAAAATCGTCAAATGATTAACTTAAACTTCATTTGTTTGACATAGGAAATGATTCACTGATATTTAAATAACACTTATATGATAATGATCATAATGATAAATAATTATAAATAGTTGCATTATGATACTTTAACTTTAAAACAAATGTAAGGTACAAAACATATTTTTAAACTTAATATATTATTAATAACAAACAATTCGCTCTATTCATTGTCTCTCAATGCTTCCAGTTTTTGGGGTTCTTTAATTTTCTTATCATAAATGATTATGATGTTTTAATCCATCGTAGTTGAATTCGTCGATTATATAAGCACCCACCTTAAGTTTATGTCATATTTCATCTTAAAAATTTATAATGAAATAAGACAGAAACATAAGACGGTTTGCTTATGATATACTTTTCCCTTTGATTTCGTCAGCTGCTGCCTCATTGGTTCCTCTTCAAATCTTCATATATTATATTCTATTCTTAATTTGTAATAATGATAAATGATAGCATCATTTATCATTACATTCACAATAAGAAGTTTAACCTTTTGTCTACAAGCATTGTACATATATTTTTTGAGACGTTAGTAAAAGTAAATTAAATTTTAGATGAATAATTGTTTGTAAAACTTCTATTGATTTGTGACATTATTATTTCATGCAAATTAATATAGAAATAATAAATCAGTAGGACGTATCGATAAAAAAATATATTTCTGTCTTTTGTCTATAATTTTAAGTAAGATTTTTTAAATATTGCAGCCAAAGGCATTTAAAATTAATAAAAAATTAAATTTAAACAGCTTATTTATCTATTAATCACGCATGTCCCACGCCCAATATGATACTCTACAAAGCGTTTTTATTCAAAAATATTATTGAGAATACAGTATTCCTTTTGTAAATTGTACGCAATATTCTATTAAGGTTGTCCAAACATGCACTTTTGTGTTATTTGGATAAATTTTTTGATATTTTGTCCTTGTGTCGACAATCTTATTAATAGAGTAACTTTGTTAAAGGCGAAACATGTAATATTGAAGAAATTGCATAAAAAAATTTAAAGCGCATGCTATAAACAGTTTGAAAATATGTTATAAGTTCATCGACTATAAAAGTCATCAGTTATGTAGCTTAGATGACCTATTATAAATTATCGTACGAGAGTTAACAATATCAGGCTGGGAACATTTACATTATGTATATGTAACGTGTTATCTAATATGTCGAAGACGTAGGATGTAAGTAAAGCTCTCGTGTACAATATATGCGTTCTTGCGTAACAAATTTATGACATACACACACACAATCATACATATTTCGCATATTTTTTAAAGAACAATTATATCCAAATTGTTTTAAAATTATTACTATATTTTTGTAATAAAAGTGTTCGGTTAGAGATACAGTGGATTTATTTGTAAAGAAAATGTCAAAAACATACATATATAAAATCAATTTTTCAATTACTTAATATTTTTGTGTAAGCTTTAAATTTAAATGTAATTAAAGTAATTGTCTTTTGAAATTAATTGAAAAATGTAATTTTTATATCTGTTTGATTATCTGAAGCAAAAGTTCTCAAAAGATCCACTTTTCTTTTTCAATCATTTATGACTCAAAAGTTTTCGACATTTCGACGTTCATAAAATTGTCTCCAAATTTACTAAAGAACTTTTGTTAAAAGGTCATTCTATAATTTCACAATATATGTAAGTTCTGACACAACTTTTACCATATCTTTATTAATTATTTAAAGAAAAAGTTATTTGACAATAGACTTCAAATACAATTCATAATATTATCTGTATCATTTTAACATAAAATTTGCAAACATTATGCAAAAAATAATGGTTTTGTCGTAAAACGATAAATGTTAAACAATATGTATAAATATTGACGCAACTTTTGTGACTTTTTAATTAATTAACTTTAAAAAAGTATTATCTAACAATAGGCCTTGAATATAATACAGTCCGAAAGATTCTCTGTACTATTTTAGCATAAAATTTATAGACATTATGCAAAAAACAATAATTCCGTGTTAAAATGATAAACAATAAGTTCTAACGTAGCATTTCTTTATTAATACTTTAAAAAAAGGTTATTTAATAATAGGCCTCAAATATAACACAGTTCAGTAGACTCTTTGTATCATTTTAACATAGAATTTACAGACATTTTGTAAAAAATAGTGGTGTTCTATGATTAAGCAATTAATGTCTCAAGGTGCGTCGAGATTCTTGATAGCATGTTTTATCATCAAGGTCAAACACAAAAAACGACCACTATTTGCGTAAAAAAAAAATATGTTAACTTCGTAATAAAAGACAATTTCTACGCCAATGAGATTGGCAAGGCTTCTCACATGGAAAAAAAGGGATTAATCTCGTTTACTTCGTGCAGATTTAAGGTTTCTTGCAGCTCTTCGTACCTACGCATGCATGTGTCGCGGTCTTTATATACGTTTGTATACGCATAATCATCAAAATAAGTATGTCTCTTTAAAGCCATATCTCATGACAGTCTAACAATCAGTCTTTTTCGCCTTTTGTCTCTAACTGTTGAATTGATTTAACATTATAATTTATAATTGCGTACCAAATCTATTAACAGTACTTTCAATCATTTTTACATTTAAATAACACTGAATAACAAAATTTGACCGTTTCTATATCTTTTTTTGTACTTTTTGTACTTTTTCGTATATTTTATATTTGCTAATATGAACAGTATTTCACTTCCAATGTATTTTTGTCTGCTGAACGTGAATACTTAAATTTGATTTTTAGTTCATGTTTTTAAGAAAAATGGCATCAAAGATGCAAAAATCGATCATTTTCAAAGTATTCACGATGTTGTAAAACTGAAAGAAAATTTTTCTTAATTTTTATTAATGCCATATAAAAGTGTCAACTTTTAGCTTTAAAATACGATTTATTCCGTTTCGATATAATGTTTCATTTTCAAGATAGCAACTTAGAATTACTTATTTCTCATGTATACATAAAAAAGACGTTTATTCCATCACTACATTATGTATTTCATTGACACATTCGTTATTAGTATCACAAAATTAGTAATACAGGGAAAAAGATATTTTCAAATTATTATATCTCAAAAACAAAAAATTATACCAAAACGAAATATGATACATTTTACAGCTAAAAGTTGATATTTTCGCGTGATATAAACAAAATTTAGAAATAAAATTTGCTACTGATGCTATCATGTCATGATAACCTTCAAAATCGTTGTTTTTTTCTTAAACGTTATTTTTTCCGAATTATGACGTGATAGCCAAATTTGGACAACGGATTCGTATTTAGCAAGCAAAAATACATCGGAAATGACTATTCATACTCTTATTGCAAAATGGTATTAAACAATAATATCACTTAATTCTCTTACATTAAACTCACATTTTTCGTACTTATAATTAGTATATTATAAAAATTAGAATTAAGATTCAATATTTATTGGCATATTCGTCAGCATCACAAAATTAAATAAGAATTAACTATTTTGGTGCAAGGTATAATTTCAGTGTTGACTAGTGTAATAACAGAATTGCTTGTTCGTATATTTAAAATTCGTTGATTTAGAAAAAATTATAGTAATAAGTGTAAAATCTACTGCAACCAATAATTGATATAGAATTATACACTAGAAAATTCATATTTCTTGTTGTATTGACTTGTTATATTATTAAATATTTCGATGAACGACTAATTTTTATCTATTGGCTGAAATAGATTTATCTCTTATTATATCATTGATATTTTTAATTTTCTAGAAAATTAAAAACAGCGATTTTATAACTATACACTAATAATATTGAATGTTAAAGCAAATTCTTCACCAACTATATTATTTTTTTTTAAATAAACTTCTTAGTTTTTTTTATGTCGAAATGTCGAAAGCTTTCGAGTTATAAATGAACGAAAAAAAAAATGAATCTTTTGTAAACTTCAACTTCAGCAAATCAAATAGATATCAAAATTACATTTTTCAATTAATTTCACATTGGAATTTGCTTTAATTACATTTCAATTTAAAGCCTATGTAAAAATATTATATAAAAACTTGAAAAATTGCAATGAAAAATATCTTCGACATTTTGTTTAAAAATAGACCCACTGTACTCTAGAAACAAAAAATTTTAGTACAATGATAGCAATGACTTTGAAACAATTTGGATATAAATGTTCTTTAAAAATAAAAAGAGAGAGAGAGCGAGAGAGAGAGAGAGAGAGAGAGAGAGAGAGAGAGAGAGAGAGAGAGAGAGAGCGAGAGAGAGAGAGAGAGAGAGAGAGAGAGAGTTTATTATCTTCAAATTATCTTATGGAATATTATATTTCAATACAAATTCTTCATGTTTTTTAAAAAAGCAATTATAAAAATATTAGCAAATTTCTAAGGATTCTATTTATTTATTAACTTTGAAACTTTAACTATCGATAACTGCTCCGATCAGAAATTTACTAATTGATTGATTTAAATCTAATCGATGTTTGCGGGTCTGAACATTTTCTTGTTTTTTACAACCTTACATAATTTTACTCCTTGAATTTTATTGAATAATAATATTTTCATCTGTCTAAATACGTATTATATTGTTTTTGAATTTTGAAATTTATAATAAAAAAATTTTAATTATATTAAATTATATAAAAAATAATGTGTGTATATATATATTTTACCAAAATTTTCCAAAATATATATTAGCACTTCCGTTGTTTTTATACAATAATTACAAGATTGTAAAGAAAAACGTAAAGGAAAAGTAAATATTATATCAGTCTCTTCGTAAAATTTTACAGAATCAAATTTTTTAATTTTTATTTTGCATTAAGTATAACTGTTAATTAAGAAAAAGTTACGGAAAGAGCTCGAATACCTCGGAACATTTTTGAATTCAACTTAATTTACACATTGTTTTAGTAATAATTAAACAAGTTTGCAATATAATACGAATTTTTACATTAAATTATATATAAAATAATGTATATTTTTATGTATATTTTACCAAACTTCGCAAAATATATATTTGCACTTCAATCATTTTTATACAATAATTACAAGATTACACGGTAAAGAAAAAGCAAATATTATAATTTCTTCGTAAAATTTTACAGAATCCATTTTCTAATTTTTATTTTGCATAGGTATTAAGTATAAATATAAATCATTAATTATAAAAAAGTTATGAAAAGAGTAAATGCTTGAAAACTTCGGAATTTTTGAATTTAGCTTAAATTATATATTATTTTTTAGCAATAATTAAACAAGTTTGCAATATAATATGAATTTTAAAGTAAATCCATCTGTTTTGGTTATTGTTGCACTTAATGCGAAGATAAAAATTATCTTCAAAATTTTTTACAAATTTGCAGGAAATTCATCGAAAATTGCATTTAATCCTTAAATATTTAACTGAAATTTTCGTAATTATAATCATAATTACATATAGATCTTTTCAATATTAATCTGCATTTGATTATACAAGTATATACAACAAATGTTTAAAAATTTCTTTTAACGAAATATTTCTTTCCAATTCAGCTTAAGCAATATTTTTTAGATACTTAACAATAAGAAAATAATCGTATGTAATTGCATTTCCTGGAAAAAATATTTTTACTATACATTTTGAATAACATAATGTAATAATGAAATACAAAGTTATCTTGTATTTATTCTTAATTACGAAATATTCTAAAAAGAATTTTTAAAGGAAAATGCTATAGGTGATAGAAAAATTAGCAATTTATGCTTTAAAACGTTCCAGCTACAATTAATAATCACACATTATTGAAAGAAGAATATAAAAATACTGCGCATTCATAAATATTAAATTATATATTTCTTAGAATATGTAATAACGCCTAAAATCTTTGCTGTACTGAAGAATTATCGTTTTTATTCCATATTATTGGCAAAATGATTAAACAATAATGTACATTTGTTAGCTTTGCATTGTAAACTGTGTTGTAAATTTTAGGCCTACGTACGCGATGATATATCGTAACAAATTATCTCATATTTCGGTAAATATTACAAGTTAAAAAAAAATATTATATCAGTCTTTTCGTAAGGTCTTATAGAATCTAATTATCTAATTTTTGTTTTGCATAGGCATCAAATATAATTGTTAATTATGAAATAGTTACGGAGAGAGTAATTGCTTGAAAATCTGGGTATATTTTTAAATTTAACTTAAATTACACAATATTTTTTAGCATTAATTAAACAGATTTGCGATATGATAACAATTTTTATCAAGTACATGCATTCTTTTTTGTTTCCGTTGAACATATAATATTATAATGTATAGATAACGTGTAGTAGAAATTGTTCGGGAATTTAGTAAAAATTAATTGCATTTAATCTTTAAACATTTAATTGAAATTTTTGTAATAACAATTACATATAGATTTTTTTTCAATTTTAATTTGCAATTGATTATGTCTAAAAAATTTTATTACACGCATATAACAATTGTTTTATTTTTGTTTACAGCTTTATGAAAATATAGTCATATTATACGTATATAAAAATTACATTTTGATATTTTAAAATTGTTGATATGTTCTTAATATCAAATATTAAATATTGAAAATTCATACACTTGGAAAAATGTGTTATAATGAGAAACAATATACGACTGAAGTCAATAACCATAATTGAATTTTATTCTAATTACATGCTTCTAAAGTAAAAATAAATTTTTTTAACAATAACATAATATGCTATATTAAACAAACTCGAAATTATAAATGGTGACTATTAAAAATGGTAATATGCAAACGCAAAAATCCTTGATATTGAAAGTTTTAGATTTTCATTTATTACATTTATTGCGTTAATATCGAAGATAACAATTA
>JAANIA010000453.1:515235-534597 GCA_017607525.1 Pseudoatta argentina
TTTTTTTATTATATGTTATATTAAAACATTTTAATTGAAGAAAAAAAAATTTGGAGAAAAAAAATTTATTATTTTATATTATAAAAAAATAAATACTATGAAGAAGAATTTCCAAAAATATGAGTGAAGATAAAATCAAGCCGTAAACGGGAAGTTCACTACTTAAAATTTTACTTGAATTTATTTTAGAAAATAATTTAAATATCATATAAATTTTAAATATCATATGTGTTTAATAAAAAATAGAAAGGTGTTTTCATATTTTTTGTCTTACCTGAAAAGGTCACCTATTCCCAATTTGATAGCACAAAGCGACTCGTTATATTCGCCTGAATGGGAATCGTGTAAATATACTTCCTGCTTACGCGAATTTGCTTTACGACACACTTTATGATGGTATTTTAGCCCCGCGTAAATTCGACGCAAACGTTTTTATAACACTCGCGAATATCAGAAACGGTAAAGCCGACCGCACGCATCTTCGGAAAGATTTAAGAAAGCATCCTCCAGCCTTCTCAAAGATCCTGCAGGTTGACCCAGATTCTCCCATGTATCCCATTAACCCAAGGTGGATAGTTGCCAAGCAACAACCGCACCATGGGCCATGGATACTTCGCTTTTGACTTACCTTACTCACACAATAACGATCGTGTAATACGATGTAACTTAACGTTCAGCACATGCCGCGAATTGACGCGAGTTATCATTCTGACTATTCGTAATCTAGCTATACCAATGCAAGACTGTGTGATTAAAGAATAATAATAATTATTATAGCACTACAATCCATTATTAATTCCGAATAATGTAACAAAGATACTTATTAATTTGAACCGCGTTACGATGACACTGTTTTAAGAATATAGGATGATTTCTTGAAAAAAGATCGAGTCGTACAACCTCGACGATCACGAACGCGTTTGATACCGCTGATCGCGCGTCCTTGAAAGAAGACCGAAAGTCGCTGCCACTGATCAGGACGCCGTTCGATTCGCGATTGTGTCTGCTTGCGGCCTCACGACCACCGTTACGTACCGTTCATCCCCCTCGCTATTTCCCTTTGTATCCACCACTATTTTAAATGCGTGTAGTTACCAAGGCCCGGCTGGTGGGGAGAGATTTGATAATGACGCAAGTCATGGTAAATCTGGGTCAGCAGGTCATGCTACCCCATCCCCTGATGAACTTCTCTTCAATGGGGCTTTATTTATGAAACTCGTCGCCCAGCCAAGAATCTACCTACCGATTAACGCGCCGATCATGAATGATCTCATCCGGATGTTCCAAAGAACAACAGTCTCAATGAGAATTCAATACTTTTTATAAACTTTTTGATTGTGTGGTCAATGAATGAGTATTTTTCGTAGACTATTACATAACATCCCGCGCATTATTCCTCTTCCAGTCTTTCTAATAATAAACTTAAAATTTGAAATGTCCTATAAAAAAACACATAAATCAGCGATTGTATAGATATTCGTATCCAACCAACTATTATTCCTTTTATGAAATTTCTTCCGATTGAAAAATTTAGCAGCCGAAAATTGTCGAAAGTTAAAATTGATTTATTCGAATAAATTATCTGAAATGTATTTATTTTTGGAAAAAATTTTGTTCTGCAAAAAAAATATATATTTATTCGGAGATAAAAGAAATGAATTGTTAGAATGAGAATTTTTATGAACATACATTAATTTGTGAGTATAAAAAGTTTTATTTATACCAGAAAGTTATTAATAACGCAAAGTTTTTTTTGACGTCGCGATCAAATTTAAACTAGCAAAACGTGAATATTCGCCGATCAATAATGGTTGGTGCGCGGCTATATCGAGGTACAGAAGAAATTACCGCATTTGACAATGTCAACGATTTATCGATCTGTTCGCTACACGAAGGTCACGGAAACTCGGTCAGGATAAAGCAACTTGACTACCTACGTTATCAAGAGCAACTCGAAGCTTTTAAAAAATCAAATTTTACTTTTTATTCATTAATCAAATTTCCGGATGTAAGCCACGTATGTACAATTAAATCGGATGACTAATAAAATAACCAGATTAGTAAATTATAATATTAAAAACCGATAATTCAAAAGAAAAAAATGACAAACATTAAGATTAAATTGGATGATTGAATTTTCGGAAACTAATTTACTTTCATATTAATATATATTTCAAAGAATATAAAAAGTTGTTATATCGTAAAAAATTTATTTCAATTATTTATGCAACAAAAAGCAATCAATATAAAAAAATAAAATTATAATTGAAATCAATTTTTCATAATATAACAACTTCTTATATTCTTTGAAAAATAAGAACATAATTGAAGATTATTTAATTTATGTAAATTATAATAAGAATGATTATGTAAATTATAATAAGGATGGCAAAAGAGATGACCTACCCCCATTGCAGGAATTCAAAATCCCATGAAACGAGATGAAACGAGAAGAAATTACCAGATGTGTATGACAACGTGAACGGAAAGAGAGTACGATGAATGATCTTTATCACGATAGGAGGGTATCTCGGAGAATCTGAAGAATTGGTGAACGGCGAAGAAGGTGATGAGAGAGGAACACGGCAACCTCTTGGGTCGGACAGCCTTGGAAAACTGTGGCTTTGAACTGGCGTGCACCATTTCTCGATGGCTATTGCGCCCCTACGCGCGTGACATGGGGTGGGTGAAAGCAGGATCCGCGATCGAGATAGCAGGGGGTCCAAGGGGGGGATTGCATACAGGCGCATATAGAGACTCACCTCCATGACGTCAGCGAGCTTTTGGCCAATCGCCTGTCTGCATTCCACCGACGTCATCACCTCCCCCGTTGTGACGTGCATTCCAAGGAGAAAGGGAAGAGGGGGTTGCAAGGGTTCGGTAACGGGGTTGTCGTGGCGCACGAGGATGAAGGGGAGAGAGGGGTGAGATGGCGACGGTGGCAACGGAAGGTACAGGATGACAAGGATGAGGGGTACGCCATATTTTGACCCAATTAACTGGACTAAACGACCGCTGTGAAAATTTGCTCGTTCCTTCGGACGCCTCACGATAATATATCCTTAGCCCAATTATATATTTCAGATATAGACAATTTTAATATCGCCCGTGATATTATTAAAGTTTAATCTATACGAAATTAAATGTGTACACATTCCTGAACAAAATTATTTTCTTAGTTAAACAAATTTTTTTCAATTATTCCGAAATGAAAACAAAATTTTTTAATGATTGCATTTTCTGTATTATTAACCATTTGAAATTAACGTAATTTTTTTTTATATTTAGACGACAAATAATTCTTTTTTAGTATAATTCAACTTAATAGAATTATATAAATCAGAAATAAAAAAGATTTATCTATAATATCGTTTGATAATAGTAATTTTTTTTATTATATTGTAACCTTTTCATAGTATCTTTTTATAGTAATGATTTTATAATGACATTATAACTTTTATAATGATAACAGTAATGCCAGAATTGAAAAAGTCACTTTTAAAAGGTAACTCATTACTATTACGCGTTCTTCATTGAAAAAGGTTACGTAACAAGTAAAAGTTATACTATACTAATGCATTATTTGTTACTTGTAACAATTAAAGTGTTGAATTATAATTTTCAACGAACAACGAATAAAAAATAGTAACATCGTTATTAAATCGATTTTATAAAAAAATAACGACGTTACAAATGACATGTTACTTCCCATCTCCGGCTTAAGCGATAAGAAACGTTCTAAATAAATGTAAGTGTCGCTAATTTTATATTATACTTTGTGACTTTTCTTAAGAATCTCACTGAATTTACGCCATGCGACACGAAAGCGTCTAGACCTAACTCGCTCGATCGAGTTCACCGAGTGAAAAGTAGGGCAATGAGGGTGACGGCTAGAGATGCGTCATATCGCAATGTTTTTTTCGTACGACTAACTAACGAAATACTGATCAATATAAAAAATGTACGAAATGTATCTGTAATTTGTTGTTTGGCGACAATACTGTGGAAAAATTTATTCATCACAATCACAGACACACGCGATCAATTTTTAAAAAGGAAAAGATCAAATATACTTTAAAATAAAGGTAAAATTAATGATTGACATAGATTTTTTTGTTAATTTCGGCAGTACTTTACGATTTTTTCCAACCAGCATGTGTAACATAAAATTGCGAAAAAATTGAAACATTTATACTGATTTTAATTTTGACAATTATGTGTAATAAAATTATAATATTTTTCTAAGCGGAAAATAAGAAAATTCGGATTTTTGTTTCGTAAAATTTTGACCTCTGAGGCAAACGAGAGTGAGGTTGCTGCACTCTCACTCTCGCAAGGAAGCAACGGCTACGCGATGGTTTTCCGAAACGTGGGCGTCTCGTCTGCTGAGAATTTCGCGTAGGCGTTTGTTTGGGTCTATCTCGAATCACATGCTGCTTTTCTCGCGATGTAATACCGCAATGCGTTTTATTTTTTATATTTCAAATAATTATGTAATGCAGGTTTTTTATTTCGAAAATTTGCCCTCGATTTTCAAAATTTGATACTTTGAGAGTTGTTGCTGTTTTGGAATTTAATTCTATAATTAAAAAATTCTTTACTCTCTATTATATATTTATCGTCGAATGTTAAAAATGCAACTTGACGTATGTTGTGATTACACTTTTAATGAAACTAACTGTAATTAAAATCGTCTATAATAAGAAATTAATTGTTTATTTATCAAGAAGCAAGGAGGTGTAATCTCTAGCAAGTTAAAAAGATGCTCGTACAGTTTTTATTTAAAAATATTAAATTTTGACTGGTTAATTAAATTAAAGAGATTGGACTTATATCTTTAATGTATAATATAACATCTGGAAGAGGAAATTAATTTACTATTTTCACACACTCAAAATTCGTTTCTGCTAAAAAAGTGAAAATTAACGAACATTTTTTGACTATTACACATCACTTACCTTTCTTCAGCTCGCCGTGGTGCACGATAAATCAGATCTGCCAACATTTTTCCACTGTCTGTTCTTTCTTCACTATCTTTGATCCAAATCACAGAATGCCTCATGACATTTTCTGAAGTTGGATCTATTCTTTCTTCTGGTAATCAGTTATCGTAACTTTGTTCGCAGGCCGTGCCGTTGTAATAGCACTGATGATCCAAAGAAGTATCATCAAGTAAACGAACTTGATGATTTTCTGTGAAGAATTGTCCCTCCGAGAACGATGTGAAGCGTCCAACCGCTCGAATTCACGTCTCTCAGTGATCGAGGTCGAACTGCAGTCGGGCCAAAGTCCGATAGAACTCGCTGAGTTTCCACTTGGATCCCGAGGCTGGCGGGTTTGAATGGAGCAGCTCTGCGATTGGTCGGGATTGGCTGACGGTACCGATGACGTCATTACATTGATTGTCCCGCGCATGCCGCACCACGTGGCTCCCTGAAGATCGTCCTCTCTTTCTCTCTTCCTTTCTCGTCCTGTCCCTCTCTCTGGCACCCTTTCCATCCTTCAGTCTGTCGTTCCACTGGCCTGGGTAAAAACTACTTGCAGGATATGCAGAAGAGAGAAAGATTTTTCTACTAATCTGTCACCTTGTGCTATTTTACTGATAATAAAAATAATATCTTTCTAATTGAAAAGCAATTTCGATAGACATCTGCAATTATAAAAATTGTACGTATTATTAAATAAGATTAAATATAAGTATAGTAATGTAATAAAACTGCGAAGAAAAAGGGATGTAAGTGCAAAGCATAAAATCAGACACTAGCAATGTTTAATGGTTAATTGAGGTAGGAAGTAAACAAGGGAAGTTTAAAAATACTTTAACTTCATCAATAAAAGATTAAAGTAACAAGATGTCGCAGAAGTGAAAAAAGAAAGCTGTGGAAGTATAATTTTTGAAAACTTCATATTTATATACTTTGCTGTATTTACTTTAATCTCCGTAGAACGTGTCACTCGTGACGACAATTGAAAGAACATTCGAATGAAGAGATAAACTTATAAATAATATTAGTCAACATTTTCTAATCAATGATCGATCGGATCTCAATCGAATTTGAATTGTAGCGACAACATTGTCATCCCCCCCTGTATCCTTGTCCTTCGTCAGCTCACCGAAGGCTACGTACTCCGGGATCGCGCCCAGGCATCCCAGGAGAGTGACGTCTGTCCTGGATGCCTAATTCAACGACGATTCCAAAATTGTCAGTTAGAGAAGCAGCAACGACGCAGCCACCACCACTAGCCATCACAGCCGGTTGCTCTTCTCCAGCAACCTCATTCACCCAGTTTCCACCATTCACCCATCTCTCCCCCTCCGGTCCCAACTCTCCTCAGGTTCTACATACTTCTGTGTGCAGCGAGCTTTCGTGCCTCACAACCTTCATATCCCGATCCCAGGAAGAGGTGTACATCTTCATATCTCGCCGATTATTCTCGAGAATGGATGGAAAGGGGATAGATGCCAATTGTCCTCGAGAAATCAACTCATTTGTTGTAATGAAAACCACTCTTCTTCTACATATCAATTACAGCATGGCACGTGGCGTTTTTGACCTTGCCGTAAAAAATACTTACGTTGAAAAAAATATTCTGATTTACCAACGTAAAGATACGAATAAAATACATTTTGACTCTATCAATCAAAATTCTGATTATAATTGAATTTTTGGTTGTTTTAGAATGTTCGATTTAAATTTTGTATCTTTATTGAATTTCAATTAATGTCAGGCTTTTTTTCTAATGAAATGTCTAATTTTAGTAGCATCTCCTCCTCGGAATATATGTCACTTGCATATCTACATATAATAATAATCCAATGTTGACATTAGAAATACCGTATCATTTATAGATTGATATATATATTTATTGTGAAAAAAGAATTTGAAATATTACTTTTAAATAATTTTACTTTTAAATAATTATGTTCTTTATACTGATGAAATATTTGATTTATCATCATTTTTGAATTCTTACAGTAATTTATATTTACTAGTTCTCTCAGTAAATAAAAAACATTATTACCAATGTTAAATCCACGAAATTTTTATAAAAAAATTTATGATAATAAAGATTTATATGTATAATAAGAGAAAAAGTTGTCACAATATTTTTCCCACTTTCCCTCGTAAATTGCCGCTTTTAGTCGAAGAAGCAGTGATACTCATTTTATTTCTAGAGCTCTCGATAAATGTAAGGCTATTTTTTGTCACCGCGCGCGCTCAATCATCTTTCAAAACTCCCATCTTTTCCTCGTTCTCGTCAATTCGACGAAAGGATGCAGCAAACTGATGCTCGCGCGAGCGAAAGAGACAGGGAGAGTCCTAGCCAGGCAACCAGGGGTTTCAGGTCGATGCACCCCTATGCTCGCTTGCCAGCGAGAGTTCGACGCCCCGCGTCATCCTCTGACGTCATTCTACCCTACCTCGCAATCCCAGGTTATCCCTCCGCACGCCGCGCTGCCGACACCAATGCAACAACGGGAGTCGACCAGATCAAATTTTCGTCCTTCGAAAACTGGATAGGAATCTCTTCTCACTCATGTCGACGAAATTGTTTCTTAAGGCCAATACATTCATAGTATTCTTATATTTAAGATTGTTTTACGTACAATCTTAAGATATCATGAACCAATCAGAGAGCCGTAATAGCATCTTAAGACATTACTTAATCTTGAATTCGGTCTTGAAAGAATGAATTATAGAATATCAATTTAATTCTCACTTATCCTATCCTAAATTTACAAAAACGATTTCATTATGTATAATTTGTCTTTTGTTTCGTATATATTACTCTTGCAGAAAACCAAAAAATGAAAACATTTCTTTAGAATTACTGCGTAAATGCATTATATGAATAAAATTAATGTAGTAATAGTATGTATAATACTATTAATAATTAATAACCTCTTTTTTTCATAAAAATAAACATAATAAAAATTAACCTTTTGATTGCTGCATTGTAATTGATCCCTTGGCGCCATATTATTATTTTTTATATACCATATTATATTTTTTTTAACTTAATTTTTTACAAATTAAAATATTTTCTAATATGACATCAACATTATTTTAAAATATAGTTTTTAATAAAAATCTTTGGTAAAGCTGATAGGTCTTTTCAAAATTTTCAATTATAAAATTAATACAAGTATTTTTAATTTCCATATCTATAGATAATAGTAGAAAATATGTATTAAATTAAATTTTAAACAACAATTAAAATTGATACAGCGGTCTGTCAGATAAATGTGTGTTTAATCATATACATGAAAGTCAAAGTATTATTAAATTATGTTACTTTTAATATAATTTAATGTATTAAAATTTTATTGATGTACAGTGTAAAAATCTGTATAGGATATTTAGACATATAATTATATACAATATATTTATTCACAAATTAAAGTTTGAAACATGAATACAATGCTTATCTATGGAAGACATTCGTAATTATTGTGACGAAATGTTTTTCATCATATAGGACCTTGAATAAGTTCTCGCTGTTTTTTTACAAAATAGAAACTTGTATTTAAAATATAAGGAAAACAAACATTTTATTTAAAGTATTGCCCATCACTAGAGACCACTTTCTCCCATCTTTCTGGCAGTACACGAATCCCGCGTCGGAAAAACGACATGTCTTTTGAGGCTATCCAAGAATCGATCCATTTTTGAGCTTCTTCGTAAGAATGAAAGCGCCGGTCAGCTAGGCCATGTGCTATCGAACGGAATAGGTGAAAATCGGAAGGAGCTATGTAGGTTTTTACTGGTTTTGCGACATGAGGCGGAGCGTTGTCATGTAACAAAATCACTTTGTCATGTCTTTGCGCGTATAGCGGCCGTTTTTCTTTTAAGGCTCGACTCAACCGCATCAATTGAAGTCGATAGCGATCCCCCGTGATAGTTCATAATAAATTACCCCCTGCTGATCCCACCAAATACAGAGACGATGTGGATGCATGGCCGGGCTTACCCCACGATTTTCTACGCTTTGGATTATCGTAGTGTATCCACTTTTCATCGCCAGTCACGATACGGTGACTGGCAAAAAACCTTTTCTTTTCTGCCGTTGAAGCAGTAGTTCTCGGCTTCAATTCATACGGCACCCAATGTCCTTGCTTCTGGATCATTCCTAACCCTTTTAAACGTTTTCAAACAGTTGACTCATCAACTTGTAATATTTTTCATCGAGTAATTGCTCTAATTCTTTGTCTTGAAATTTTTTCGGTGCGCCAGAACGTTCTTTATCCTCAAGTTGAAAATCATTATTTTTGAAGCGTCGAAACCATAAGTCTGAACAAGAATTCTATGCGCTTCAGCTGCAGATTTCTCTTGAATAAAGTAGTGTAATAAAATTCCCCGCAAATACACTTTATTCGGCACAAAAATAGACATTTTCAGAACTAATAAAAAATTACTTTGTTTACACTAAAGTGAACTATCACACACTGAAATGTAAAGTTAGATACAGTACTTCCTTGCGTGTGCGTTACCATTCGAAATTCCATGCACGGAGTACTACTACTGCCATCTTTGAAGAAACAGCGAGAACTTATTCAAGGTCCCCGAATTAATATTTTCGGTGCGGCCGTTGGTGCAGTCGATAACCTGTCCCTGACGTAACACCCACGCGATGCAGTTGGCGGGGGGTGATGCTGTCTCTTTCTCTCTCCCTTCGGCCAAGAGCGAGGAGCGGAAAGGCCAGAAGGGTTGCAGGGGCGCCAAGCAAAACTGGGTCACTGGAGCTTCATTCACATTACGCGGCCATTCATGAGATTTGCCAACCGTTCGGTTTTCGAGCTTTCGGCATATCCCATGACTTTTTCCATAATTCTTCTCTGCTGGTCTATCATGAGATAAACCGCTAGTTATCTTCGCAATTCCCAACACGTAAATGAACCTTTTTCCCCTTTCTTTAGATTGAGAAAATACGCCAACTGAATATAGCCTCGGGATTGAATAGATTTCTCTGTCATTTATCTTTTCTTTACCCCCTGCTGCGCAAATAATAGCAAATCGCTCTCTGAGTCATTTCGATATATTCTTGATAACGATCTGAGTTAGAAATCAAACGACCCGATATCGATCTTGACGGACCTTCTCAGAAGATATAAAGTTTATATTACGCTTAAGTTTATAGCTCGTTGCATGTTTGCTACAAGCTTTTTATTGCGACATACGTTGCAATTTCATCAATTGATTGAAACGTAATATATTTACTCTCGTTTAAAATTAAATTTTGTATTAAATTTTATATGACCAATCAAATGTAAATAAAGATTAATAAGATTTCAATAAGATTTCATTAGATTTAAGTAAATATATAAAGTCTGAAATAAAATAAGATTTAATTTAATAAGATTTTGTTTTACATATTAATAAATTATTTTCATTTGTTATTGCAACGTATGTATATTCGATATACAGCTCTTTAAATTTATGTTTTACAAATTCTAATATAATTCTATAAAATTTTAAATTTCCTATTGTAAATCTTTTTAAAAATTGAGAAGTCACCAAATTTAAAAAATATCAAATATTATCAAACACTGCCACATTTTTTACACAATTAATTAACAAACATTAAGAGACGAAGCAGTGGTTTTAATATTAAAATTAATATTTAAGTAATAATCTTTTCTTTTTTTCCTCTTATTCTCTTTTCCTCTTTCTTTAATTATGAAGAGCACTAAACAACAAGATGATGAAAGTGGCTTCGATTCTACAGATATTTCAGACACACGACTGTAATTAATGTTGAATACAATATATGAGCAAAAGCAAAGTTCTTCCTGACGATTTAAAATTTGTCCCCGATAGGACAGAAATCAGTCGAGGGAATTTCTCAATAAACCTTCCGACCTCTCTTTCGGTGGTCCGCCTGGGTCTGCCCGACCTACTTTTCCCCGGGCAATGACGTCGGTATGACGTCACAGGGACACAAACTAGGTCGTGGGGTCGAAGTACCCCATCGACTTCCCGTGGATACTTGCCCGTTTGTTTGGTCGCCCGATTCATTGAAAAAAAGGAGCGGGATTAAAATAGTTACTACTGTCGAAGTCGGACGTTCTCGTATGTTCGTCCGTTTATCGCCTGCCTATCTAATTGAGATTTGATCTTTGTAAAAAGAAAAACAAAACATCAACGTTAATTCTTCTACATTTATGTTCTTTATAATATTTCAATTTATTTAAATTTAATTTTTATTAAAAAATAGATCTTTATATCCATAGTATTCGCAGAGAAAGAGTAAACATCACATTTTACTTGTATAATACAATATTGTATGACTATTATATAAGAAAGTCAAAAAATTTATATATGAAAGATAAAATCTTATTAAACAATTTATAATTTATATGAGAATTGATAGGATTCAATTCTATAATTTTATATGCTGTAATGTGCAAATAACATTACAAAAAATAAAATACACATATACGAAACATATATTTCAAATTTACACGTACATATCATTTTTTATCATTTAAAAAGTGACTAAGAAAAAATTAAGTTTCCCAAAAAAGAAAAAAAACTGTTTGTCAACTTGACAGAAAATTATTGATTATCAATTAAATAATATCGGCAAAAGAATATATTCTTAGCATGATCAAATATCGTTTTTTTCTTTTCACAATCCTTAAAAAATCATCCTTTTTGAGTTGTGACAATTTTGATGATTTTTTTTTATAAAGTTAAGTTAGTTTAAATTATTGTAATCTTATTCACAAGGCAAGTATTAAACTTTGTTCCCATTCTCTTTTGATTTTTTCTACTCTGATAAATCTACCTTGCGATAGTTTGCAGGATCATGAGGATTACCTTTATACATACATTTCTCATCACTTGTCAATCGATAAGAGGAATATTCGAATGACAATGCATGCACCTCGATTTCTTCACCACCCCTTTATGGAGTCCGGTCTGTCTTTAAGAATGATTTGACGCGCGGCAATATAATCTCTCATTTCAACCGCGAGAACGACTATAGAAGAAACGACTATAGAAGAAGGAGAAAAATACTTCGTAAGAAGAGAAGAGAGAATCATGCTGAGATATGTGATGAAATGGTGGCATCGACAAGCGTGTGCGTGCGTGCGTGTACGAGTTTGTGTAATGGTAGAGAACGACCGATGAGAGACGGGAGGGGCAGGTGACGGCTATTTTTGGAATGTGGGTCACCCATAAACCCCGGCTTGTCCCGTGACGTCACAGGATCGTCGTCGTGGCAACAGGGACGATGGGTCAATCACCTCCGGTTCAACCCTCCTTGTTCCCCTTTTACCCTGTAATCCGTTCGAGCGCACCACATTCAACCTCGTCCCACCCCTTCAGGAGCTCTACCTGTAACTCCCTCTGAGAGGGAATAGGTTAAAGGTTACGACACCGATGATACACGCATCAAGAGAACCTGTCTTTTACCCTCCAGCTCATGCCCTTCTCTTTCTTTCATCACCCTTTCCACATACGTAGGTCCATTCTCTTTGCTCATGTACATTTTCTTTATACAGGATTTAGGCTCTAATATCAGAGGTGAACGTCAAGGAAAGTGATTGTAGGCCTGATTAAGCAATGCGCGGACAATGTCAAGTGTATAATTATTATGATCTTGATATTAAGCGAGTAGATTACGGTCAATGTAAACTTTAATAAGGTTAAATTACTGGATGCGAGGTGACTCGAAAAATTCATTTACATCTCTGGTCAAATATTATTTTGGAAACATCTTGTCAAAGGATTTGCTGAAACATCAACCTTAGGTGATAATTATGTAATTATTAGGGGAGGCATTTTGTAATAATTTTAACGCGTACATCGTAAAATCACTTTCCCTTGCTTCATTTTAATTAGCAAAACATATCGACAATAACAGCGATACTAAGAGCTTATTGATAAACCTACAATATTGTAATCTTCATCAGATACGTCACCATGATATGGTCGCAATTGCAATGTATACGCATTGAATTGAGCATCATGGAGCATTTTGTAGCAGTGAAAGAACTTCGAATTCTTTCGTAAGTTCTCGCCATCTTCTCGACTACGCAGTACCTACGTCGCAAGCTTTATATATTCTGCTAAAACTTCGCAGAGACCTGTATTATCCGTACCTACTAAACTGTCCGACCAAGTCTCGATATGTACCACTTGTCCGCGCGCGCTTGTGCATTTTTTCCTTTAGTAAAAAGCTTCGGTTTCACAAAATTTGATTGAATTGCCATGCGAGTGAAAGGCATGCGAATAGGATATTTTTACAATAAGGAATAGTAAAATATCAATATTCACAATGAAGAAACGTTACCGATCATGAAGTTTACCGTAGATATGTTACCTGTGTTAAATGTGCAACGTAACATCGGTATGTGCCACTCGGCTGACTCGGCGGATTTGTTCTACTTGATTCTTCGTTCTCTGCTTTTAAGATAAAATAATTGTTGTAATTCATTTTACATTTTTTAAATTAAAATTTTTCTAATTTATATAGTTTTTCCAAAAAATAAACTTAAAGGACATTTTATGTTTTCTTTATTCGTTTACTTTCATTTGAAAATTTTCCTATAAAATAATTATCATTTCTGTTTACTCTTCTTGCAATTTGGTAATAGAATTAAAAATATAAGTTTGCAATATTATATAATTTTCTTGCGATATTTCAAGTAGATTTACTGATGAAAAATTAAAAAAATTTTACTATATATAATAACTAAATTTTCAATGCAATTTATTATATTGTATAATACATAGTTATAATGAAAATTTTTTTAATATGTCCTTAAAAAAAGTTCTTAAACGTCTTCAAAATATCAAAATATTTTTTAAATCGCTTATTTGTCACATAATACATACAAAAAGTTAAATAAATATTTTGTTTTAGCTATTGAATAATTTGGGAATGAAAAGATTAATTTTTTAATAAATATCCACAATAATACAATATCTAATAATAAAATAATGAAATAATATTGCTCACACGCACGCGCGCACGCATACATATTTACAATTATAAAGTAAATGTTTTCCTTGTTTATTTAAATGTATAATTTTTTGCGAAAATTATTTATTTAAATGTATAATTTTTAAATATATAATGCTTTCCTTATTTATTTAAATGCGTATAGTTTTAATAATGTTGATAATTATGCATCGCATATAATATGATATGGTATATAATTGTAATATAAACTGCAAGATAATATATATAGTTTCTACGTAATGCAATATTATAATCTTCGTATATATGAGATTGTATATCAATAAAATTATTATATTTCGATTAAACATTAAAATGAATCATACTAATATTTATAAATGTGAATCATTGTTAATACCAAAATTTTATACAGTTAACACTAGAAGATATTTGACAGCTTTTACAGATAAAGGATGTTTAACAAGTCCTTCATAGCACGTGGAACTTCTACTTTCGAGCCTAGAGTTTCATTGAAATTCATTGGTGACATTACGTCGATATGATTGTATTACGTTGGGACGTGTCGACATTTCCGTCATCGTTACCGCGTTTAGTGCCAGCAGCTGCTGGTACGAGAAATTTAGAAAGTGCCGATAATATCTCAGTTTTTTCTCACCGAGCTGCGCGGACGAGACATTAACAATTTTTACAAGATTTAAGACAGAAGTTTCTCATTTTTTTGTTGCATCTTGCTGCACAACATGAATTCGACTTATCTCTAAAAATAATACATTTTTCTTTTGTTCAAACCAAATCTATCGTGGAATGCTTAGCAAAAAAAAATAAAAATATTAAATAAAAAATAAACTTATATTTTACGAATATTTATAACTGTAAAAATATCTATTATAATATTCTATCCTGTATTAGCACGAATGAATGAAATTCATGATTCCTTCTGGAAATTGTATCTCTTAAAGCGGAATAACACTCACAATAACTTCAAAATGATGATGAAATGAATCGTAAATAACTAAAGTAATTTTAGTCATTATTTTATAGCCATTTCGACGTCATTTTTTTTATGTCATAATATCTTATATTAGTTGCTTGGATACCTAAGTAGAACATCAAATAGTAAGTCATAATAACATCAAAATGGCATCGAAATGGCTACAAAATAATTATTAAAAGTCACCTTCTTTTACAAAGTATGATTTATTTTAACATTATCGTTATTTGTTCTGCTATTGGAAACATTTTTGGAAAGAATATAGAAAGAAATTTAGATCAACTAATAAGTAAAAAGCTCAATTTAAAAATTGAAAAGGCAGGATATTATTTAAATCATTTCTTAGATAAATACATTTAGAATATATTTACTAAATACTGTTCCTTTAATTAGAAATTCTATTAACGTTAATAAATCATATCGTTTTGATAACCATATTTTAATTAGTAGCGTTTAAGGGTAACCGAGTTCAAGACCGCTCCATTCTTGCCTCATAATAACCGCGGTAATAAGGTGAACGAAATCAGAAGGCGATGCGGCAAACGAAAGGCTTAGCGACCAAACGAGCTCGGCTCCGTTTTCAGTTTCTGATTATTTTTGGCAGCAAGCAGAGCGAGCAGAGCTCTCGCCTAAAAATGTTTACGACCAATGGCGTATCGTCATTGGTCGTGCTTGTACCACGTGAACGGCCTATGTTGGAGGTTCACAAAGTCGACTAAATATCCACGATGGTACAGTCAGCTGCCTAAGGTCCGGTTGGCCAGTCGCAGCCAGCAAGTTTTCTCCACAAGGTAAGCCTACTTCCTGTAATCCTCCTGATTGTTCTTGCCATTGTCACAGCGCAAGAATGTCTTGAAAGGCATCGACCGTCTCTGTTCTTCAAGAGGAAGTCTGGAGAATCTTTGGATAGGAGAAAAAAAATGGGAAACTCAATTTCTTCTTCCAGGAATGAGTTGTTCTTAAAATTTCGATGTTCGAGGATAATCGTTGGGAAGTTACCGCGTTCGAGTGTCAGTGAAACGAGTGGCTGTATGAAAGATACTTTTCAAGGTTGTGACGATTAATTCGCCCAAGACCTCCCAAGATAGTGATTGATCGACGAGCAATCGCTCGTTTTGAGAGTGACGCGGAGTTGAAAGTGATAGACGAAAAATTATGCCGTTTAAAGGCCCAACTCAGCCATTGATTATTCAGGATACTTTGGCAAAATACGCGTGTAATCTTTTTTTAATTTTCTTCCTTTCATTTTAATTTTGATAAGAAAAAAATCGTAAAATTTTTAGTTCCATCAGTGGATAGTGTTAGATTATTATCGTTATTGTAATCGTTATTTTGCGATCAATTTTCTTAAGACTTATAATTCGCCTACGTAAAGAAAACGTCTATCGATCTTTTTTCTTTCACATTTTAATTTTAATCGAGAGAAATCGTAGAATTTTTAATTCCGTCAAAAGATGATTATCATGATCTTGAGTATTATTTTACGATCAATTTTTTATGATCAAAATTTACAGTTCTTCAAGATAAAAACAATATTTGCGTTATCTTCTAACGTAACGAGAGAAAGAGATTCAATAAAGTAGAATATAACTTCTCCTGAATGGTAATGCTATGCTTTTGTATTTTCTTCTGAATGGATTTTGCCCATTTTGCTTAACGTATCATATAATTTAATGGGATTTAGTGAGTCTATTTTTACGTTGCTTGCCTCTTTGATATCGGAGATGGTACGTGTCTCGGAATGGTTCGAGCGCGAGGAAATCTATACTTAGCAAATGTGATCGTTCGTAAAAGAAGGCGCTGTAGCAAGTACGAATAATTAATGGATCAAGAAAAGAACTTGATTATTCTATGATTTTCATAAAATTTCAATATCCCTACAATATTTTCGCATTGACATATTCGTATGCTAACGTCATCTATGATGTAATGCAACAAAATTATATTCTGATTATATAACGCTCGTTCGAATTTTATGTTAATCGTGGAACGCTTACTGCGTAAAGATAAAATATATATGAAAACATTATATAAGCATTATAACATTTGCGAGAGATATTTAAAAAACTTATTTCTGTGAAATTAGCTTGAAATTATCTTGTAATTTTTAGTGAACGTTTCTTATTATTTGACTATAATTAATTTTAGCCAAAATGGTATATATTTAAACGATGTCATTTTTAACGTTAAAATGAATAGTGATTGATTAAAAAATGGACTTTTAATAATTATTTTGAAACCATTTTGACGTTATGACGAAAGTATTTTGGTTAAGTACTTTCTTAATAACTTACGCAACGCACATACAAAAAAAAAACAGGAAAAAAATGAAATATCAAAAATATTCACAAAGAAATGATACATTATTCTACCAGTTGCTAATGAAATGCTCTTTCGAATGAAATGTCGTACGCAAATAGCCCGATGTGCTGACGTGCATATTCGTGCTGACGTGCATATTCGTCGGCTCTCTCTCTCTCTCTCCTCTCTCTCTCTCTCCTCCCTCCTCTCCCTCTCTTTTTCTCTTTCCCCCTATGTTTATTTTCTTTTATTTCATTAATGCTCTTTTTTGTTTTTCCGATATCTTTATTTTGCAAATCGCTTCTCTCTTTATTTTAATTACATATTGTTTTTATTTTTTTCATTTTTACCGTTGTAATTTATGTATTCTGCTATTTTTAGCTCATTTTTGTAATTTTATGTTTGTTCTTAAAGGGCTTGTCTTAGAGCAATAATAAACGCACTATCTATTTCTCTATTTTTCTCTTTCTCTTTCTCTCATAGAGAGATGTTCATGACTTTGTTTATCTGCTCGCCTCGCTGTTTCGACATCGAATCCAGTTGAAGCCGTCGACGATGGGATACCTACCGTAGTCGTTGCATCCAAATTTGGATCGTCGACGTTACCCGGCGTTCCTGACGACGGCACGTCGCAGAAAGTGGGGACGGTCGGTGTCTATTTTTGCGCGCCGGATATTCTATACCATCGTCGCGCGCGAAAGAGATGAGAAAGATAGCTTGAGCTCGTCTTTTCGTCCCGCGGCGCGAAATCTACACATACGTGAGCCGCATGATTTATCGATACGGGGCGGACAAATCGATCATGCTTGTCACAGAGATGCGTTAACGATCAAATTTTTCTCTGGTTATCTAATATTTCCGTCATGCACTGAATGCGCTGACGGACATCTGAGCTTTCATTTACCATCACTTACCGTTCCATTGAAATCTGTTTTTTGTTCTTGCATTAGAGTGCACCAAAACTTTCTGTCTTGCTTCTGACGAATATTAAACATATGCTTATTTCACTTTGAGTTCCAAAAATATATATAACACTAGTTCAGTTATAGAAAACAGACCTTATTTTCGTTCACACTATTTGCGCGACCGTTTTTCGCGGCTATTCGCGGAAAAGCGCCGTAGCGTTTGAAGATCGTTGAACGTATACATACGCAAATACTTCACAAAATATTGTTCGATCAAGTTCCAAGCGACGCCAAGAAATTGCAATTGCGAAAGTGACTTTTAATATTGATAATATAATAAAATCATTTTGACGCCATTTTAATGTTGCTATAACATCAAAATATCGTCAAAATAAAAAAATTTATTTGTATTGGTTATAATAATATAATCATATTAGAACTGTTTGATACTATTTTGGTGTTATAATTACTTTGTGTTCTGCTTAAGTTAATATTTAAGGAGAAACAAGTTAGATCCCTCCCCTCTGGTCGTTAAAATAAATTTTTAGCGACTATTAATAGTGTGCCGATGTACCAAGGTTTTCAGCTGCTGTACATATATAATACTAATATTTGTATCATTTTATATTATTTTTTAGGTAGACGCGCGCAACACTAAGACACCACCATGGCGGACGATGAGGTTAGGTGTGTATTCGGATCCGGAGTCTTTTTGTATCCTCACATTTTTTATATCCTTATTACTTAAAAGATCAACGATCGAGGAAAGACCATGGCAGTTTCGTAAAATCGCGAATACCTCTTAACACTACGTTCTTTTTTTCATATTGTACCTTCGATGGATCTTCGCCATTGCTGATTTTTATATTGGACAACGGAAACGCTGAAATCACGCACATCCTACGTGTTGAACTCGTGCAGTAAAATTAGCATTACTGTCGAAAGGTATGCATTATTTGTGCTTTCTATGATTCTGTGAGAGACCACTAGTATAAACTGTAGTTTTAGCGAAAATAGTATAGACCTTGTCAATAAAAATAGAACAATGGTTCTACTAAATGTTTCGATCGTGAATCTTTCGATTTACCTTGTTAGAAAGTGTATTTGATGGACTCTAATTTCAGTACCTGATGAAAAAATTTTAATTAAGCACGTTACGTTTTAGAAATTATTATCGTTAAGCACAAATTAAATTTAAAATTAATTTATATAATTTAATATATTTATAGGATT
>JAANIA010000453.1:536925-547555 GCA_017607525.1 Pseudoatta argentina
AAAATAATTATGTATTTAAATTTTTCAGAAGCCTATTTTGAAAATACTTCTGTCCCCATTAAATTTTCAAGGATTGTTTCATCCTTTAAAATTGAGCTGATATAAAAAAAATATACGTGTCTCTTATATTTTTGTATTTAACAACATATTTCAAGAACAGCCAAATTGGACTGTTATGACGAATTCAATAATCTTAATATATACCATTTTGATTTTTTAGGGTAAAAAAATTAAAGTTATTGATCGTACCGTATTTATCAAATCTCACCTACATATTTATTATTTATCAAAGTAAATAATTAAAACTGTGCATTAAATGATGCTTGTTATTTACTGTGCCATTGTGAGCAAACTCACAACAGCTTTTTCACGTAAACAGTGTTTTGGTTTTTTTCTCCAATCGAAATTAATTCGGGGAGCTGTTACATAGTAAAAGTAAAACATTAAACTTTCGAGAACGTGCACCACACAAACAAACATAAAACGATCAAACAAATCTGGGGTAAAGTAGATATCGATGTGTATAAATCGCATGTGGAGTGATTGTTCTCTTCAGGCTCTTTTTTATAGCGCTATATGTTTCTCTAATGCTTCCTTTTTTTTCCATTGTAAATGTATAAGTGTGTAATACATCTAATATCACCACGGGGTTTGTGCGCAGCACGCATCGTATATAGCACCATATATTAGGGGGACCGGAAAGTAATGTCGTTTGTCGCATGTCGATATTCGTTTGTCATTTATCAGCTCATTGTGTACTTCAAAGTCGTGCCAGACATTTAAAAAAAAACGACATTACTTTCCGGTCCCTCTAATATATAATATATGAAATTTAAATCAATATTTTATATTGAAGAAAGGTTAATAAAAATGCATAAAGAAAGAAAAGAAAAATTATTGTATTTTTAATCGCGTTTCACAAATATGTAATCAAATATTAATAGCATTTGTAACGAACTGTCAAGAAAGTTTTTTAAGTGTACGACATGTCACAGTGTTATTATAACGTCTATTCGAGATGTACAGTCGTGTTACGAAAATTTGCACGTTATCGCTTCTGTGCTATATGCAACTACACGGAAAGAACGTTTTGCTGAAGAATTAAAAAATTCAGCTGGATACAAAGCTGAAAACAATTTTGTTAAGCTATTAAAATAATTATGTAGGACGTTTGGCTCGTAAATAGCCAAGTTTTTTTTACGTAAACGTTCACTAGGGATACAGAAACTTCCCCATTAAAATTATTATTATTAACAACGTACTGTATATTATTAATTGTTATTTATTGTTATTGTTACATTTAATTAGATTATATTGATTATTAAGAACGTTATGGATATAGATTTAATTTATAATTTTCAGAATAAGCACCTTAAATAGCTTATTATTATATTATTTCTGAAAAATAAAAATTGTAATTAATACATAACGCTTTTGTATTGCAGATTTTCGATAGAAATGCATATTTAAAAGTTCATAAAGAATAGTTATTAAAAGAGAAAGACAAAGAGTTGTAAGCAAAAGATGAGAACAAAGATATGTTAAACAATATCCATACAAAACAATATTTCACAACAATTCACATTTTTCTTGGAACGTAAAAGTATTCCAGATAACTGAGTTAAGTATAATGAACAATATTGCAAAAAGTTTCGATATGATAATATTCGAATAATCACTTTGAGCGTCTTAGGTACATAATTATTTTAATGGTCAAAAGCTATTTTCAAACCAGAGCGACTTCAGCAAAATATATTATTCTTTTCTTGTACGATTTATTCTCGATACACATATTGCACCGGTTGGTAAGATCTGCACAGTTTGTAGAAGGCAAAGCTAATGGTCGGCCGAAAGTGCCGCGCGTAATGTCATAAGCGAAAACGCGGCAATTTGCGCAAAACGATATTACAAGATGCTCGCTGGGTACGCTGTTGTAGCGCTTAACAGCGCGACAAAGCGTTATATCACTTAAGACAGACTCCATTAGCTCTGCATCGCCATGAAACACGCGAAAACACGGTCGCTACGCTAATGCTTTGTAAGGTATTCCTTGATGGCGAAATCTGGAACACTGAACGCGTAATCTTTTCTTTCTGTCTAACTCTCTCGTACTCTGTCGCTCTTTCAATATCTCGTTGAGAAATATCCTTTTTCACAGTCGAAAGGATCGCGCTCTGCAAAAAGTGTTTTAGATATCGCCGTACGTGTGACCCATGACACAGAGAATATACTAACGAGAAATGTTTTCTCTTTTTTTTTGCAGAGAAAGCGCATCGAGGATGTACGTAAGAGAAGAAACTAGCTATGAAACGTAGAGTCGCCTCTTAAAGGACGGCCACTTACCAAGCGGATGAAAGAAATCCTTTCATCGGAACAGGGCTTGCGCTCGTTTTATTACGAAATAAAACCCTTTGAAAATATTTCAAATTAGCTATATTATTTTTGTGAAAATAATCAGAAACAATGGCATTCCTTAAAGTACATTCGGAATATATGTAATATACAGAAAAAAACTTCTTGTTTATGTTTTTATTTTATACAATAAAAAAGTTTAATATTCGTAGAGAGAATGAGATAATTAAGAGATAGCGCTAGATGTGATAATGGCAGAGTTCTAGTATTTAGAAATGTTATTTTTTTTCTAATATGTATATATTTAAAATATATTATATTAAAAACTAATATTATTTTAAAATATATTATATTATTTATAATTTTCTAATATACTTATTTCAGAAAATTTGTATTGCAGTAATTACTATAAATTAATTACTTTGTAACTGCACTTGCTCTTTCATTTGCGACTCGTGAAAGTTTAGATAGAGGGATGGGGGTGCGAAAAATGTTAGAGTTCGTATTTTGCAATACTTTCCGAATTTGCGTTCCATGAGACGCTTCGGGGCTTTCTCAGATGAGATGTTTTAAGGGAGTTTCGCACGAAAAATGCAGGAAAAGAAGAGGAAACAGGCGGAGACCGAGAGGAAAAGGGCGGAGGTCCGCGCCCGCCTCGAAGAGGCTTCCAAAGCCAAGAAGGCGAAGAAGGGTTTTATGACCCCCGACAGGAAGAAGAAGCTTAGGGTAAGCCTGTTTTTTGTTTCTTCCCTTTTGAATTTGGTTCGCACGACCAAGTGTGTTCTCAAGTCGTGGGGATATCCTCTTTAAAAACTCGATCGCGGTAAGTCCGTTCGCGAATCTTTCGTCATTTCTCTCTCTCTCTCTCTCTCTCTCTCATGTTTATTATCGACAACTAATTATAAGTTGATCTCGTTCCCGATTTAACTTGATTGTCTCATAGCACGCTATAATCTCTTCTTGCGTTGTTCGAGCCGCTGAGCAATACCGCGGTAATCATCTTCTGCACCCTTTGTGCGCCGATTTTCTCGCGAAATATTTCTCGTAACGGCCACATCCATTTCTCTATTACTTTCTCTTATTCCCTCCGCTTCCACCACTTCGTATTTCAATGTTCTGTTTTCCAGCAGCGCGCGGCGGGGCGTCCGAAACTTTTCAAGTTTTATCTCGCCTTTTTACCTTTACTTTATGGTCCCGCCTTACGTTCGCCATTTTGTATCCATCGTCGTGCAACATTCTACAGAACATCCATGTATCTCTCCTCCGGTTTCTCTTCATGCACCGTCGCGAACACTCGCAGTCGCAGTACGTAAAGTTTCCGCGTGTGTATGTAGATTACCTCTTGGAGAATCTTTTTGCGTTTGCTGCTCCCGCGCCGCGCCGGCATGTTATTTTCTCGTAAATCCACCTTCCTTAATTCCTTCCTTCCTTCCTTCCGCTGCGTCAATATTTGCTACCCCGTCGAATACCAACCGACACGTTATCTCGCCGTTGACCGAAAGAGAGAAAGGCGTTAGTCGCGAGCTTAAATTATTTCGTGAGTAAACCATGAATGGGTAATGTTTCTCTCGAGCATTGTGAGCTTAGCGCGTATGAATTTACTTCCGTTTCACCTTTCTGTTATTGTATGGTACATATTTATATAGACACAAAGATTAATTATATTGTTGCATTTAAGTCTATTTGTTTTAATAATCATTTTAATATATAATTAATTGATAATGTGGACGTATATAATGGGCAATTTTATACATTGTGTACATATATATTTTATTTATTAAATAAACATAACAATGAGATCCACATTTCATTCCATATGGTTTAAATTGTTCATACCGTTTAAATAGTCTAGTATAATATTGAATATACAAATTTAATTTCCATTTAAATTATGTCAATTTCACGCAGTTAGAAATCAATTCGTTGGTGGATCCTGTAAATATTTCAGAGTACATTTTCCTGGAGAAAACTTCTCTCTCGTCTACTTATGAAATATTTTTTCTTCCTATTCAGTCGAACTTCACGAATTTTTCATATATTTACAGTTGCTGTTGCGTAAGAAAGCCGCCGAGGAATTGAAGAAGGAACAGGAAAGAAAAGCGGCCGAAAGGAGGCGCATAATCGAGGAACGTTGCGGAAAGCCGAAGATCGTCGACGAAGCCAACGAAGGTACTTTGCTTCGTTACGCAATCCTGCGAAATGCTACATTTATAATACATTTATATTTAGCAGAGATATTTTTTACATTCGGACAAAGTTCGCGTTGTCCTGAATAAAACTATAAATTTACCTCTTGGATTTATCTCTACTTTTAATCATTAGCAGCAAGAATTATTGCACAGAAACGATGAATTTGAAATGTTAATACAATGTCGACTTGCGTGAATTACAGAAACAATTTTGAAGAATTTGATTTTTAAGAGAAAACGTTTTTATTTCTTAAATACGATCAATTTATACAATCAGTTTTTATGCAATAGTTTTGTGCAATAGTTTTTATATTTTGGCACAATTGCACTTATATAAAAAAATATGAAAATTTTGATCAAGTCACAATAATGATACAAAGTGTTAATATTTAATTTCAAAGGTCGAAATTTTATGTTGCTCCATTTCGCGTCATGCTTTATTAATCTTTTTTACAATTCGTTGTTGGTAAATTTTTTTTCGAAAATGCAGAACATGCGGGTGAAAGTATAATAATTGGTATACGATTTTCAAGATTTAATTAGCACATCACTAAGAATTCTTTATACCCTGAAATAATTTTTCCGATCCCAATAGAAAAAAAGTGTACATGAGAAAGTACAATAACTTGAGACACGTTTCAGACAATATATACGCGAATTGCGACGTTTTTCATGCGCGTCTTTATTGTTTTACATTATTTTATTTCTGATAAACTACACAGAGACCGTAAAGCGCGTGCTGCGCGAGTACCACACTAGGATCTCGGCATTGGAGGATAAAAAATTTGACATCGAATATATTGTTAAGAAGAAGGACTTTGAGGTACTTTCGAGAGAGCAACAATTGCGAGAACGTTTACGCGACGTGCAGTATGATAACGCGGCACTTACGATACAGTAATAATAACGATGTTCAATGTTGTTGCACTTGTATAACGCACTGATCTCCGCCCGGTTGCACATTTACGTAAAGCGACGACAAAATGTAATTAGAGTTTTGGCAAAGAGACCATCGCCACGAGATTGCTGGATTGCACAATTTTATAATAACGTACCTACGAATTTAGTCATCACATCAATAGCGCACACTCGATGAAAATAGCACCTAAATAATAAAAAAGTAGAGCAATTTTTTATAGATTCCTAAAAAGAAAAAAGTGGAGCAATTCCAAAACTTTAAAAAAAGAAATAATAAAATATGTATCTCTTTGCTACAGTCTCGGCCAAAAGTATCAAGTATTAATTATTATTTAACATGTTTTAGTTCAAAAATTGATTCAGAGCATTTGCTATGAAAATTATTCTTTATTTTGAGATCCTTTATAATGCTGATAACCAATAGGAAACAATATAGAATTCCAGATAAATGAAAAGACATAGATGCCTAATACCTTTGGCCCTATACAATTGTATTGTTATAATTATTTTTTATAACTATTATTTCTTATAATTATTATAAAATATCGTAATTAAAAGCTTTCATTTTAAATTCATTTTAAAGGAATTTGCAACTTCGGCTTATGTATCGTGGCTACTTTCATCAACCAATGAATAATCGTTACCGAGCAACTCCGTGAATGATTAACTGTTCTTTACGGAAACTTGAATCATTCGTCGTAGCTTCCATTCTGTAACCGGGCAAGAGACACGAGCTTCGCATTCTTTCGTCGCACCGTTTTTCCATTCACACTTTTCTTTTCTTTTTGTTCTATCTCTACGTAACACAAAATTGTCGTCGATTTCTTTTGATTCTGTCAGCATCTGTTTTTCTTCGCATTAATGTGCGCGCAATTTCTCATACTGTCTTCTGTCTCTCTCTCTCTCTCTCTCTCTCTCTCTCTCTCTCTCTCTCTCTCTGCTCTCTCCGTTCAATCCTTTGTTCTTGAATCTTTGGCAAATTTAATGGCAATTTAAGAACACTATGGATTATTCGCATCTTATTGATTATTGTATTAATACGGCTTGTCACTACTTACTATATTTTCGCAAAACACGAAAAGTCAGAATAACAGAATAACATCGATTTTCGAACATATTGGGTATATTAGGTATATCCGAATATAATACATTATTGTACACTGCTTCATACAACACGCACCATAATACTTTCTAGTGATTGTAATTATTTACGAGAAACTCTGATGCTTTTCTCATTTTTCGAAGTATTGTATATTCCCCTCTTACCGTTACTTTCGATCTATGCGCGAATATCTATGTGCATCTGTATCATCGCTCCTAGGTCCTAGACGACAAGATTGTTTCAAATTTCATAGTGATGTCTATACTCGAAAATCGTCCTTGGAAGACGGTTTAAGAGCTCGCTTTCGTTCGCTGGAAACTTGAGACAGTCTTCACACCATTGCGAAATAGCGATAGTTTATAACATTTCGACTTAGCTTTCACACTATCGGTCTCACTCCCTCCCTCAAACTCACGCGTTCCACCCTCTGCCGTTCGTTCAAGTCATACACACGAAATGGACTCCGTACATATTATTCGCGAAAAGTTACATGCAATACATCAGTTACGACATGTACCCGTTCCAGTACACTCAGAGAAAAAGACAGATGTGGCAACTGTATAGGTGATAATTATACAAGGTTTATAGGTAGAATTAATGTATCTCTAATTGAATACTATTGAACTATTTTATAATTATTGCTATTATTAATACATAAATTCTACATAATATAAAGTATAGTTGCTATCTATATGTTTGATTGTTATCGCTATATTTTTTTTTTTACAATTTGCAAAAAATTACGATACATCCGTTGCAACGATATATCCGTTACTTAGAGAGTATTCAAAGAAAAAACATGACAGTAGCAATAGGTGAAAACTGTACAAATTTAATTTTGATAAATATTTCGAACAGGGAAGCAGAGAAGCTCTAATGACCTTGACCTTGACATATGTTGTCAAGGTCATGATCCTTAGTAACCTTCAACGGGTTTTAGCAGTCGCTCATTCTGCTTCCCCTATTTTTAAATATTTATCCAAATTTTATATATAGAATTAATGTGCGCAGTTGAATAAATTAGTTCATAATTATTACAACTGTACCTTAATTCTAAATATAAAACTACTTGTATAATTATCATCTATATAGTTGCTACTACTATGTTTCTGAATGTAAGTAGCGATATTTACATCGACATCTACGACGTAAACGGTTAAGTCGCGAGCATTTTTTCAAGGAATGACTTGAATTTTAACAGCTAGTGTGAAGTCCATTCTGACCCAGTATCATAAGAGGATCAACGTTCTCGAGGGGGAGAAGTACGACCTTGAGTACGAAGTCGCCAAGAAGGATTTGGAGGTTGAAAAAAAGATTTTTTTTTGCAAACACAAGATGAGCTGCGATTAACGCCAATACTCTAGTCAACTTTTTTCTTCTTACCTTTTTTTTCACGCGCGAAACACATCTCACTATTTCTAGCGACTGTTCCGATTTGCATACTTATAAGCTGTCCGTAATAATATTAGGCGTAGACATCGAGGCTGAGTATTTTCTTAGCAGCTCCTAACGTAGCATCCCTCGCGACTCGTAGAATCGCTCAACGTAGATCTGTCTCAGTAACGTTGATTTCTCGCAATGAGTAGAAACTCTCTACTAGAAAGAACTTTCTTCACTTTATACTTGCGAGTCCGCACTACTAGGCTCACAACCTTACCACAGTTCCTGTATTTTTCACCCCGCTCATTTCCTTTCGTCGAATTTCTCTCATCTCCCACTTGCATTCCGTGATAGGTTAACGATCACGCAATTGTCAGCTTCGTGCTTCTCGCTTCCAACGCGAAAGACTCATTTCTTTTCTATTCTCCCCGTGACAATTACATTCCCTCACAAATGATCCTCTTAGTAGTAATAATATAAATCATCACAGAAAACCGCTGGTCGTCACATGCATTATTTTTCATCACATTTTTAAACATCATAGTTAAAAAAAATAAATAAATAAAAACAACGGAACAATTTATTGATACTGATATGTTAAAAATGATAACAAATTGTTGAATTAAAAAAGTTGTTATCATTCTTATCCTATTCGGTATCAATGAATTGGAAACAGCCGTTACAATTTTACATCTTTATGTAGTGCCGTAGTTGTTATTTTAATTCCTACATTTTTTCTTTATTTTTGAAGCTAAACAATTATAATGTGATAACGAATTTTTAAGACAGCCGACGGCAAGGATGACAAAACACATTCAGCGGATTCCATTTTGTCCTTTTTTTTTCCAATAACTTTTTGTTCTTTTAGCCGAGCTGCAGACGATCTGTTCGGCATATTGGAACAGACTATCCTTACTCGAGGGCGATAAATATGACCTCGAGAGGCAAATTAAGTTGAAAGAGCTGGAGGTAATTACGATCGGCTTGCCTGAAAGAAGAGATAGCCTGTCGAAGTCCACTTGCATAGATAATTTTTGCCCAACTTTTACCCTTTCTCCCGGTGCCCTTGTCCACATGATTTTTTAACTCCGCCGCACGTGCTTGACCGAGCGACATTCTTGGTCGAACGGTTCTCGAAGACGTTTTCTGGTTGACGGGTCTTTGAACCTTCGGTTCGAGCACGTTTGCACGTCTCTTAGATAGGGAAATGCCGCGAGACACTAACGTTCCAAACTCTCTATGAAACTTTGAGGACAGTTTGAAGGAACGTAACCAACATTAACTTTTTTTATTTGCATCGCGCGAGCCTTAACGTTAACGTTAACTTTTGTTTATATTTTTATTTTGCGCCATTGGCCATTGCATTGATTGCAGTTGTTACTTCGACAAGACCAGATCGCATCGGAAAGTGCTCGCGCGTGAATGGGAAACAAAAGCAAAATTTCGTTCTCATCTTACACAATTTTATTCAAATTGTCTCCTTATTCAATTGTTTTAATCAGTTTTCAATAAACACCAACATCAATATTATATTTTATTTCATATTCAACAATATACCTAACTATTACGTATATAATACGCGTTACATTTATGTTGTTGCAATTATAGCATCGATGTGATGTTACTGTTAAGTTGATATAGTTATTGAGTTTGGATTAAAAACTCGTTCAGTTTCGGACTAGTAACGGTAGACAAGCAACGGTAGAATAATAGAATAATAGAATATAATAGAACTTTTGATAACATATCGTCGACGTGGCATTATCCGTTCATTCGTGTTGGTTTATTTTCTTATTCGTGGACCGTGGCACTTTCAATCACGTTCAGGATAATCCGGGACGTGCGAATGGTCGAAGATCGAAGTTTCGAAGGTGTGCAGCCGAGACCGCGCATATCCCCCGTGATACATCCAGCAGGGCCAACGACAGGGCGATCTCCATTTTCACGGAAAGGGACTTCAGGGTTCAGGGCGGAATTACGCCCGGTTTAACCTGCGTCGAGCCTCGAGGAAAGCACCTCGAGTTTCCCCGATGCGACGCAACGTCCCGTGCGATTAAGCATTCGAGCATCGCGCAACTTTTATTACCGCGCACGTGGAGCGAGAGAGGGATCGCCAATTTACTCGAATCGAAGATTTCGGCAAGTTTTGCTTGTTGCGAGATCAAGAGCTCTCTCATTGAGATTCCAGCGTCGTTTGTGGTGTACCATTAGTATTCGAGCCATGCAGTTTATATTCTTCACTAAAATATGTAAAGCTGGGCTCTCTCACACGCTTAGATTTTATAAAGCAAAAGGAACTCATTCGATATCGTTTACTTATTTACTAAATAATAATATTGTCATTATTATTAATAATATTTTAATGTATGTCAGAATTATAAATTTCCAAAAATATCTAATAAATTTGCAGTTATTTGTTACACATATGTCGTAATTCTCTTTTTCTCTAATTCTTATCACAGTTGGAAGATTTGTGTTAAATTTAAATACATTAATAAATTCCATCCACTCATAAATTGCGTTTTAAATTGTATTATGTTAAATTAACACTTAGATATGTTGAAAATTTAACAAAAGGGGGTTTTGATAAAGATCGATTTTAACACAAGTACAAAACATTTTTTTCTGTGTACATTTGATTTAAAAACTCCAATCTCTCTTATAGGTTAATAATTTTTATTTTTATATC
>JAANIA010000453.1:568669-583490 GCA_017607525.1 Pseudoatta argentina
GAGAGAGAGAGAGAGAGAGAGAGAGAGAGAGAGAGAGTGAGCGTGAGAGGAAGGGGGAGGGGGACGAGTGACGCGCGCACACTTCACGGCGAACCATTGCCGCGCGCGATAGCGGCGCACTTCAAATCAGTCGCGCTTCGACCTTCGTCGTGGAAGGATTTTGCGCGTAACTCTCCGTTAGTCGAGGCGATCTGTTGGTTGCCGTACACTGTCACTCGTGCGATCGTCGTTCTCGATCATCGCGAGTCCGTCGCGAGGTGACGTACGTCGATTAGAGACACTGCGTCGCGAGTCAGTGTCGTATACAAGCGTGATCGAGTTTTTTTTCCTTCTTTCGTTATCGGGTCAGTGCCAAGATACGCCATTACGCGAGTTCCACGCCGGCGGCGGTGACGCGCGTCGCCAGGTATCATCGTCGGTGGATGCTGTTCGTGGCTGCCGTGCGAGATCTCAAAAAACCGTCAGGTAAGTGTCACGTATATGTATATATATATATATATATATATATATATATGTATATGTATGTTCAACATCACACACGCGTGCACGGGCGA
Organism: Pseudoatta argentina; assembly: GCA_017607525.1. NCBI lineage: Eukaryota > Metazoa > Arthropoda > Insecta > Hymenoptera > Formicidae > Pseudoatta > Pseudoatta argentina. Next base: position 569,224 of record JAANIA010000453.1, read on the forward strand.
CAAAGAGACAAACGAATGGCACACGGCACGGCACGGCGTGGCGCGGCGCAGAGCGTAGCGAATTCACTCTAAGTCCCAAAAACAGATTCCCACTCCGAGTGCTCCTTGACTATCTTTTTATCCTTGTTTAGCATTCGATGAAGAACAAAGATAAAATGATATCTGAGTGTCCGGACATAGTTCAGGTAAGAAACACTCGAACGCCGCGTCGCGTCGTTTTCGAATTGTTCACATGACGCGATCACGTGACCGCGCGATCGCGGTCTTCCACTTCGGAGTAGAGACACCTACTACAACTTGGAGTATTCAGAGTCTGGTTACGAGATGGCGAACTTTCGAAAGACCTATCGTTTTCATCAATTTCAGTAAGTTATAATGAGAAAGCATATGAAATAATATAAGTTAGAATGAGATAGCGTATGAAAAGATACAGAGTATACAAAGTATTCTCGCCAAATTTAAAATATGAATTTAGGATCTTAAAACAAATAAAATTTTCCTTTAGAAGTTTGCAAATATTTCGTTTTTCTAAAGAGATATTGACTTCTTAAGTTACAGAACTGTAGGAATGAACAATGTCGAAATACTTTTGGTTTTGTTACTTTGAAGCAAAACGTGCATAAAATGCTCATTTACGATCTTTAATCATCATAATGGAGGATAATGCAAGCATACGAAAAAATTATACAGACGCACAATCAGCTATTCGTTCTTTTATCGATAGGTTTTGAACAAAAAAATTTCTATTGTTCTATAACTTAAGAATATCTCGATCTTAAACGAAACATTTACGAGCAAATTTTTAGAGAAAAATTTTGTATTAACTAGCGATATTAATGATGGTTAATTTATATTAGGTGCGGGTGTCGTTAAATATACTATTATTTTCATAAACGACCTATCCGAGGTCACTGCTCGTCTTGTGAATATTAATTTCTTGCTCATATAATTCACTTCGTGCTCAGCTAGCGACATATTTACATAGATATTCTTTCTCGAAAGCACTCCGTATTGTAAAATCGAAATTCGATAAATTATTGTATCACATATACCTAGTCATCAGTTTCTCAACTATTTCGTTTGTTTTGATGTCCTAAATTTATATTTTAAATATAACGATGATTTAATCCGGAAACATATACATCCTGCATATATTCTTCTTTCTCATTCTTGTTTTGACGAAATTGCTCATGGCCAGACTCTGATGTAAAGTTTCGATTTCAAAGCACATTCGCGATTTCTACGATTGTTTTTTTTTTAAAGCTACGTTAAACGAAGTATCGAAAACACACACACGATTTAATCCGCCTATTAGTCTCCGAAATAAAGTGGTAGCATCCGATTACAATAAAATACAAGTTTTACAAGTAAAAATCGAATAAATATAAAAATCGATATAAGTTGAAATTATTTAAATTTCGAATAATGCTGATCATGTTCTAAATACATCTTTAATTAGGAAAAATGAATAATTTAGAAACTAAATTCAAATACTTCTTAAATAAAAGTGATACAAAAAAATTAAAACAAATTAAAACAGTTTGTAAAGGTAATATTTTTGGTAATATAGTACTGTAACAAAGTTGATATCTCATTATTAACATATATATATTACTACTTCTAGAAAACTTGAAGTAAGCAATTTATGATTAGCTCTTAATTAACCTTTAGTACGCACGATAATTCTCAAGTCTTTTAATACATACAGTGAATTCGTGTTCCAGATTAATTTTCATTGTTTTTACAAATATGCAGAAATTATTAAGTGATTTTTACATATACACAATACTTTAATGTCTTTAGAAAGTATTTGTAACGTTGTGTATTTAAAAAAATTATATGATAATAATCAATTACTTGTTGCTACTTTAATAAAAAGAAATATGTAGGACACGAATGACCCAATCGTATGTTTATTTAATTGAAGATTGACGTATTAAAAGTTAATACTGCCGTAATAAATAAAATCTTTAAATCTTAAAATATATATAATAATTTTTTTCTCTCTGTTCTGAACAGTTTTATATTTTTGACTTGTATCACTTTATTTATGNATATGTTTAATTTAATTAAATGAATACGATACTTTACCGAAATTTTGTTTACGCAACGTGCTCTCCGCGCACACCATCCATCGCAGAGTAAATAAAGATACATTAGGAAAACAATGGGAAACCTCGTAAAATTACTCGTGGAAAACGCACATTTGTTGCGTTCTTCTTAGATGAACATTGTGAATTGTCCAACATTTTGCGCAATGTGAATTTTCCCCGAATGTACCGACTGGACGCACAGGTGTATCACAGCGAACTGGAAAATGTGACTATTCTTAGAACCCACCCTGGTCAGCACTTTCTCGCACCCGGTAAATTTAGATTGTCCATTTGAGCGTGAAAATTTTTCATATCTGCAGGGAGCAAATACGCGAGTCAAAAAATCGGGGTGTGCTGGTCGCTCTTTGCATTCCGAAGTCCGAACTGGAAATACGCTGACGGGGATAAAAACACGACAACAAATAGAAAGCGCGTGCGTATCCTATTTACGTCTCGGGCATTCCCCGGTATGGGTGACCATTGAAACTAGTATTACTCTCGAGGGTTGACAAGCTTCTTTTCATTAATAAAACCAGTCGGAACGCTATTCATCATTTTCGCCGTATTGACGTGGAATTATTGACATGTCTCTCTTTCTCTCGGTCTCTCTTTGTTGTATCAATAACGACGCACTCTCGCAATGTCTCCGCTTGAAAGGAGAAAAAAGTCAATTGCAGCCTTATTTTTGTAAATGAGATACGAACGGAATTTCAATAAAGCACTGTTTTAATATTTCGTATCGTTCGTTCATTCCGTAATATAAAACCTCTACTATTTTGTGCCTCGAGTGGAAGAATGAAATGGAAAGGACGTGTCGGGTTCTTGATGCTAAAGTCGTTCATCGTAATAAACGTGCTCGCGCTTATGGAACTTCCGGAGATAATCCGGGAAAAGCGGCGCGCACTCAACGCTACACGTGACTGCCTCATTCTCGCATAACGCTGGCAGCACATACTTGACCTTTGTGCAAATGTAAGAAAAGAGAATACCGTCGAGGTCACCTATACGTGAGCGCGGACCAACGTTTTTCCGAGAGATTTAAGTGCCTCGGGATCTGATTATAACCCGTACTTGTTTCGACAATGCGCGGAGAAAGAGATTACGGGTTGGACGGAGGAAGAAATAGAGAATTCTGCCGGTTTCTTTCTTTCCGGTTGTACCGGTTCGAGTTGTCACAGCCTGCGAAGGAGACGCAGTTAGTCAACAAGAAATCCATCGCGTACAACGTTGGCGAGACTTCCTCTCTTGCCACAGTTCTGAACTGTTCGGTGGTACCGACGCGACGTCTCGTAGTTTCGATCTCATTAGCAAAATTAATCCAACAACTACCACTAACTTAGCTGACATAGACTGCTTTTATTGAAGCTTTCACGTTTTAAATAATTTCTTCGTGTTTGCGATGCGCTTGAGAAACTAAAAACTTGTGCGTGTATGTTACGTTTAAACTGTCACTTCTCTTTTACGTATTACTAATATAATTATCCAAGTATATATCTATAGATAATAGTTATAATGAGATTACAGTAATACATTCGGAGAATAGATTTATGCAGTTTAGAGAAGGATAGATAAGAGAGAAAGATAGATGTTGCTATTTATTGAGATGGCATTCTTTCAAACGCTAAAAATATTATACAGACTTACATCGTAAAATTTATATAATATTAGAAAACTAAATAAATACTTATATAAATAATGATAAAGAAAAAGTAAACAAAAATGAAAAAGATTACAGACAGGAGTGGGCAAAATATTCAAAAATTGTATTTAAATATAAAATATAAAATACCTCAAAAAAAGTATTCAAACACAAAATACAAAATACTCTCAATAAAGTAAAAACGTAATGTATTTAAACGTGCATTTTAAATACATATTGCATTTCAAATACTCTCCACTCCTGGCTGAGACACAACGCTAGAGCTTGTTGTTCATCAAATGTAAACAAGGATAACTGCTGCATTATGCACATCATGCGTGCATTACGCACTTTAGATTGAGTCAACAATGGTGCGAGTTTAATCAAAGCAATGTTTACATCATTTAAATGTATTTAGTATTTACAAATTTCAAATACAAGATACTCTCAAAAAAAGTATTCAAATATAAAATACAAAATACAAAATGTATTTAAATACGTATTTTTAAATATATATCTTTCAAATACTGTCCATCCCTGGTTACAGACAACAGACTGTACGATATATAATATATATAATATATAAGCGATATATACATATAATATAATATAAAATGTAAAACATGATAAATAATACAATAAAGGAAAGAGAGAGAGAGAGAGTTGAGTATTAATTTCTTTCCTAAAAGGAGAACGCGTGAGAATTTCGGCAAGTACAGCAGCGATTGTGAGATTAGCGAACTTGTTGCGTAAATTTAGTTATATGCCCTTAAGTAACGTGTCGAGCTTGTAAACTAAAACATCCCGCGGGTGTTCTTCATCCCAACGGGGCCGAAGCCGGGGCACCGAAATATTCCGCGCGCGATTGCGGTGGAGTACACATCGAACAGGCTCTCGCGTTAAAGCGACGTTTGTGTAACACCGGTTTGTATCCCAGCACTCCCAGCTCCCAGCCACGTGTGTCTCGTTCTCCTGGGATATTGCGTGTCGCGTCGGTCGGGCATGCGGCACAATTCGAGGTTTATTCGAGTCTCCCGGAGTTGTCGCTCCCAAGCCGAAGCCAGGAGAGCCTCCACTCCACCTCCACCGTAATATCCGTTATTCGGTTCCGCGAGCTTCGAAGTTGCCGCGAACGTTGACGGGATTTATCTCTCCCTCGGCCAAAGTTGCCGGAGAAATAAGGCGAGCCTTCCGGTCGACGCGTTGCTCGCCTGGGCGATGTGACGGGGTTCAAATACAGGGTCTTATGAAAGAGCTTAGGCATCCCTACTCCGAGATTCATCGGTGCTCCAGAAATTCGCCGTCGCGCTGTTCCGGGATTAAAGCGAAATCGTTTCACGGAATTGTAAACAGGCAGTTTTAGTTTGATCGCGCCTCTGTAGAAATTAGTAAATACAAGAGAATTTCTATATATTTCTATGTATATGTATATAGAAAGATTAAAATTTATAGTACCTCTTGTAAATCGTCTGTCTCACAGCGATCATTTAACAGTGCTATGAATTTAGTCTATTATTTACGCGGAGAGTTTTTAGCTCGACACATTTTTTAATTGACGAAATTTATTTTTATATAATATAAGTTTTGTTTTCCATGATAAAGAAAATCTTTGGTTTCTACATAAAAAAAAATTTTTTTCTCAACTTTGAAAAGTTTACTTGTATACAATTACACTTTTTAAATATTGAATTTATTTAAATTTTTTTCTCATAATGAACATTAGAATGGATGATTTATTTTTTTATCAATTATATCAATTACGTAATAAAAAGCTTCAAGTATTACTATACTGACAAAAATCTTCTGATTAAACCATTAAAAGAGCCAATAAAAATAGGACTTTGGTAAGATCGAAAATTGAAAATTTTTTGTTATCATAACTCTATTAATTTTATAGCCTAGACGAAAGAAATTTTGTTTGTCCTCACCAAAATGCCATTCTTGAATTCGTTTGTTGGTATAATTAAAACATTTTTTTTCACTGTAACATTCAGACGTGGAAATGTAGCACGATACTTTAAAATACATCTGAAGTGCATCTAGTACCGTATATGAAATTGAAGAAGCATGTGACTGATAATTCCAGTTTGAGGGCATCTTGCGGTTTTCNCAGGTCTCGTGAACGTGAAACGAGGACAAGACGACTCGAGAGGGAGAGGGAGAGGGAGAGAGGGAGGGAGAGAGAGAGAGAGAGAGAGAGAGAGAGAAAGAAAGAAAGAAAGAGATAGATAGATAGATAGATAGAGAAAGCCACACCGAAAGTCATTTTCTCGTTATGCAGAGCACCGCGGCGAAAGGATTTCAGTATAGTTCTTTCGCACATTCATTTCATATTCATCGCTGTAGCGTTTTGCCGCCTTGAGGCTGCCCCTTAAAATAATCTTCGTGACGTATCTAGGCTGCCGTGCTGAATACGTCGTATCGCGAATACGTTTCTAATTTGATTTACCTTGTTCGCCGACGCGGCTCGGCGCGATAAATTTACGCCGACGCTAAAAGATCTAGGCCTGGCTGTAGTGGTGTCGGTGCCAACGAAGTATCGCAAATCGCGATGACGGAAAGTAGTAATTCACGTAGCGACGATCTAACAGCGCTACGTCAGATTTATTCATTGTTATGTATGGAGAGTTTTTTGCTCGACACATTTTTAAATTACTTTAAGCGAAATTTCTTTTTATGCGATGTAAATTTTAATTTCCACGATAAAGAAAACTTCAATTTCTGAATAAAACAAATCTTTCTGAATTTTATGAAAAGTTTAATTGTATAGGAAATTACACGTTTCCTTAATGTTAAATATATCTAAGTACATTATCAAGTATTTTCACATTTCTATATTTTTGTTTTGATATGTTTCTTGCGAGATAAGTGTAAGTGCAAATGAAAGTTTCTTTGATGAAGGAATAAAATATATCCACCTATAATACTTTTGAGGCTTCCACGAGAAAAAAGCTATCGAAGAGAAGGGTTTACGAGTTATCTCTGTATCTTGATACATCGTTCAATGCCAATATTGCTTATATTTCGTAATCATTCCAGTTCACTTCATCAGAGCGAGAAGTAACCTGATATCTATACTTTTCAAGTATAGTAATTCATACTATGAAAGAAGAGCGTTTGTTATTTGTGACTGTAATGCAATATAATAATAAAATAATTTCAAACTAAAATAAATAATAGATAAAGGACTACGAAAGGATATTTATTGTTAAATATTAAATAACAAAATCCTTACATAATTAAAAGCACATTGTTAAACAATAATAATTGTTTTACAATGATTTTTTTACCAAATGATTATTAAAGTAACTATAATTTATAATCAGTTACAGTACCAAATACATACATTTTAAATATAAAACTATGAATATAATCATCACTGTTACTTTAACATTATAACTTATACAAAAATCAAGTTTCTAACCATAATAATTGTACCCAGTAATTATAATCACAAATAGATATATAACTTTTCTCTCAGTGTATGCTACAATATTTAGCATAGGTAGGGGAGTTAGAGTTTTGAAGGGAGAGGGATTAAGTATTAATTTTTAATAAAAGAGTTAATTAAAAATCTTTATAATTGGAGTTTAAATCCAATGCACTTGGGTCTGCCGTATTAAATAAAAATTATAAGTTAATATTTAAGTAGATTTAGTTAGAGTGTGGATAAATAATTAATAATATATAATATATAAGTTAGATTTTTGGATAGGGGTGATAATTTTAAAAAATAAAGAGAGATAAAACTTAATAAGATAATATCAGGTTAAAGTAAGAAGAAACGGGTGTGTAGATTAATCTGGTAGTGATAGATTGCGCGAGAGCGACATGCTGCCGGAGTGTTGCGCTTCATCCTACGCCGTCGTTGCTAACAGTTGCTTCGCAGGTGGGATGAACCGAGTGTGCTCGTTTTGGGTGTCAAGTGTCTCGTTATCATCGTTATCTGGCGCGCATTAGCTTATACCCGCGTCATCGGCACACAGCACAGCGGTTGCCCTACGTGCCGTCAGCAGCTCACAACCGACGCGACGCGACCCACTGCGATATTCGGTTCGTTCGCTTCCAACATGCGGAACGACGCGCGAAATTATATACCATTGGAATACGCTCGACCTGGCACGAACTTGCTGCGAACTTAAATTAAATCCCGAACGACCCTTCCTTACCCCTGTGTCCGGGGGCGATCCTATTTAAAATTTTACTCCGGTGAAAGAAAATGAATATTGCACAGCGTAAAGCAGCGCGATGGGAGATCATCTCTAGTACGCATCTCTCTTTTATTTCCGTTACCGAACATAACCCATTTCCGTCTCACTGGCAAAAGATCTTGAAAAAAAAAGCTCGCCTTTTTTTTTCGAAGCGCACTGATATGTGCCGAACTTTTGCATACTTCAGCTATTATTTCGTTTTTTAAATTTCAAATCGGATTGATATGTGCCGTTACATAAAAACTATGTAACACTTAAATTTTGGTATTTAATAACACATTTCACAAGAACAATCGAATCGCGCAGTTTCGAATAATTGTGACAGGATAATTGTCCTTTGTGAGAGAAACAGGGTTTGAATATTTGAATGTTTGACAATTATTGATGTTTCAATTTTCTCTCTCTCTCTCTTATTTTTTCTTCCATATCTTTATTTTTCATTATTTTATTTAAGTATTTCTGAATGTAATTATGTTATGTGTATAATATCTTAACGTTTGAGTGTGTTATCCTAGAACGTTTAATAAATAGCGATATCTTTCTCTCTTTTTTTTTTTTAATATTTTTAGTATGCATTTACCTACTGTTATTTTCGCCAGTTGAATAACGTTCGTGTTATTCATTCGCCGGTCAATCATAACGAAGCAAATTGGCTCGTGGATTATGCATATGAAGCGTACCCAAGAAACGAACGTCATATACTCGCACATACTCTTTGTTGCGTTACATATTAAGTTAAGAAAAACTTTTAATAGAAACTTTTATGAAATCTTTTCGCTGCATACAAATGCGTTTTTTTTTCCATACTCGCGAGTTTTCGAGATAGAATTTTGCCACTGATTAGCTATGAAACTTCTCTCGTACTAGTCAATTCGTGGTTCTTATTCTTGTGCGTTCATATTTCACGGGATACGATTCTGCCTACAAGAAATTAATTCAATTGTCCTCGGCCGCTCTGTTTTTGAGTAACATTGCGGAACAATCTCGTTATATCCCGGCAGTCATATCGTAACTCGAAGCGCCATTCGTTTTTTACCTGTTGCAAAAGCGGGACAAACGGGGAGGACGGGAAGGCGACCTAATTTGTCTACGTTGTATTCATTCGTAGCATTGTTTTTTTTTTGCCGAAATAATTGCTCGGCAGATTGTGTCCCTATTCAACGAGAGAAAAGTCAATACACATCTCGTGGCTCGCGGCAATGCGCAACTTTCGTTCCGATAAAATGTATCGATACGCGTGTGTATGTATATGGATGAAGGCGAGGCGTGCGCGAGAATCTATGCAATATACTGTGCTAAGAATAAAATTGCGTGTAATAACGACAGGATTAGATCAGAAATCTAAATATCCCGGCGTAAAATGTTTTGCATCAGAGTTTGCGATCATAGTTTGATAAATATTAATAACAGGCTTCTATTTGCGAAGGGGGGATTATTTTATCTACTATATTTCTATTAAATCTAGTTATTATTTATTATTTTTATTATATTATCATTTATTTATGACAACGACATAATTTAAAATATAGTTTTTTAAAAAACAAAATTTTAATATTTTAAATTATTAAGATTTTGTAATGATTTTGAAATGCAATTTTAATGTAATAACTAATTGTAAAAGAATTATAATAAGAGAATTGAAGTTTTTTCTTTAAAGCATATCGTTTCTTTCTTCCTTAATATTGCCATTCTTTTTCTGCAATTAAATAATTAAACAAACTTAAAAATTGTTATTTTTTAGTTATGTCGTAGCAAATGTTGTAGCAAATGAGCGTTCTGTTTCATATAGAGAAAAAGAGAAACATAATATATACAATGAACCCGAGGCGAAACACGGTAGCATTGCAAACCGACCTACATATTCGCGGCCACTATTCGCGAGATAGTTCATAATGAAAGCATTAAAAATAAAAAATCCGTCCGGCATCATCTTCGAGGTCGACTGCATTCCAACTTCGATTTTCTCGTCTTTGTACACTGAAATTGCGAAGGTGCACTCTTGACCTCCAATGCGCAACATTTTTCTAAGGATCGCACTTAATCTTTTAATTTGCTGGAAAATTACGTGACCTGTGTAACGTTCCGTACATTGCGGCTGATTATCGCATATCCGGATATCAATGTAATGAAGTTCCTAAAAGGTGCACGATCTTCTTACTTGTCGTCTTGCGAAAATCGTGATAAAGTCACCAGAAGTTTAGCGCTCGAAAGTTTCATGATATGGAAGTTTTTCATTTCGAAAACATTGGAATTGTATGTTCCTACATATTCTTGGGCCATGTATATTATTCTTAAAAGTCATAAGATTGTTTCATCCCTAATGAAATTTTCATTTCAAATAGAGTATTTTATTCGTAATACAATTTCCATTAAAAAAATAGAGTAGACTGGATGAGAGATATTAATTTTGCAACGTTTTAAGCATTCAATGTGAAAAGATTTAGTTATTTTTTTGTGAAGAAATTGTAAAAGAAAACAGACATTAGATTTATGAATAGGTATTAGGTGTTGGAATTAATTCCGTAGCGTTTTTTTAATGAAAGAATGTTATTTATTTCACATGAGCATTAAAAAATACATTAATGAAAGTACTTCCCATCACTTTCTACTACTTTTGACCATCTTTCTGGCAGTACATGAATCCAGTACATGAATGAAAGCGCCGGTCAGCTAGGCCATGTGCCATCGAACGGAATAGGTGAAAATCGGAAGGAGCTATGTAGGTTTTTACTGGTTTTGCGACATGAGGCCGAGCGTTGTCATGTAACAAAATCACTTTGTCATGTCTTTGCGCGTATAGCGGCCGTTTTTCTTTTAAGGCTCGACTCAAACGCATCAATTGAAGTCGATAGCGATCCCCCGTGATAGTCTCGTTCGGTTTAAGCATTCCTTTTCTTTTCTGCCGTTGAAGCAGTAGTTCTCGGCTTCAATTCATACGGCACCCAATGTCCTTGCTTCTGGATCATTCCTAACCCTTTTAAACGTTTTCAAACAGTTGACTCATCAACTTGTAATATTTTTCATCGAGTAATTGCTCTAATTCTTTGTCTTGAAATTTTTTCGGTGCGCCAGAACGTTCTTTATCCTCGAGTTGAAAATCATTATTTTTGAAGCGTCGAAACCAGTCTCTGCATGTCGTATCCGACAGAGCATCGTCACCATAAGTCTGAACAAGAATTCTATGCGCTTCAACTGCAGATTTCTTTTGAATAAAGCAGTGTAATAAAATTCCCCGCAAATACACTTTATTCGGCACAAATTTTGACGTATTTAATGAATTATACAGTGTTGTTATTTATGATTTCAAGGAAGGTTATGTACGGCAAATGACGTCCTATGATAGATGTTTACAATGTATACAGAACTATAGGTAACAACGAAATAGTGTACTGCTTGTGCCATCTCTTGTAAAACGCTACGAATTAATTCCAACACCTAATATATATCAATATATGAACAATATAATGATGTAAATAGGATAATATGCTTTATTCGTTTTGAGCTTATGTTTAATAATCTTAATGCTTAATAATATTTACATTAATGCTTAATAATATTTTACGATGCTTATTAACATCGTTATCATTAAATTGCTTGTTAATTTAATTTTTAATTGTTACTGTTTTAGTTTCAGTTTAGGATTGCGTTTAGAATAACAAAGTAAATCGATAGTTTGCTGAATTGGATATGTATAACTTGAAATTAGATCTAACTTAGTCCGACGAAGGCATTTTCCTAGAATATAGATTTCGTAGAGAAACCACACCTACACATTAGCTAAAGCGATTATAGAACGGATGCATCGTGATTCATTAAAATGTAAAGTTTGCTTGTGAAGAATGTAAAATAATTGCGTAGTCATTGAAAGGCAATAGTTGAGTGTCGAGAAATGACTCAGTAATAAATTAACACTGCTTGAACTTTGATATTGTGATAATAATTTTCTTAAAATAGCACTCTATTCTGTTTCTCTCTAATAAAAAGCAAAATAGTTTGAAATAATTATAGACATTTTTTCTTTCAAACAGGTAAAAGGTAAAACATATACAAGTTTAGAGAGCGACGTTCGCTAAGTTAATAGTTTAAGCCGTAACTGTACGAGGGAGTAAAAGTGACGTTAGTTTAAAATTGCAAGAATTTACGATCGGAAGCGCATCGTATCGGTTATTACATACCATGCGTGCGGCAACATGGATTTAATGATGCATTATCTCGCGCGATAAAGAGAGGCGTTTGTAATATTGCGTCACCTTTCCCGTGTGGGTCGGGCGGGAATAATCGGTCGTGCGCGTGAAAACGGAGGTGAATGTGCGCTCGCAAAGTCCGCGAGACTGCCGCAAGAAAATTATAAATACGTATCGCATGGGATAAAATAATGAGGCCAAAATTAATAAGTCTTCTTTTCTTTATTTCATAATAGATTTGTCTAATGCATTTCGTAATAGATTTATCTAGAGCGATATTTATAACGCGTGACGGACTACGTTGGTATGCCTGTGTGGTTAAAAATTCATAGATATATGTATAAATCCACTAAAATGCAATGCAATGTAGCATAATGCGCATGCAGCAATCACTTTGAGCGAAACAGCGTGTCTCGATCAAAGGGCATTTATTTATATAACGATTCCGAGTATACACGGAAAATTTGTGGTTTCCTGCAAATTAAAATGAATGTTCCACCCTCTCATTGTACGTACATGATAAATTTTCATTGGTCAACGCGGAGCAGAATCCGCGTAAGATTTATCGCGTTGCGTTTGTGATTTCACGCGTTTGTTTACGTTGCAAAATGTTACACGCGGTATAGAATTACCGGGTGATTATCGACTCATTGCTTTATTCTAGTATTTAACAATACACACGTTTAACATATCTCACGTTAAACTGTTTCACTATTCTAAAATTGCATACAATCTCTCACTTCCGTTATTTTCGTTATTTGAAGCTTTATATATTATCATATAATGTCGATTTATATAATTAACGATATACTCATTACACATTTTATAACATTTTATAACATTCTTTACATTATTTCCTACATTATTACACTCTCAGAAAAAAGTGTTTGATATTTGTGATTATAGTTGCGTGATATAAAATAGCTATGATTAAAAGTTCTATTTTTATAATTATTTTTACTGTTATAATATTACGGATAAAATTATTTTATTTGAAGTATCTAAAAAAATATATTGAAAATTTAGCTAGATACAGATGAAAATAATTTTGTTGAACAATCAAAACAATTACGTAGAAAACTCAAGTATGAGCAATGCTGCAGAAAGTTTTGACATTCCAGCAACAAGTTTGAGCGTCTTGATTTATTCTGATAAATAATTATTCTGATGATCCAACCAAATTATTTTCAGATTTCTATGTAATTAAATTTTTTAATATTTTACAAAAGAGACTTTTTCTTGAACACCGAAACAACAGTCATTTTTGACAGTTTTTTAAATGTTGAATTAAGTACGAATCCGCTTTTCAAATTGCTCAGCAAATTATATATACATCATAATTATAATATGACAAAATATGTAAAAATAATATTTTTTTTGCAATAAACGTAATGGAACAGTTTAAAAAAGAGATTCGTATTCAGTGTCCAAAAAAATTACAGAAATGACTATAAGGTGCATTCCACTCGCAATGCTCTCGAGCATATTTGTTTTGTACAATATTTAAACAACAAGAATGATTCCATGATTGCGATCATCCAATAGAACTCACAGTCTCACTTTGATATTATTTTCTTGTCGAACAATGCAATAATTCTATTTATAGTTCTATCAAAAAGATATATAGTTTGGACCAAAGATGATTATAAATTATAGTTAAATTGTGGAAATTGCAACGATCATTTTCTTTCAGTGCATGGCTTTTTGCAATTTCCGCGCTTTCGTTCGTACTTTATCAACGCCGTCTCGTTTTGCTATAGTTTCCCTTGAGACGAATTTCTGCGTCAGCAGAATTAAAACATATCTCCGCAATTTACACCTCATTAATTTCGTCGTTCTTATTTCGATATCTGCGTAAGATCGCGGATTCGATGGCTACATGTAGCCAGCTAATTACGCTATAATAGCCTTTTATGTGCCGTTCGATGTCGCCGGGACTTCTCGTAACTCTTTAAATCTCGCTGATTCGCCGCCTTAAAAGGCAATCCTCCGCCCTTCTTTTCCTCTTTTTTTTTCTTTTTCCTACTGCCTCTCCATGCAAATTGGTGATACGCTGCCTGTTCTCTCTAACTATGCCGCCAATTAAAATACTCCTTTTTAAGTAGTAGGAACACAACTTTGAGATTCGATATGTGTACAT